>CANSZD010001123.1:0-494626 GCA_947648045.1 Beta corolliflora
ATTATGCTATTGAATTGTTAGATCAAATAATATACACTATTTATTGATCTTAGAAACTTAAAATGATTCTTGAATTAATTAAAGGATTCTAATGACCTTAGTATAAACTATAACTATAAAAATTATTGCTTCATTAATACTCATATTCACTTGTAATGATTTTTTTTTGACGAGACACTTGTAATGATTATTAACTTGCTTTATTAGTATATTGTGACTAAATGATATTATTGTATTGCTAATGGCTTTATTTTAACAATGGATTTACTTAATTAATAGTAAATGATTGATTGATAGCTAATTATGGACTCATAATAATAGTCTATAGACATAATAATATACTTTTTATAACCAAATGAAATGGTTATATAATGATTGGTTACTAATCCTAAAATGAAAGTAATGGAGTTACTTATTTAGTAGTTGGTTAAAGAGTCACCTTAATAAGTTAATAACGACTTAGATAATAATGACTATTAATGGACCTTCTTATGACCTAAAGTAATAAGTATGACACTATAAGCAGGACAATAACGACATAACAAACCTTATGAGTATAATAAGCTCTAACTAATGATTAAGTATAAAGGTTAAATAATGAAACGTAAAGTGATATCACTATTATTGACTAGATTAAAAAGGATAAAGGATATTACGTACAAGCCTCCCCCGGCATCCAAAGTTATTAAGCAGGAATCGAGGTAACATCTATTGCTAACACCCACGATCCCCTTCGAAATGTGTTTGTGAAATGATGTTCATCAATATGTAAAGGTTTATATGGATTGTGGGACACTTAAATAGTTATGAATGAGTTTTTCATATGATATGAGCTTATAAGTTATTGAACCTGTTTGGTAATGAGCTTTTTCATCAGCTTTTAGAGGTTTTGAACCCATTTTAGAGTTTTGACCAGTCAAAACTCTAATATGGGTGTTTGGTGAGGAGAGGTTTGCAAAGGAGTTTTGGGGTCAAAACTCTCAAAACAAAAACGCTGCAAAATGCAACGTTTTGTTCAGAGTTTTACAAAACAAAATTTTTCAAGACAATTTTACCCAAAATTAATTATAATCATTAACCCAATGCAAAATCACCATGACTTCCACCACCAACAATTCCACCGAAATCCACCACCGTAAACACCACCACCGACATCCACCAAAAAAACCACCACCACCAACCACCACCATTGATGAAGAATCGCTGATGGAGATGCGCTGCCTGGAGGTGATGATGAACAGTGATGATGATGTTGAGTTGTTGACTTATGCTGATGATGAACGATTGTGATTGATGAATTGATGATGATTCTTGATGATACTTGAGGATGATGATGATACTTGATGATGATGATGATGATTCTTGATGAAGGATTGATGATGATGACGTGATGGTGTTTGCACAAAGAGTTGTTTTAGATTTTTTTTTTTTTTTAAAAAATGAAATCAGTGGGGATACTGGGTTGGAACTTGGAAGTGAAAGAGAAAGAGGAGAGAGAAGGAGGAGAGAGAATGGGGTTGTGGCATTTGGTGGGTAGTGGCTTGTGGTGGATTAGAAAGGGGAATATAATAATAATAATAATAATAATAATAATAATAATAATAATAATAATAATAATAATAATAATAATAATAATAATAATAATAATAATAATAATAATCCATGTCTATAATTGTCATTTTACACCATAATATACTTATCAGCTTTTATCAAACAGCTAAGTTTTACCAAACACATTTATATAAACAGCAGTCAAATCCGCAGTCAAATCCACTAAATAAAAAAGTTAAAACTCTAACAGCAAACTCTAAACTCTGTTTGCCAAACAGGGCCATTAATTCTCAAGTATGATGCATGAAAGACATAAGGCTTATTACGATGAATGCTAAATAAACGAAACATGATAAATGAAAGTGAAAGAGGTTCTGGCAGTATAATGTTACGCTTATTATTTACTTTTCGGTCATGCACGTACCTTCGCACCCGCCGTACACCCAACAAGGGAGCCGAGCTCCTTGAGGGGTACCGCATGTTATGTACTACTCTATTTTGGTGCGAGCGGTGTATCCAACAAGGGAGCTGGGCTCCTTGAGGATCATCACATGATGGGAGACGTCTCGCATGATGGGAGACGTCTCGCATGATGATAGACGTCTCGCATGTCTATACTCGCCAGTTACCATGTTAAAAGATGAAAAGATAATAGGAACTTATGAAGTATCAAGATGCCACTTATGATTGTCTATTTTGCTATTATTTCATTATGGTTTTGTAACATGTTTTACTATATTCTCCTCTCCCTGTTTGCAAATAAAATGAATTGAAATGAATTTACATTATTAGGGTAGTATGTTACTGAGCCTCGGCTCACAATGTTGCTTTTGGTTTTAGGTACTTATGAAGGTGACGGGATGGCGTAGAAGTGAGGATGGTCAACTACATTATAATTATGATAACTATGTTGATTGTGTAATCTAACTTATGATCACTAGAACATGAACTCATTTAAGCTCAATTTAACGATAATTACGTACTTATATATGCTTAATTAATTATAACTATATATATTTTAGTGACTTATGATTTTAATGATTACAACATGGTTAGTTATATGGAAGAATGTTTGCCTTGTATTTTCCCGAGTGGAAAGTACGGCAGTAGCTCACCGACCATCTAAGTTCTGCTGCTAATAATGGATTAATTAACTTAAATATGATGATTAGAGGTCGGGGCGTTACAATTTTGGCTATTTATATATGGTTTGGTAATGCTTATTTGTGTTTGATGTTGTAGGATCAACCTTAGAGGTCTCCATACCACACACCAAGCATATAGTGGAGCAATTTTGCCAAAATAAGAGCTTTTTCAGTGATTTGTGCATAAAGGTCATATTCAAATGGTCATAACTTTCAGCACACAAAATATTTTTTAGTGATTCAAGTTGGAGATGAAATTTTGGCTCGATATGTTTCCAACGAGTGGTCACAAGCCCAATTCCGATGGAAAATGAAAGAGATATGGTTGTTTGAATTCGGGTGCATCTGCCATAATGGAGCGCCCGCTCCGTATTGTATGGCGCGTCCGCGCCAGAGGCCCAGAAAACATTATGCCTGCTCGAAATTGTATGGAGAGGCCGCTCCAAACTATATGGAGCGCCCGCGCCACTTGACCTGTGTGGAAATCCATGTTTTTCGACCCGTTTATTTTGTAATGTTTAAATCTTTTAAAAGGACGGATCTCTAACTTTTGAAGGGGGGAGAGGAGAGCTAGCCTCCATAAGCTTAGTTAGAGGTTTTAGTCAGGGTTTTTAGAGAGAAAAACTCTCATCTTTTAGAGAGAGAAGTGAGAGAAAGTTGTTGAAAGCTTGGATTTTGAAGAATCTAAGAAGGAAACTTGAAGATTTGGAGACTCCTTGCAACTTTAATGAGAATTTCTTACTCTCTCTCATGTTTTGTTGCTTTATCTACTTATTTTCATGTCATATTCACTCTATTTACTTGTTCATCTTAGATTAGTGTTTGATTTCATGTTTTTAGTTTATTATTTATTTCATTTAATAATTTATTATGATTTGTGAGTAGTTATCTTGCTTGGGAGGGGTTGAAGCCATTAATGATATCATGAGCCTTTAGGTCATATTTAGGGTTATTTTGGAAAATGAAATCAAATGAGCAATAGGGGTTTTATTGTTGGTTTTTGTGATTGGCCTCCATGGAAACTTAATTATTAGTCACTTCAATGAAGGACTGAAATATGAAATTGAAAAGTTGACTCCCTATTTGTTCACTTAACTAAAACTTGCATGAAAACAGGGTTTTAGTTAAGGGATATATTTAGTCATCTTGTTATTCATGCTCTTAAGTTGGGGGTTTGTTGCATTAAAATAGGACATAATCTCCAATTTGAGTAACCCTCTTTAGCTTGAAAGAGTAATTAGGAATTTGTTAGATGATCCTTTTGATTCATTCTCTTTAGACTACCCCTTATTTGCCTATTTGTTTTCATGATTGAAATAATTGGTGAATTCCCCTACGCTAGTTCCTTTTATTTAATAGTTCTTAGTTGATAATTGTCAAATCTCTTAACTATGTCTTAGCCTAGCTTATTAAAATTAACATTTTCGGTGATTACCCTTAGTCCTTGTGGAAGAATGACCCTTGCTTGCCATTATACTTGGGTTAGTGGTTAATTAGGTTGTTTGATTTAAGAGTTTTGTCCAACGACCAAAATTTCTATTAGCACACACTTGTATTAAAACTAAAGGTCTATGTCACTCTTAAGTCTTAACTATCTAATGATTCAAAAGAATATTTTTTCACAAATTCTAACCCTTGATGAAATTAGACACCTTTCATTAATACTAATAATAAAATAAGTCATAGGGAAAATATAATAAAACCATGAGCTTATTAAGTATAAAAACATTAAAATAAATAGTACAAGGCAAGATTGTAACATGTGGCTATTAATCCTATAAACTCTTGCCGGATGTCAATAAATGAAAGTCAATGGAGTCCAAAGCTAAAGAGACAACTTACTCAAAGAGTGCCTCTGATTTTACCTCAATGATGTTAATTGTGTGAACATTTTTTTTATAATACAAAATTTAAATCAAAAAAAAAATCTTTGTACTCTTAATATATTAATAAAGGGACCAATATAATCTTAATTGAAAGGAGCCTCTTTGATAAATGAACCGCCCTGCTTGATGTGTTCTGACTTAAATGTAAAACACTTTCAGCATTACGCAACATTACCAACTGAACAACTACAGTACGATATTTACTTAAATTTTTTCCGGTGATGTATCAATCGGACGAAGACGTTCTGATCTGCGCGTTAAAAAATGTGGTAAGTCAACGTGTGCTGAATTTGTTGTTTTTAAAAATCATACCAAAGCGCAGATGTTGGGTGTGTATATTACTGTTGATGAGGTCGCTAATCGATGTTATGATTATTGGAGTGCCAAGTTTGCACAAAAAATTTGAGTAAGGGTGGTGAAACTAAGTGAAGAGGATACCAAAGACTTGAATTTAACTTAAGACAAGACGATCCTCATCTTGAATCCGAAAACGTGGGAGGCGCTTTGACGGCAGTCAAAAGAAATCCATGAAAAGATGACTCTTTTTGTTATTGGTGACCTGTTCCTAATTGCTGATTGTAACGGTGATGGGCCTCTCTTGGAGCTTATTGTATCCCAGATAGCCTATTTGAAAAATAAGCATGAGAATAGGTTTCGGGTTGTTGCGATGTCAACTTTTCTTACAAATACCGAGCAATTTAATTCGTCAATGGATTCGTGTTAAATCAACTGGTTTCTTCAATTCAATGCCTACAGAGTGTCGAATTCCTTTCCAAATTGGTTTGCATGCTATTGAACCAAACATACCTGATGATAAATTGTCTTCCCTTACGGACACTACTTACCAGTCAATAAACCAACATACTTCAGATGGGGATACCGCGGTTATCTTTGTTCCACCTACCCCAAAAAATGCGATCAAGACTGCCCTTCATTTTGTTGCAAAATCATGTACTATGAAGCGATTTAGCGAGCTTCATTGGAAAAACTGGAACCAATAAGAGCTGAAATTAAGGATTTTGACCTCAGAATAACTCTAAGGTTTGGAGTTGGATTATTGGATAAAAGGTTCACAACCTTGGACAAAAAGTTTGTTATGCATATGCTTGAAGTTGGATGGATCCAAATTTGTGTTGTTCCTTCGACAATGTGTTGGGTAAAGCCTTTGATGGCACATTTGGTCATTACCATAGAGCCACAAATCTTTGATGGCGTAAGTTACTACAAGTCAACAGATATCTTGCAAATGTTAGGTTGTGCTGGCAGGTAGGGGTGTTCATGGGTGGTTAACCGTCCCGAAACAATATTTCGGTCCGCTCTTTTTTGAAAACTGTAACCGTAACCGTTAGACCGGTTATCGCTTAGCGGTTAATCGTCTTTTTGGGTACGGTTTTTCGGTTAACTGTTATTCAAGTTATAATATTATATTTTACTTAATGTAAATATATATTTTCTAAATTTTTGTGCATATACTTTAATATTATATATACTCTAATATAAAATGTATTATAAAGTAGATAATAAATCCATTAGAAGACATAATAACGCTAATAATTTACTCCATTTCCTAATTATAGTGTTCATATTAGTACTAAAGTTTCCAAATAATCACATATTCCTATAATTGTTCTTACTTGGTAACAAATATTAGAATTAAGGTAATTGTTTGAAAAAGTTTCAACATAATTAAATAGAGGAAAAAATATTTCGGTTAACCGTTTATTCAAAAATCATAACCGTAACTGTACCATTTAACCGTTACTTTTACCGGTTCGGTAACCGTACCGTTAAAACTTTTTTTACTGGTACAGTTACCACCCATTTAGACCGGTTTTTTGGTACGGTTTTTGGTTTCGGTTTTTTATGAACACCCCTACTGGCAGATCGTCAATAGATCAATATGGAAAATGTATTATCATCTGTCATGCTCAACGAGAGGAATACTTTATGCATGTCAACTCAGTTATCCCTGTTGAGAGCTCCTTGTTTCATTCTGACCTCCATGACCCACTCAATGTGGAAATTACAACTCGTGGCATACAAAATATGACAGATGTTAGGGAGTTTATGAAAAGTATTTTCTTTTACAACAATCTTAGTGTAGATCTGGCATTTTAGAAATAGTTTACCATCTGAGAACTCCATTTGGCGATTAATTAAATTAATTTAATTGCCAAAATAACTCTGTAATCCCCCGTAAATTTACGAATTTTATAAATATATTTTAATGTATAGTTATTTATATTTAAATATATTTTAGTATTTTAATGATTTATTTCTTCAAAGGTTGACTATTTGAAAGTCAAAGAAATTATTTTAATGATTTAAAAAAGTCAAAAGTTTTATTAAGTCATGCTTTGAAAAATATTTGAAATGTTTGAAATGCTTTTTGGATTTGGAAAAAGACTCCTAAATGGGTTTGAGGAACACAAACACTCTTAGGCTTAGAAAAGGATTTCTAGTTTGAGCCCAATTACCTTATCCTAAGCCCACAAGGGGAATCTATATCAACCCCAAAATTTTCCCACACAATTATTTCTCTCTCCTCCTTCCTCCAAAATTTTCGGACTCCCCTATTTCTTTTTCTCTCTCTTTCTTTTCTTTCTTCCTCTTCCTTCGGCACTCCCTTCTCCTCTTCGTCGGCTGCTGCTCCTCGTCGGCCGACCGTTGACCACTGTGCGCCGCCGCCGCTACTGCTTCTTGGCTGCCGCGGGTTTCGTTCTTCCTTGTTCCTTTGCTTTGGTTTGATTACTTTCCTTCCTCCTCAAGTTTTATTCAAAGTTTATATTTTTAAGATTTGTTTTAATTTGTTTATGTTTAGAAAGTTATAGTTTGATGATTTAATATTGAATCTAAGTTTATATAAGTTATGTATTGAAGAAATAAAAATTATGATTTGCATATTAGGTTTGATTGGGATTTTTAATTATCAAAGCATGAATTTTTAGGGTTTTAGAAGTTGGAAAATCAAAGTAGTTTATTATAAGTTATGAAATTTATTACCTTATGATTTTAAGTATGTTTGAATATGTTCTAAGGGAGTTTTAATTTATGATATATTGCTGGAAATTTAAAGGGAGTATTATTATGGATTTTTATGATGGATTTTAACCACTAGCGTAGTAAGTACTATGCTAGGAGGTTTAATAATCAAGTTTTATAATGGGAAAGGTTTTTAAACATGTTTAACAAGGGTTTAAAGTATTTATTATTGTTGTAAATTCATAAAGGATTGATTGTGAATTTATATTGGTTGTTTTAGGCGAAGAATTCTCTCTAGTCGACTTTTAAGACTGTTAAAGTGGCATCTCAATTTGTCTACACAAGCTAAGGTACATATATACCTATGTGTTGATTTGATTAGTATCATGATTTTAAGAAGGAAAATTATGTAGTATCATGTATAGGAACTATATTGAGTTCATATATGATTTCTATTATGTTGGATTTTGCATGTTTTATGCCGTTGTGTAAACATGTTGAGCATGAGATTTAAATTATGAGATTTATATTATGTTTGTATGGAAGATTGATGCAAGCATATTGGTTGAGAACTTTATTTTATTAATTCACAAGGGGGAATTAATAGATATATTAGTTTGGATCATGATTGATTATTTGTTCCCTTTTTATTATTTAAAGATAAGGACCGAGGGCCTTATCTGGTAAGTTGATATTTTATACCTATGAAAGGTAGTTTGGTTGTTGGATAAGTTCAATAAATAAAAGAAGAGAATTAAAGTTGGAATTAATCTTGGATTGTTAAGTTGTGTGATCACTTATCTAATCCTAAGATAAAAAGAAAGTTGTGATTGTTTGTTGATTGCGCTATTTGTGTTGCTTGTGAGTCGTAACAAGTAATAACTGGTAAATCATGTAAAGTGAAACTGGATAGCAATAGCATTAGACTGGTGCACGTCTGAAGTGTTGGACAATTAGGAGTTGGAGTACATGGTGGTAGCCCATGGCTTTTTCTGGGGCCGGATTGATCACCGTGTCCTATTTATATTTAAAAGGTTCATCGATATCGTAGGTCATGGGAATACGGAGTCGCGCCCGTATCGTTTTCCAAAGGGAATGCTGGTTTTGGTTAGACAACTCGGTCCATTGACTAATCCATCTAAAGTAATAAGAATGTTCTTGTGGAGTTTAGTTCAGTAAAAGTTATCTGCAAGTTATTATGTTATTATTTATTCCGGCTTACTATTTATTAGTATCATGTTAGGATTGTTTATTTATTTAGTATGTAGTACTCAGCTTTGCTGATTACGTGCTTTTGTTTGTCTAGTGATAACCCATTTTGGTGAGCAGTCTCTAGGGATTAATAGTGCATTGTCCATCTACAGGTTTGAAGATGATGCATTATTGGGTTCGGGATTGGAGAGCTTGTGTAGTTTATTTATAATACTTTTGAGTTTACACTTTTCATAGTTGACTTTGGTTTTAAGTTTGACTTTGACTTTTGTTGGTTGGTTATGGAGTTGACTTTGTAGTTGAATAAGTTTTTATTTATAAAGTTATTTATTATGTTTTCCGCTGCAAAATTCTGAATAAACCGATACGTTTTCACACGGGCGATAATACTTTGATAATTCTCTATGTTTTATATTAAAAAGGTATTTTAGAAAAGAGAGAATTGTCGGGGTATTACAAACTCTTTTTTAGTACCACTTAATCCAATTCCGTAGTCTTTTTCTTGTAGAGAAGTCACAAGGGTAAATAATGTAGACATCATTTGATCCCAAGTTTTAATATCATCTCCTAAGTCTGTAACCAACTAAACTAGCTAACGTCCACCTGGATATTTACAATATACATAAACAAATAAATATATCAAATCTTCCATTGCATATCCAAGAGCTATAACAACTTACTTAGATCATAATATTATATATATTTATGAATATCACAGAAAATAAATTTGATATTTTTTGAGAAATGAACATCATGAGTGTTATTTAGCTTCTATGACTATTTTTATCAATTACATTTCTTTTACAAAATTACCACTTTATTTACCACCTTGGTACATACATATATTTTTTTTAAACACGAGTCCAAGTATCATAGACTAGGCTACCTATCTCGGGCGAGCCCAGTCCATATTTAAGACTACTCACATCCCTACTCCATACTCCAACTGGTGCTACTCCCAGTATTGAAACTGAGTCTTCCAAGAAGAAGACAACACTGATACCAATGGAGCAAATGCTCTTTGGTCCTTGGTAAATGCATATAGATGATGAAGATAAACTTACAAAAAATGCTATAAAAAGCGAGAAAAAGTATCCAAAAAATGCTCCATTAATTTTCTCAAAAGTTCCCAAAAAAATCCATTACATTTTCCAAAATTATGCAAAATACTTTTATAATATGCTATTACCAGTTCTAGATGCACGAGACGTGTGCGTTGATTTAGATAAAACTTAATTGGTAGAAAAAGTAGCTTTAAAATCTTCATGCATCACTAAAATAAATAATGACACTTTTTTAGCAATTTAAATATTAATTACATAGAGGTATTTAGGCATTTCAGAGGGACATCAAAGTGCTTATATGTTTCCTTGTAGAATAGAGATTCATGTGTCACCCGTTAGAACATGCTACGGGTGATCAACACCGGCTCAGCGCACCCGAAAACTAGCGGTTTTCAAACATGATATATTCACCCGTGATTCGGGCGCTACTTGAGTTGGTTTCCGGGCCCAAAATAGCGGGCTCTAGCACAAAAAAGGTGGCCCGAGACCTTGGCCCGAAACGGTCACTTTTTGGGCAAAGCCTGACCCATGATCACCTCTATAGTCAATAAATCAGTATATATTATTAAAATACGTGAGCGATAATTATAGTCAATCACACGTCACCCTTCTCGCATCAAATGAATTTCGACGCCACATAGGCGGTGACTTGACAACTAATGAGATGAGCTATAACTTTTACAAAAATATGCAGATAAAGAATTAAACTTGGGTACCCCCTTGCATCTAATCACTTATGGAGCCCAGTTCACCATCAAACTACCACTATTTGTGATACAAATGTATATATTAATATTCATTAGTATAATACTAATAATAGCACCTTTCACTCTCATTTTTTTAAAAATCTTTTAGATTTTTTATAACATGCCTAATTAATGCCAATACACCATTTAATTGCATCGATTATATTCTTAGACATTAACCGGAAGTATAGAATGACATGTAATATTGCATTGAAATTAAGTGTCTTCTTTTTCTTAATTTTCACAAAGAAACCCTAATCTCCCCTTTTCTCTCTCGCCGCCCTCTCTTCACGTTTTTCCCCTCTGCATCTATGAGGGGCTGCCATGGTTGTTGTCATCCATGGTAAGCCCCTTTCCCCCTCTTGTTTTCATTTTTCAATTTATTTTCTTGTTTTGTTGAATAAATTAGTCTCACTTTATGAGAGTTTCTATGGGATTTTTGTCTCTGTTATGGAGGTCTCCTTCTTCCCTATGGAAGTTGCGAGTCTTGTTTACTTGTTTGTTTGTATGGAAAATTGTTCTCATTGGTTGAACTTCAAGACTATCAACATGAAAGTATTGGAAGTTCGGATTCGATCAACATTGTTAGATCAAGAATGTTCTTCTCCAAACTATGCCAAAATGATAAAGACGGTTCCATTAATAGCGGGAAGATTAAGCAAATACAAGGGGCATGCGCTACTTTTGTAACACCCCGTAATTTTGACCCTTTATTTTTTGTGTTTGTTTACATTAAAATGATATTTTTCGTAAAAATTAAATAATTTATTATTAAAACGGTTTTTAACGTGTATAATTATTTAATTGTGGTATTGTGATTGTTGGAATTATTAATTTAAAGCGTGTATATTTATTTAGGTATTTTATTAGTTATAATTATTTATGCGCGTTTAGTATTGCGAATTATTTTTATAATGCTACTTTATATATTGTGGACCGGCAACGTAACGAAACTTATGTTCGTCACTTAAAATAGGGGGCTGAATTTTAGTGTGTTCTATAGCCTTCTAGTGCATTATAGTTTATCTTAGCAATGGTTTTGTAACGTTAAATCCACCCAAAGGTTGTCTCTCATTAACCCATCTTAATGCACCCTTAAACCTTTGCTTAATGGGGTGAATAATCACATCATCTGTTGCACTTTAACCCCCTCCATAATGCTTAAAACAAGTCAGGAAATTCGTGCATAGCAACTCCTCTTCTTCTCTCTTTCGCATTTTCGGCCATTTCTGCACCCCTATTTTGTTTGCATCATATCTCCTTCGTTTCTTATCGGAATTGGACGTATGAGTAGTCAAAATCCATGTACTCGGAAAGGTCTTGCTCGTGGTGTAATTTGTTTTTGAATAAAGTAAAAGACGTGACTGCAGTTTCCGTTTCAAACAGACAAGTCAACCGATTTTCCTGGAGTTTTCGGGAGCGATGCTATTCTCTTCTTTCTCTGCCATTCTAGTATTATTTTCCACCTAAAATCAAGGTAACTAACGGCGAACCTAGTACGATTAGAGTCCGTTTAGGATTTATCTAGTTTTAACTTTTAATACTTAAGTTGGGTTAGTTTTGATTTTAGGAATTTGGGTGGGAATATGTAATACCCCTCATGATTGCTTTAAAAGGATTTAGCAGGCTACTCATTCTAACAAGATGCATCTTTATTTTAGGGAGCTCATTTCCTTAGTTACTCCACAGTTAAGCGTGCTTGGCTGGGAGTAGTCCAGAGATGGGTGACCTCCTGGGAAGTTTCTCAGGGTGCGCATGAGTGAGGACAAAATGTACCGGAAGAACTTGTGTTGTTTATTGAGGACAATTGTTGGCCATAGATGCGCATTGGTGACAATAGACTCGACTCCGTATGGGTGTTACAAATGGCATCAGAGCAACCCTGCGACCGCGTGCTGATCGTGTGGATAATTAATCCAAGGTCAATCGCCTAGTGGGGGAGGATTCTGGGGCTATATCACCGGCTGCGTGTCAAATATGTGATTACCGGCTGTGTGTTGAATACGTGATTAGTTTCCAGGCTGGGGCGACCCACAGGTTGTTGTGGTCGAATATGTGGAGTCCTCAGGCCGAACGATGGTGTTGATGTCCTCAAGTGGGGGTGTATGTAATACCCCTCATGATTGTTTTAAAAGGATTTAGCAGGCTACTCATTCCAACAAGATGCATCTTTCGTTTAGGGAGCTCGATTACTTAGTTAATCCACAGTTAAGCATGCTTGGCTGGGAGTAGTCCAGGGATGGGTGACCTCGTGGGAAGTTTCTCAGAGTGCGCATGAGTGAGAACAAAATGCACCAAAAGAATTTGTGTTGGTTATTGAGGATGGTTGTTGGCTCTGGATGCGCATTTGTGACGATATACTCGACCCCGGATGGGTCGCGTGTTACAACTTTGGTCGATTTGGTTCATTGTAGTTTCATCGAAGACAACTTTGATCTAATCTTGTTTGATTGTATTTTGTTTTTTTAATACCTATTATGGATGCCGTTTGACCTTCAATTAGTGAAAATTTTCTTTTAAAAAAAATTCTTAGACATTGACCTAAGTTTCAAAAACAAAATTATATAGTCTTGATGATTAATTATATATTTTCTCTGTTCAAGCTGATGGTTAATTGATGAATAATTTTACCATGTAGAAAATCTAAAAGAAATGGAAGATCATTTCCTCAACACAATCTAGTACATGTAACTCTTTTTTTTCCAGTTCTCTCAAATGTTTGATTTAAGACTTAAATGTTCACACTCTTAACTAACTTAGTGCATCGCTCGGGCAACAACTAGTTTGTTTCTCTAAAGATAAAAGGGAAATTTTTCATCTTCATTCTTCACTTTTTAAGGGGTCTAGATCTTTTAGTTTAATGTATAAAATAGAAAGAGAATGGAGAGAAATAAAGGAAGGAAATTGTAATAAAAATGACTATTTTTAATGAATGTTTGGTTCAAGCCAAGAAATAAAAATGAACGATAACCATTACCACCAAATAATGAATTTTGTTACTCAAGGGGGAAGAAAAGGTATCGAATTAGGAGAATTAACTAGTTTTTAGGCCTGGGTATTCATAATTTTCATTTGTTAGTATTTTACATTGAAATTATAACACCAAGCCATACCCTTTTTTTTATAAGGTAAGGAAAAAGAATATTAGGAGACCCTCCGCACGAGGGGTGGTTCTAATATATCGTTTACAATGATTGAGTGTAAATCCGAATTTGTACAATCTTCAATAATAAATGGTGCATCAATTAAATGACCGACATTTGCAATCGAGTCTGCCGCTGTGTTTGTTTCTCTATAGATGTGCTGGATGCTCTAGTGAAAAACGATGTTAGAAGCTCCTATATGTCTTTTATGATGTTGGCAATTTGCCATGGTGGTGTCCATTTTCCATGAATCGCTGTCTTCTTCTATGTAAAGATTTGTTATTCCAGTTTGAATAGCAAGAAGAATACCCTTTTGAAGTGTCGTTGCTTCAGCTATGAAGACCTGAGCAGTGCTGAGGTTGTATGCGCATGCTTTGAGAAGATTGCCTTGTGAGTCACGGATGATGACCCCAGCGGAAGCAGAGCTATTTCGAACCGAGTCGTCGAAATTAAGTTTGTGCGAGGTAGGTGGTGGAGGGGACCACTGTACTTAAATGAAACATGGAGTAGGTGGAGTTGGATGAGTGGAGGTTGAGTGAGTTGAGAAAAATGGAGTACCTGTGGAATCATTATGGTCAATAGTGGTCCTGACAGACCATTCTGTATGCAAAAATTTTGCTTTGTGGAAAATTCTGTAATGATTGAGAGTTTGATTGTTAAAAATAATATCATTTCTTTCCTTCCAGATGGTCCATAAAAGATATACTAATTTTGTAATTGTGTCCTTTTTAAAGGTTTGGAGAAACGGTAGCAATGATTAGTTGATTAATGAATAACCAAGCCATGTGCAAAGTTCATAAAGATTCCATAATGGATTGAGATTAGGACATGACCCGAAAAGGTGATCGATGGTTTCTTCTTGATTGGTACAAATAGCACATGTATTAATTGGTAGGATGTTGCGATTGTGAAGCACACTCCGAACTCCAATACTAGAATGGCATATTTGCTAGAGAAAAATTAAAAGTTTAGGTGGGAGGTCGAGTTTCCAAATCCATTTAAAAGGTCATTTATGTTCTTTGGTGTTGATGTTATGAGCCAACCATGTGGCCGATTTGATAGTGAATTCCCCATTAGAAGTTGGGCCCCAAATGGGTGTATCGGGGTTGTCAGTGGATGGTAGCGGAATTCCTTTAGTTTTTGCCAAAATATGGGCCGGTAGCAGGGTGCTTAGTTTGATCCAATCCCAACTGCCATGGGGTAAGATAAATTCGTTGAGTTTAACGTTTAAATCAAGTTGGTTAGATGATTGTTTGGTGAGTTCTATAAGGTTTTCATGAGATAACAATTATCCATCTAGAAGTAAATA
Source organism: Beta corolliflora (assembly GCA_947648045.1). Taxonomy (NCBI): domain Eukaryota; kingdom Viridiplantae; phylum Streptophyta; class Magnoliopsida; order Caryophyllales; family Amaranthaceae; genus Beta; species Beta corolliflora. The sequence continues at coordinate 15,039 of CANSZD010001123.1, forward strand.
TTATGTCCATTACCTATTTTCCATCTTATCCCTTTTCGAATGATTTCTCGTTGTGCCAGGATTTTGCGCCAAATATGAGAGTCATTTGGTTTAGGTTTGTAAGGGAAGAAGTTTTGGGTTTTTAGGTATCGTTTCCTAACAAGGTTAACCCCAAAAACTCCGAGTATTTGTTAAAATCTTCCATCCAAGCTTAGCAATGAAGGCTTTATTAAGTGGGAGGATTTTCCTAAGGCCTAGGCCACCTTGACTTTTAGGTTGACAGATGGTATCCTAAGCAATAAGGGGTGTAGTATTCTTATCCTTCTGTTGACGCCAGAAAAATTTTCTATGAAGGTTGTCAATAGTGTGAGCAGTAGAACTAGGTAAGAGCGAAGAAGAGCATACGTAAGAAGGGAGAGCTTCAAGATTGCTTTGAATAAGAGTGCATCTACCCGCTTTTGAAAGGAAGCCTGCTTCCTAGTGTTGGATACATTGTTCAGTTTTTTGCAATAGATTATTGTAATCAGCTTTAGTTGGGGTAAAAGAACTAAAGTATACACCTAAGTAACGTCCCAGGGACGAGTTTGGAAGCATATTGAAGTGCCTAGCTATTGCTGAGTTTATCTGTGTTGAGAAAATGATGGTAGATTTACTAATTGTCCAGAGAGGGTACAAAAATCGTCAAAATTGAGATTATTGCATGCTGTTGAAGTGCAATTCCAGATTTGGAAGCGGAAGCAGCCAATGATAATTTCATAATGAAAGCTTCAATACAGATGATGAAAAGATAGGGAAAAGAGGATCCCCTTGCCTGAGGCCCCGAGAAGGTTTGAACCATTATGTGGTGTGATCGTTTATTTTGATTGAGTATGAGACATTTGATACACACTCCTTTATCCAATTGATCCATTGCAGTGGGAAACCCATGGCGGATAAACATTGCCATAAAAAATCTCATTCTATTCGGTCATAAGTTTTTTCCATGTCAAGCTCAAAGGCACACCATCCTGTTTTATTTTTCGATTTTTGAAAGGTGTTAAGTATTTCTTGAACCAATAGTAAGTTGTCGTGTATAGAACGGTCTTTAGTAAAGGCATTCTAAAAGGGACTAATTTCCCGTTGAAGGATGGGGCTTAGTCATTGGACTAATTAATATTTTAGAAATTGCTTTGTATATAGTGTTTATAAGACTAATTGGTCGAAAGTGATTTGGTATCTGGATTTTCTATTTTCGGTAAAAGAGTTATTATAATATGATTCAAAGATGGTGGTAATTTTCCATGGAAGAAAAAACTTTCTATAGCAAGACATACATGATTCTGAATGATAGGCCAGTAGGCTTGGAAAAAATTGCTTCCAAAACCATCGGATCTTGGTGCTTTATGCGGATTGATATCGAAAAATGCATTTTTTATCTCCTCCTTGGAAGCAGGAGCTAACAAGGATGATATGTCGTCAGTAGAGAAAAATTTTCGTAGGAAAGAAAGATCGATAGTACGGGGACTATTTGAGTTACATTGAAATCGTTTTTGGAAGGAGGATATAAGAAGCTTAGAAATTTCCTCCTGTTCATCAACCCATTGATCTAAATCATTTTTCAATCTATAAATTGTGTTAGAAGCGATTTTTTGTTTCATGCGGTTGTGAAAAAATCTTGTATTTCGATCTCCCTGAGTGAGCCATTGTTTGCGAATATGATCGCTCCAAAGTTTTTGCCCACAGAGAAGCAGTTTCTCTCGTTGCGTAATAAAACTGTTGATGTGTTTAATCCAGATAATATTAGAAGGTTGTTTCCATAAATTTTCTTGTACGAGTTTAATTTCATTTTCATTTTGTAGAAATTTGTTACTATTATGTTTGTACTTGGTTTTTGCCCAAGTTTTGAGTGCAGTCTTTATACGACTTAATTTTTGTTGTACTCGAAAAAAGCGAGAACCTCTTAATGGTATTGCCTATTGTTTGCGAATAATGTTTTGAGATTCATGTTCTAGAGTCCAATTGTTTTGGAAACGGAATTGAAAAGGACGGGGTAATGTGCGTTCATTTGTATTAAAGAGAATTGGTGCATGATCAGAGACAATAAAATTTCCATAACAAACAGTGCTATGCGGGAAGTCATTAAGAAAGGTGTCGTGACCGATAGCCCGATCTAAACGCTCATAAATGGTAACATTTTGCTGCGTCTTTTTCCATGAGAAAGCTTTTTGTAAGCAAGGAATATCAATTCCATTAGAATTTGCTAGTAAGTTAGGGAGGCGATTTAATTGAGTGGGGGATAAATGCCTTCCCCCTTGTTTGTCGTTAGTAGAGAGCATTTCGTTAATCACCTAGCAACAGCCAAAGATGTGCAATATTTGTAAAGTATGTGTGAAGATATTGCCAAAAGGGGTCTTTATCATTTTCTTTTGCTGGACAGTAAACACCTGTGATAGAGTAGCATTTGTTGTTTGGTTTATACACAATTTCTAAATGGGCACACCGTTGATTGGTTACATAGTTTGTAACAACTATATTAGCTGAATTCCAGCAGACCCAGATGCCCCCACAATGGTTAACGGGATCAATAATTAACGTTTTGTCAAAGTGTAAGGCTTTAAGAATCAAATGCCAAAAAGATGAGTAAGATGAGCAATTGAGCAAAGTATGTAGACCAATACTGAAGTATAGTGGCTATAAATAGATAATTTTTAACAATTAACAGGGTAGGATGAGTTATTGAAATCCAACCACACATAATTGGATGCAGAGAAAACAAAGTATGGGTCACAAAGAAAACACTTAAATCCAGAGCAAAATAATAGCAATTAATCGATAGAGTTTTGGATCTATCGGATAAATTCATAGCAAAAAGATAGGAATAAGTTGATAAGAGTTTAGAATCCTCGATTGAAAATGGGATCATGTCATACCAAAACCAATTTAAGGTCTGATAAGAGAGAAAATGAGCATATAATATAGACCAAACCAAACTTTAAAACATAAGAATAGGCACTTGTTAACAAATAATAAAGTAGGATGAGATAAAGACTTAGGATGATGCATAATCAGATTAGGGCCCTGTTCTTTTGGACTTATTTTCAGCAAAAATAAGTAAAAATAAGTTCAGTTCAGCAAAAATAAGTTCAGTTCAGCAAAAATAAGTAAAAATAAGTTCAGTTCAGCAAAAATAAGTTCAGTTCAGTAAAAATAAGTTTAGTTCAGCAAAAATAAGTTCAGTCTTATCTAATGTTGTAATTATTATTTTTGTTTTCAATATTACTATTAATATTGTTATTATTATTAATATTATAATTATAATAACGATGAATTTGTAATTTTTTTATTTTTTTTTTTTTTTTTTTATTTTTTTATTTTTTTTTTTTATTTTATTTTATTTTTTTTTTATTTTATTATATTTTTTTATTTTATTTTAATATTTTTATTATTTATTATTTAGTTTTTATAATTTATTATTATTTATTTATTATTTGTTATTTATTATTTATTTATTATTATTTATTATTATTATTATTTATTATTATTATTTTATTATTATTATTATTATTATTTATTTATTTATTATTATTATGTATTATTATTTATTATTATATTATTTATTATTATTATTATTATTATTATTATTATTTATTATTTAATGTTTATTATTATTATTATTATTATTATTAGTATTTATTATTATTTATTATTATTTGTTATTATTTATTATTATTTATTATTATTTATTTCTTCTTATTATTATTATTATTTATTATTTATTATTATTTATTATTATTATTATTTATTATTATTTATTTATTATTTATTATTATTATTTATTATTATTTATTATTATTATTTATTATTTATTATTTATTATTTATTATTTATTATTTATTATTTATTATTTATTATTTATTATTTATTATTTATTATCTATTATTTATTATCTATTATTTATTATCTATTATTTATTATCTATTATTTATTATCTATTATCTATTATCTATTATCTATTATCTATTATCTATTATCTATTATCTATTATCTATTATCTATTATCTATTATCTATTATCTATTATCTATTATCTATTATCTAATCTATTATCTATTATCTATTATCTATTACCTATTACCTATTACCTATTACCTATTACCTATTACCTATTATCTATTACCTATTATCTATTATCTATTATCTATTATCTATTATCTATTATCTATTATCTATTATCTATTATCTATTATCTATTATTTATTATCTATTATTTATTATCTATTATTTATTATCTATTATTTATTATCTATTATTTATTATCTATTATTTATTATTTATTATTTATTATTTATTATCTATTATTTATTATCTATTATTTATTATTTATCTATTTATCTATTATCTATTATCTATTATCTATTATCTATTATTTATTATTTATTATCTATTATTTATTATTTATTATTTATTATTTATTATTTATTATTTATTATTTATTATTTATTATTTATTATTTATTATTTATTATTTATTATTTATTATTTATTATTTATTATTTATTATTTATTATTTATTATTTATTATTTATTATTTATTATTTATTATTTATTATTTATTATTTATTATTTATTATTTATTATTTATTATCTATTATCTATTATCTATTATCTATTATCTATTATCTATTATCTATTATCTATTATCTATTATCTATTATCTATTATCTATTATTTATTATCTATTATCTATTATTTATTATTTATTATTTATTATTTATTATTTATTATTTATTATTTATTATTTATTTTTTATTATTTATTATTTATTTTTTATTATTTATTATTATTATTATTATTATTTATTATATATTATTTATTATTATTTTTTAGCAAAAATAAGTTCAGTTCAGCAAAAATAAGTAAAAATAAGTTCAGTTCAGCAAAAATAAGTTCAGTTCAGCAAAAATAAGTTTAGTTCAGCAAAAATAAAATAAGTTCAGTTCAGCCAAAATAAGTTCAAAAGAACAGGGCCTAGAATAAGTCGAAATAGTGGTTACAGTAGAGATAGATAAATCCATAGCAAAACGGAGCAAAATAAATGACGAAATCCTAGTTCTACCAATTAAGAAGAAAACCAATATAGAACAGTACCCAATCAAACGAAAAACTAAGAGGAGGAGACTTACCTGGGAGAAGGCATAGAGGCGGTTGCGAACACCCCCACGAGATTTCAGATCGGGATCCATCAGAAGTAAGTGAAACATAGGGATTCGGCACAAGATTTAATAAACATCACTTTTAAAAGCCAAAAAGTCATAAAATAACTTTTTCATTATCAAAAGGAGGAGAGAGAAAAGCAAACCACACAAGTTTGTGATGGATACTTTTGTCATTTTGTCACTTTCTTTTTTCCATTTAAGGTATGTTTCACTTATTTTGAAACGTTCTAAAATAGTAAGTGTTTCACTTATTATGGAACGGAGGAAGTAGATTGATAACAAGCCAAATGAACCTATGTACATCTCTGTTGGTACATGTTCATTGCCTCATTGATATTGGTCTTTGCGTATATAATTATTCATACGGACGTGTGTATGTAGTATGTACTAATTTGGGGGTAAACCACACGTTCACAAGGACCAAGTACTCGTTTGGTTGACAAGAATTTATGTAGGCAATGAAAATTCCCATGATTTTCTCATTTGGGAAGTTGTTTGGTTGACAGGAAATTTGAGAAAATGGATGCAATGGAAATTCCTTGGAAAATTGAAATTCCCACAAAATGTGGTAATTTAATTACCCACTCCCTCTTGGTCAATCAGAATTCCCACATGATCTTTGATGTCAACTAAACAAATTTAGGCCATTTCTTTAACCTTATAAAAGTTGGAGTTCAAGCTACTGTTGAAATCAACAGTGATATGGGTGAGAAAACACCGAAATTCACTGTTCATAAGCACTACTCAATCTGAGCCATTGAATCTTCTTCTAATCTCAGCCACACAAATTTTCTTCTCCTTACTTCAGTCATCTCCTTTCTCTCTTTGTTTTCATTTCTTTTTCCTTTCCACCAGTCGATTCTTTCTCCTCTTTCTCTTTGTTTCTGTTACTAAACTTTCTAGAGTTTGGTAGGGTATTTTTTCTAGGGTTTCAGTTGAAGTCGAAGAATTCGACGCCGAAAGCGAACCCGTCGGTGATGGTTAAGAAGGAGGTGATGGTTCCAGCGAACGCTTCAACGACATTGTTTCCCGGTTCAGAGGTAACTCCTTTCCCTCCATTTTTTCTCTCTCCAAAACCAGATCTACTTGCAATACTAGCACTTCCTGGTATCAGCAATTGCCAAAACCTTGGAAAATAACTCACAGTTCTTCCCCAAATTTAATCAGCCTAAAGAAAAAACAGGGGCGACAATGGAGGTTGAGATCGACGAGAAAGAGCTGAAAGGCGTCGGTGCAGAATCTTTGACAAATGGACGGCGAGGATTGCGTATTCGTGGTTGGGAGATCGAATCTTGCAAGCGTTCCATTCTCACGTCTCTTGAACTTTAATTGTACTCTCTCTTTCTCTAATGTTCCATTTAATTCAATTATTTTGCTCTCTGATGATTTTTATTGTTTGGAATTCCGATTATCAAAAAGATGAATCGTTTTATTATCAGAAACAATATTATTTTGTGTTATGTAGCTGAATAAATTTGACGACTGAATTGAAGTGAATTTTAGCCCTAGCAGTTGGACTTACATTTTAAGTCTGCAATTGATTTACATTGCAATTCATCCTGATTATATTTCTGGACTTTCATTTCCTTGTTGATTTCTTACACCACCAACGAGTCTGTGAGATAAAGTTCAACATAGAATGTGTGTGCCCCCGCCTTTTTGAAATGCTTATTCAAAACCAGAAATTAACTTAACCAAGCAGAGAAAATTTCTACTGTTAACATGCTAAATTGCTAATAGCAATGTAAAAAGTTGAAAAATTCATGTTGACCAATGTTTAATAAGTCTATATCTAATAACTTAGCACTTCCAATGCGATAGAAAGAGAAACCTTCTATGACAATAAGTGGATCCCCTTTATTAAATCAACTTCTCATAAGTCTCTCCCACATAGTGAAGTAATTTATTTGTCCGAATGAAATAGATGTTAAAGAAGAAGAGGAGAGACAAAATCCGGAGACGTCCAATGTCGGTGATGATGTTATGGAGGTTGATGTTGAGGAGCATTCTGTTGCTGCTTAGTATGATGATTATTACATTCCTCGTGGTCCTTATACACAGGTTGATGTCAGTCAACGAAATTTAGTAATATCGAATTTCATTACATAATAATCTTGTGTCTCTGAAGCATTTTGTATAGGCCATTAGGATGTAAAGGTTTTTCCCTTGACTGTTAATTGTGTATAGATGTTGGGTGGGTTTTTGTTTTTTTCAGGATTTGCAACACTGACTAATTTTATATTTTGTTGTAGGAGTTTTGTTACCCTGATTAATCGACCCTAATCTCTTTGCAAGAAATGCGTGGTAATCCTGCATTTTAACTCTTGCTTTAAAGTTTAATCTACCTAACTATCTGTTTGTGCTATTCTTGACAAACTATGTTTGATTTGCAAATTTGCTTGCCTTTTGTTGTTACGTTTTAGGTCTTGCCATACTTTGATAGCATGTTGTGTATGGTTCCACTGTACACTGTCCTATACTTTGATAGAATGCTAATCATGTTGTGTTTGTTCTGAACTGGGTTCCAATTTGTTTGACACGGCCTGTGCCTTTTGGATTTCTCAGTTTTTAAAAACCCTAATTTCATATACTAATCTATCCCTGACCTACCCTACGATTATGGCGCTCTTGATTTTTTATTCTTTGTTGGTGTTGCTTGATCCGGGAACATTGGGGTTTTAAGTAATGAACCGGTGGGATGGCCCTGAACCGAACCGCCCATGAAGCCGCTTTGTACCGTTCGTAACTGGTTTAGGTTTGACATTTACCAGCTCTGAAACTGAGCTGGACCCGTCACCTAACCGGCCATTTCAGTGTCATGGATGCTTGAACCGGCTCAAATTGGATCGTGGCACTTGTGTTTATGTTGTTGGTCTTTCTTTTTCAATGTGCTTATGTGATCAATGCCATTTGTTATTTAGACATTCCAACAAATAGAGAGGAGGATTTCCAGTGCTTTCGAGCATGGTAGCAAATCCGACAAGAGACATGGCGGTATTTGTCGTCAGAGCTGAGCATGGTAGCAAATTCGTGTTGCTGTTGTTTCGTGTATATTTGGAAACTTTGGTCGTAGCTGAGGATGATTCAAGATAAAACAGTAAATGTCACATTGCTGTTGTTTCATGTATATTTGGAAACTTAGATCGTCTGAAATCTCCATTTGTTAAAGTGGTAAGACATTTATTTCCTAGGTGTATTTCCATATTGTTTGACTCTCTGTCCTATGCCTTATGATTATTGACTTTATGAATTAGATTAATAAGGCCACCTGAACAACGTTTCTCCAAGACCTCCATTGTTTCAGTTTCATCAAGTTGCTGTGCAAAATCTGATGCGCAGTTTGAATATTAATTTTCATTTCAAATCAGTCGTTTGTCTAGGGAAAATGTTTGCTTTGTGATGTTTATGGATGAAAAGACTTTGCAAACTATTTCTTTAGAAGGCCATATCCCGACAGATTGGGATTCATTGGTCTGTGGAAGGTCGTCCTGGTGAAAAATCTTCCTTGTATGGACATGAGGAGAGGGGGGAAAATTCCAAAGCTGTTGTGTCATCGACTTTTCCCTTCAGCAAGGTAAGAATGTGCATTATGGAGGTTTTGCTTTCTGTTTTATCATTGATTACGATGCCATGATTTGCTTACATGATTGACGGGTCTTATCATTTTGAAATTTTGTTTATCGATAATTGTATTGAATTTGGAATATGAACTTGGTTGATAATAATCGATAATCTACCAGATAATGAAACGAACTTGGGCGAGACTTTTCTTCAGGTGACAAAACAAGTACCCCCACTATAGTCCTAATTTAAGAGAGTTAAAGAGAAGGTACCTAGCCACTTAGGTGAGTATGAGCTTTGTTTGGTTTTCTACTCCACGGTGGACTCACTAGGATAGTTCAATCCTAATTTCTAGCTTCAACCTTTGCTACTAGAGTTGTTGCCCAATATTTTTTAAGTTGGGGGTTTATTTACTCAAAAATGTACCCTCGCAGTCCCTAGATTATGGAATTTAAGGTGCATAAAGTGATGTACTGGAATAAAGATTAAGAAGTGTTCTGGAGAGATGAGAAAATGGAAGTCTAATTTACTATTTTACAGTCTTAACTCTTAACATGGAATTACATTATCTCTGATCATAGTTCTCCTACTTCAATTATGTTAACTTATAAAGGGTCTAATACTCTAATTGCTACATATACTATAGGATGTATGAGATGCAGCTGCTTCAGACTTTATGCTTCATTCCAAGGCATGTTAACATAAGCAAGACTAAATGTAGCTATGTATTCCCAGCAGAATTGTGATGGGTTGAGCTCATAGTATAGCAAAAAGTTTGCTGACAATGGACGACTTTGTTATTGAGGGTCCTGATTTTGAATTTAGACGCTTCATCTATTACATTATTAGGTTACATATTTCAACATGTGTATTGTTGTATTAGCGTACTAAGTTTTCTTATCTATTGGGACCTCTTACACATTCTGCGTTGGCCCCATCCTCTTAAATTTTATTGTACATTTTGGTCACAATTGTGTATCTGTTGGCTTGGGCCTTCTCTTTTGTGCATGAGTGACATTCTATTAGTTGGTTTCGTTATCCTAATTTTAAAAAATGATCAGAATATACTTATTTGGATTTTTTGATTTTAATAATGCAACCTTTTAGCCATTCGCAACGAATAAGCTAACATTTTAGTTATTCTTAAATAATGCAACCTTTAACAAAAAATTCCTACAACAAGTGAGATTGACTGGTAACCTGTGAAACAGGTTAAAAATTTTTTGACCACCACCCTCACCCCCAACCCCCTCCCCCCAAACCCTCACCCCACATGCCCCGGAGCCCCCTTCCCCCAAACCCTCACACACACCCCTCCCCCTTACCCCCACTGCCCTCTCACCACCCCCTCCCCACCACCCCTCACCACCCCCTCCCCACCTGCAGCCGCCCCTCCCCTCCCCCACCCTTCCCCTCGCCGCCGACCTCCCCCCCACCCTTCCCCTGCTTGCCGCCGACCCCCTCCCCCCTCTTCCCCTACAAGTCGCGAACCCCCCTCCCCCCCCCGCTAGCCGCGATTCCCCTCCCCACCCCGCTGCGGTCGCGAACCCCCTCCTCTCCCCACCTGCGGTGCCGCGAACCCGCCATACCCGACCAAGTCAACGAGGCGAAAATCGAAGAGGTGGGAGGCGGCGGGGGTGGGGCGGTGGAGGGTGGGTGGGGGGAGGAGGGGGCTGCGCTGGTGTTGGGGGGGCCGCGACGTTGGGGGCTCGGCGAGGCTGCGGGGGGGGGAGGGAGGGTGGGGGCTGCTGCCGGTTGTGGGGGCCGCGCTGTTGTGGGGTGGGTGGGGCTTCGGTGGTTGTTGGGGGGTTGGTCAGGTTTGGGTTGGGTGGGGGGGCTGGTGGGGTGGGGGGTGGGGTGGGGAAGAGTTCGGTGTTGGTGGAGGGAGATAAGGAAGAGTGAGGGAATTTTTTTTTTTTTTTTTAATTCAACAAAAATTAAAAACTAACCAATGAAATTGTGACAAGTGTCCCGGGCAACCTGTTTATCGAGGTTGCATCCCAGGTTTTACCCATTCAGAGAATTTTTTGTTAAAGGTTGCATTATTTAGGAATAACTAAAATGTTAGCTTATTCGTTGCGAATGGCTAAAAGGTTACATTATTAAAATAAAAAAATCCTACTTATTTTGTTACTCCTTGGTGTGGGTAAACAGATAGAGATCTTTTTTCCCTTAACTAAGATGATAAATTTATATGTGCTTATATCTCCCATGTCTCTGTTTTTTTTTCTTCTTATTTGCACTATATCTCCCATCCCTCCTCTGTTTTTTCTTCTTATTTCTCTTCTAAGAGGGGATTGTAGAAAATTTCAGAAGCCAACATTAGTTAGAGGTCAAGCATAACGAAGTTGGAAGCCTGAGGAAAGCATCTTGCGTTTCAACAGTCAGCAACTTAAACCTAGAGGTCAATTATTTTAGGGAAGCTTAACTTGGAACATATTATTAGCGAGGAGTCTTACTCGACATCTTTATGCAAAAGACATGGAATGAGAAAACCACAAAGCATAAGCCAGAAGCTAAACAATCAGAAGCACGTGGTTCGGAAATTTGGGTTTATTATTCAGCCTAAGTTTGCAATAGTTATTTTAAAATTTTGACAGTTAAATAGCTTGCAATATCTTAGTCTATAGTTTTGAGTTGTATAAAAGCCTTAGGAAACCTTCTTCCAACACTTGATGAACACTAAACATTAAGAAGGTGAATAGTTCGCTCAGAGCTGGAAGACATTGGGTTAGTCAATTTTTTTAAAAGAGAATATTCCATGTGTTTCAAAATACTTGATACACTTTTTCCAGGCATGCTTACCAATGCATAATTTTAACTATTAATATCTCTAATTTCCTACATGTAAAAATTATAAAAAAGTACTAATATTCTGAGAGTATATATTAAGACGAATCTAATTAGATCTTACATGATTATATTTTTCCTTATGTAAAAATCACAAAACACAATCAAAGGTGAGCGCGTGAATAGTGTAAAGTCAAATTGTGTCATCTATTTTGAAACAGAGGGAATATAAACCATTCACTGATTGGAATCACCGAATCAGAAACTTAATAAAAAGAATAACGGATTAACAACGACAAAACTTGACCAATATGAGATAGTATTTAGTATTTACATGACCAACCATAAGAAGGTTTAACGATTAAATTTATAATTTTTTTTAAATAATTTGTTTGACCTTGATCCATTTTTTTCAAAATGTAGATGTTATAAGTATATTAAGTGTATTTGTCATGTTTTTTTTTTGAGTGGAAAGCTGAGACCTTATATTAAATCAATGTCCACCAAAGTAGTGATACTTTGGCGAAAGGAATCAAGCCATACAATCTCTGAATTACGGGGACAATCCCAACGAGCTAACAGGTGGACACCAACATTACCCGCTCGCACCATCAACATTATTCTTCACTACATTCACCACAAGCAATGCATCTCCTTCAAACATCACGTTGTCAAAACCAAGCCTTAGAGTCACGTCCACCAGTGCATCTGTCATGTTATTATATTAAGTTTAAAACTATAGAATTTTGTATCAATTACACGAATATTGCTCAAATCTTGCCATTACAAAATCTTATGGTACCGTGTGTTGTCAGCAAAAAGCCTTAGTTTCTTGCCAAGAAGGAGGTGTATTCTCCTTTTTAATAATAGTCGCGAAAGGATGGAAGGATTAAGTAGGAGGGGACTTTTTAATGTGAAGAGGGTATATAGGAGGGAAATTAGCGTTAATAAATACTTTAACTTTCATCTTAGTCTAATTACATGAGGTCACTTAAATCTTACTATTTACTTATGGAAAAATGACAAAGGGGAGGAGAGAACGAGTGGATGGAGGGACCAAGTAGGAGGGGACTTCATAATATGACGAGGGTATATAGGCGGGGAATTAGGCTTATCATATACTTTTTCTTTCATATTATTCTTACGGTTTTTTCACCATATACCCCTGACAAATTTTTTTTTGCACCGTATACCCTTTCAAGTTTCCAAATTCATCATATACCCCTCACTTTTCAAAAAATACATCAACTTACCCTTTTGACTAACGGTGTTAGACTTCCGTTAGTCATTAGGCCCTAATCCTCTCCTAATCCTAATTAACTACCCTAAACTCTAAACCCTAAATAACCCTAATAACAATAACAAACCCTAAAAACCTAACTAACCCTAAAAGCCCACCAACCCAACCCCCACCCCACCCCCACCCCCCCCCCCACCCCCCCACCCCCAGCCCTGGACCACCACCCCCACCGGATTTTCGCACCTGTGAACCCTATCCCTCTCGTTTTTCGAAGCCCACCCACCACCACCACCCCCTTTCCCCCACCACCCACCCACCATCCCCCCCCTTCCCCACCCCACCCCCCACCCCCCTCCCCCTTAGCCGCCCAACACCCCTCCCCTCCCCTTCCCCCGCAACCGCCGCAACCCCCTCTCCTCCCCTTCCCTCGCAACCGCCGGCAAGCCCCCTCCCTTTCCCCTGTCCGCCGCACAACCCCTCCCCCTCCCTTTCCCTAAAACCCTCGCATCTCCCCTAAAAATCCTCGCACCACCCCCGAAAAACGTTGCACCACCCTCGCACCACTCGCAACACCCCTAAAACCTCGCACCATCATTGTACCTCCATGAAAAACGTCGCACCATCCTCGCACCTCCCCGATAAAAGCCGGATTTCGACCCCGCAACCACCTATTGTGAGAAGACAACTTGATGGGGGAGAGGGTTGCGCGATTTTGCAAGGGGGAGGGGGTTGCGCAATTTTGCGGGGGAGGGGGGGTCATGCGAGTTTGCGAGGAGGGGGCTTGTGCGAGCTTGCGAGGAGGTGAGGGAGACTTATCGTTGTTTGGCCGGGGGTGTCGGGGTGGATGGGGTTGCGGTCTTGCGGGCGGCGGTGGAAGGGGATGGGGTTGCGGCGCTGTGGGTGGCGGAGGGGGCCGGGGTGGTGGGGGGGAGGGCTGCGGTGGTGGGGGGGGGGGGGTTGGAGTTGGAGTTGGGAGTGGGGTGGGGGTGGGGGTTAGGGGTATTGGGGATAGGGTATTAGGGTTAGGGTTAGATTTAGGTTAGTTAAGTAGGATTAGAGGGTGATTAGGGGTTAATGACTAACGGAGTTTAACGCCGTTAGTCATTAAGGGTAACTTGGATGTATTTTTTTTCAAAAGTGAGGGATATATGGTGAATTTCAAAAGTCGAAAGGGTATATGGTGCAAAAAAAAATTTGTCAAGGGTATATGGTGAAAAAACCGTTATTCTTATTATATGAGATCGCTGAAATCTTGCTATTTACTTAGCTTAATTATGAGTGAAAAAGGGACAAAAGTGAGGAGTAGGCTAAAAGGAGAGGGGGAGGAGGGGGGAGAGTAAGATGGAGGGGAAGAGGAGTGGTTGAGAATGATGGGAAAGATAAAAGTTGTGAGAGGTTGAGCAAGCTAACGGAGGGGCAAAAAAAGAATAACAAGAGAGAAAGAGAAAGTCAAGTTTGGAGAGTAAGAGTTGCTTGACCTTATATCTTAATAACTAAATATAATTTGTCAAAAAAATACAAGTAATTATTAAAATTGGAAAAACAAGTCAATTGAAAGAGTAATTGCATGAACATCCTTATTATATATGACAAATTAATGAGTGAAATAGATTCAGCTTAATAACACATTTATTAATGGAGAAGGAGTAAAAGGCGAAAATAGAAGTTGATGTTAATTTCCCCTTTTTGATGTCTATAATCCAAAAATGAACATGAAGCTTTTTTTATTCGATTTCTTAAAGAAAAATGGAGAAATTAAATCCTAATCTACAATGCAAATAATGTTACAAAAAAGGTCTTTCTAATTTGCAAAACAAAGGGGAAGAGGAGAGAAAACACTTTACTGGAGATACATTTTTTCGTTTGAGTTTTTCTTTAAAAAAGAAATGGTTCCGTAAGCAAGTAGTAAGAGTCACCTACAATTATAAGATATATGGATATAAGTGAGGGAGGAAAAGTAAGTGAGAAGGAGGGAGAAAGGGTGAAAATATAAGGTGGAAATGAATTTTAAAAAAAAAGGTCTAAACATGAAAAACTAGAAAAGACAAGAAAGATATAGGGAAGGAAGCAAACATATTAGATTAAACCAAAATTCCAAGTGCAAGCATTAAACATTTTAGAGCAATAGCTTCACATATTCAATATGCTAAGTATATCCAAATCACGCCAACTGCATTAATCCTGCAGTGGAAGCTTATATACATCTTGTGGGAGTAGGCTAAAGCTCCATTTCAAAAGCACTTTAGAGACACGTGAAATAATTACAAGTTAGCAATAAGTTACAGTTTAACCTTTTAATTGCACTTCAAACAACCACTAAGATGTATATTTGTCCCCCTTACATAGTATGGGAGTATGAATAAATGTATATACACCTTGCATTGTGCTTTACCCATACACCCGAAACAACAAGTGCAAGCACCAAATGTTTTGGAACAGTTACTTCACAATCATCTTGCTAATTAAATCCAACGTAATTCGAATATTGCAAGTACGCTATTTTGGGGTGCCGCGCGCGTAGGTGCGCGGTGCAACAACTAGTCCAAATAAAAGTAGGAAATAAAACTTCCGACCGAAACCAGAAACTCAAATTCGTTGACTGATGTGCCTGTGTGTCCGGGTTCATATTCCTTTCCCTTCTGCAACTAGCCAACTGATCTTCTCGTAAAAACCCCAAAAATGGCGGCACTAATAATCTCTCACTGTACAAAAATCTTCCGACTGAAGCCTTTTCATCACACCATTCAATTTTTCCGAACATCAGCAGCTGCTGCCGACGCTAAAGAAACTGGTCTTTACGGTTTCCCCCATTTGAAAACTCCCAAGGGTTTCCAACGTTTCGTCGATGATGCAATCGAACGGTCAGTAATTAATGCCGAAAATATTCACCAAAAAAATGTAAATGTAAATTTCAATTCTTGATTTTAATTAATTTCTCTCTAATTTAACCTTGATTAGGTCAGGAGAACTCGTTAATTACATTTCGACTGTGCCTCCATCCGCTGAAATCATTCGGGCTATGGATGAAATTTCCGATACTGTAAGTGATTTTTTGAAAAATTAGGGTTACGTTTATGTTTGTTTTTTGATTGATTTTTTTTTGGATTATTGTTTGTTTTGGTAGGTTTGTTCAGTGGTGGATTCAGCTGAGTTGTGTAGACATACTCATCCTGACAGGTGAATTTTGTTGCATATTTGAGGATTTTTATGTTAAGTGAATTAAAGATAGGAGTAACGTTTTTTTTTATTTGGGGCAACTTTTTTTAGGGAATTTGTGGAGCAGGCTAATATTGCATCCATGAGAATGGATGAATATCTACATGTGAGGTGACTTCTGATCTATCTATTATTATCGTAGTTTTCTGCTCTTATGTCCTTGAGTTGATTCTATGGCTGTGTATTGGATTTCATGGGGAGAAATGTGGAAATTTGGTCAATTTTGGTTTCAAAGTTTGGAAGGGACAGAATGATGGTGGAAAATTCATAAAAGGAAACAATTATATTTTGATGTGCGCACATGTTCCCTCTAAAACAGTGTAAATTGCTTACTTGTCAATAATTTCTTGCATAAAACAATGACTTGGTAAAATGAGCGATTTCGACAGTCCTACTTTTTACAATCTTCCCTTGTTTGGCTTTTTCACCTTTTGTCGTTGAGAAGGATTAGAGAGTGTTATAGAAGGATGGATAAGCTAGACTGCTAGAGCAGGAAAATTAACCAGCTGGTTACCAAAGTGGGAAGAAAACTCCCACAGTAACTGTAACCTATTTTAAGAGAGACCATTGCTTATTTGTCACACATCTCCAGTTAAAGGTTAATGCTTTAGATTACAGAAGAGCATACCACTTTTAACGTTTAGATTGCGTCTTGATTTATTTTGGTTGATTAGAGCAAACAGAGAGGTACATAGTGCTTCTATGTGGTTTGCATGTGAAATGCAGCATTATATGTTGTAATTATTATGTATAATATTTTTTTGGGTTGCTTACTGATCAGTTTGTCAAGTCTAGTTATAGGAGTTTATGGCATGAATCCTTTATTAATTTATAGCAAGTACATGTCAGTTCTTTGGGGATAATAAAGATGTAATCGTCAATGATATGCTTTATGTATATCCTGCTTTTGCTGAATGATTGACGGATTGTCCTATCAAGGTGTTGCTTCCTCCACGTCCCTCTTGTTTCCTTATTACTTGGTATCAGTGTTAAAAGGTTCTATCTGGAAAATATTGTTCTTCACATATTGACCTGTTACAAATGACTTCAGTTCTTATCAAATTCGTTTTTCTGCCTCTCCAAATCATTCTTTTGGATGCCTGATCTGTGTAAATTTGCTGATTTGTTGCTGCTTCCAAATGGATTACAGTATTTGAATACAAATCACAACCTATATAATGCTGTGATGAAAGCTGAGCTAGAAGGCAGCATCCTCAACAAAGAAACGCAAAGGGCAGCTCATTACCTACGTGTTGACTTTGAGAAGGGAGGCATCCATCTCAGTGGCGGTACCTTTCCTGTGTCGTCCTGATTCTCACTATATTGTTGGTATAGGCATATATATTGGCTTAAGCCTTAAGCATCTAATTTTGTATTTACTTCTGTAGAAAAATTAGAACGAGTTAATCAGCTTAATGTGGATATTGCTCAACTGTGCCGCAAGTGAGTAATTCTGTTATGGATATTTGATGAATTGCATTGCATTTAGTTTTTTGTGTTTGTGACTTATAGCAGCAAAATAACCAGATCAGTACTCGGCCACTTACACAAATCTTAGTGTAGTTTAGTTGGGAAGCACAAATATGGGGTTCATGGGTGAACTAGTCAGCTACTGCATTGTAAGTTGTGGTGAAGTAGTAGATACAATGTCAATCGCTGCTAGGTTTAGAATAGTTTTTATCATGAAATAGTTCAATTTGCCTTTCTTGGGGTGGGAATCTCATGTTGAATCTGGGCAAATTGATTGTATGATTTTGGTGTACACAGATGGTTATAATTTAGGATGCCAGTTGTGGCGGCGCCAAGACTTTTGAATGGATAGAGATGGACTAGAAGTCTACAATAATTTTACTTCGAAAAGTTAAATATAGATTATACATAATGTGACATAAATATAGAAAAAATTAGTGGTAATATAGATATTATTATATTACAAGTAGTCTTTAGTTTTTCAATATAAACTCTTTAGTAAAAGATTGTAGAATACCCTAATGCAATCATATAGAAGTAGGAAATAGGTGGCAAATATAGAGAATGAAGAGTGAGTAGTTACTAATTGTAGTATGTGTAAACTTTTGTACCTGAATATAACCATGAATTTCTTTTAATAACAATGTGATAGAGCTTGTTATTAGGCAAAGCACAATACTCCTTTTTAAATTTAAACAGTACGTTGAACCAAGTAATAAAATACTTTCTAGGAAAAAAATTCCAGAGGGAGTGAGAGACATAGAATGTATGCCGAAGTGGAGAATAAGAAGGTTAATATCACCTCCACTTAAAAAAGACAAAAAAATATCACTTTCTGAAATAGAGGTATGAACATAAGAAGGAAGGATTGAATGAAGATATTGAAAAGCTTATACACACAGCTAACAATTTACTGGATACTGCAGGACTCGAACTTGGCACCTACGATGCGTTACTAACCCCAGCTTTCCACCTCCCCAACAGCCAAGTACATCATCTTATTTTCTTGCCTCAAGGACATAATACAATATACTGGATACTGCAGGACTCGAACTTGGCACCTACGATGCGTTACTAACCCCAGCTTTCCACCTCCCCAACAGCCAAGTACATCATCTTATTTTCTTGCCTCAAGGACTTAATACTTTAAACTTCTAGCTTTTATGGATTACGAGGCAAGCCATGGCCCGTCCCCTACTATCAGAGTGTTATGACTTATGTCTTGCATGTATATTTATCCAAATATATGTAGACATTTCTAAACAAAGGAATCTCTTGGGCATCTTTGAGATTAAATACTACTAATTTCTTCCTCCTATTATCATGTATAATCAGTTTAAGGCATTGGAACACTGAAGTCGACTTCTTTGCCATGGTTTGTCTGGAAGGATGGCAGATGGCTTTATTCACAGATGTTCTAAAAAGTGCAATAATGTTAAGTATCAAGTGTGTCAAATGATAAATTGTAGGGAGAGCATCTAAGGTTGTCATGTCATTGTTAGAATAATTGCTCTGTTGGAAGATTTTCGGTTCAGGTTAGGGAATTGAAGAAAGAGTAAATTCTAAGTGTTAGTTTCGGGAGGCATTCTCCTGAACTGAATAGAGTTAAAACAAATCAAAGCAGTCATATACGATTTGAACTTTAATAAGCCGTCTCTGTCTTAAAGTATGATCCTTGTGAGTCGTGCCTATTGTAGTTAGTGGCGCCTTGTTTAGTTATTTCAGCTAGTACTGTTAGGCGTTGCTTTCCTCCAATCCTGGTCAAGCTTATATTTGCAAGTTCATTTGTGCGTGTATAGTGTATACATTTGTTTCAATGTATATAAGTGCACGCCTCATGTGAGCTGCCAAGCTGGTGCTCTTTTTAATTATTTTGCATTTGTCCATTGTTTTGCACTGAAGTTACTGGTTCTTTTTTGTTCAATTTGACTTGTTGTTTCATGAACTTAAACTGTTATTTAGGTTCAATGCAAACATTGTGGAGGACCCTGGTTATGTAGACATATACCCTGCTACTCGTATTCCAAAACGTTTGCACCATCTAGGGAAGCCTATATATCGTCCTGCTGGATCATCAAAAGTAGGGTTGGACATGAAAGAAAAGGGCTATCGAATCGCTACAGATCCAGTATCTCTAACTTCTATTCTACAGTGGGTGTCAGATGCAGAGGTCAGTTTTCTTGGATCTGTGGCTTTGCAAATAATGGTACCTGTAGAATTTAGTTATTTGGATTTCATATTGATATTATGTTACTCTTGATTCCTTTTAATCTCTTTTTATTCTTAAACATTAATCGAGGCCAGTGAGAATTGTTTCTGATATAGTTAAAATAAAGTCCATTCCCCATGGTGAATAATTCTGAGAATCCACAATAGGATTAGCTATGCGATCTGGTCTCTTACGTCAATCTGCCACTTATCTCCTTCTACTTACTATTGACCTACCTTTCTATGTAAGATGTCACATGAGATCCACACATATTTTATTTAGAAAAAAGTGAATTAATGAGAGCTCCTACTAATAATCGAACCCAAAACTCTTTGTCAATGAAACTTTTACCATTGAATGATAGAATAGAAGAAACAAATCTTGCACCTTTTACCTTTATCAATCAAAAGTAAAACCTCATCTTAAACATTGTCGTCCGAAATTATCCTCCACCTCAGCGTCGTTCATGTTGTTCAGACATTATCAATCAATACCGACATATAAAAGAAGTACTATTTGAAGTAATATACCCAAAAACTCACAAACAAATACCACACTATACTTTAAAAGTAAATGAGCTGTGGATTCGCGCACCAGGCACCAAACTGGTGTCAATAACTAATTCTCCTTGAGAAAAGAGAAGAATAATAAGAAAGCTTGCCAGGCACGCTGGACATTAAAAGCCTTATGACGGAAAATATATTCATTAACTGTAGCCGAAGCACCCAAATCACCGGTGTGAACTTGCATGTCTGGAGCTGTATTTTCTGTTTCCTTTGCGAAATCCGAATCCATCACACCTGCGTGTGACCCTTCAAAAGAAGAGTCCATGAGGAGCTAATTTTCCTTTACATTTTGTACTTGGTGGTTATCTGCGCAGTATTACTAGAGCAACATTTACTACTGACCAGTGAGACCAAAAATGATGAAAGGACTATGTGGTTTTAGCCCTTACAAGATACTGGATATTGAAGGTTAAAGTTGCGCATCACACATAGTTGCCAATTAATCTCAAGGAAAATTTGTCAAAAACCACATTTTATAACCACTTTTTTGTCACAAATCACCTTTTAAAAAAAATTGGGCACGCAACCACCTCTTTTTATTCTTTTTTTTTGTGAGAAGCCACCACTTGCCGGATTCCGGGCATTGACTCAACTTTTCTGGCATTGACCATCACTTCAATTCGCGTGAGGTCTGTAAACCCCCTTTGCACCCCTTTTTTTCTCCAAATTCCCCCCATTTCTTCCTCCTTCACCCTTCTTCTCAGCCGCCCTGCGCCGCCGCTGCTGGATGGTTGCCTGCTGCCGCCGTAGATGTTGTTGGTCGTCGTTGTTGTTGTTGTTGTTGTTGTTGTTGCCTCTTCTCTTCTCTCTCCTCTACCTGCACTGTTGCAGCTTGTCTCTTCTCTCTCCTCTGGTTTGTATCTACTGCTACTGTTGTTGTTGTTGTTCCTTGCACCGCCGCGAGCCACTACTCGCTGGTGTTGCTGCTGCTTTACTCCATTTTTTGTCTTGTGTTGTTTAAGCCTTGATTGTTGTTGCTAATTCGAAGAAGAAGAGAGGAAGAGTTGAGGATGTTACATGAACCTTTGAAAGAGTGAGTGAGGAAGAAGTGGATGTAATTGAGAATTGAGGTGTAATGGTGTTTGGGGCCGATGAATAAGAAAGAGAGGGGACGGTTGTGGCGGCAGCAGCGGCAACACGGGAGTGGCAGTGGAGGTGCTTGGGACGCCACAAATGGAGTGAGGAAGAAATGAGAAGAAGAGATGAAGCCGGAAAAGTTGAGTCAATGCCCGGAATCTGGCAAGCGGTGGCTTCTCACAAAAAAAAGAACAAAAAAGGTGGTTGCGTGTCCGATTTTTTTTAAAAGGTAGTTTGTGACAAAAAAGTGGTTTTAGAAGGTGGAATCTGACAAAATTTCCTAATCTCAAAGAATGGCATGTTGTGCCATATTTAGATATTCAGTTGTCAGATTAGGTATCTGTACTTTTCAGATTTTCTAAAATCTTGTTACAGGGCTTAAATAATAGTAGATATTGGACTTCTGAAATTGCTGAGCTGCTTACTGACAGTAATTTTTGTCCATTTATTATCCCTCCTCTTGATATCATCAAAGTTGGTAAGTCAAATCGGGTTAAGCCGTTGAAATTTGACAATTCTGCTTTGTATCTATCCTTTGTGCAATCTTCTTAAGCCATATATTTGGAAGTTAAAGGGTGCACAGAAGGTTGGTCTGAACGTGTTGGGAATTACGGGTGCATTTCCTGCAAATTATGTGTATTGTGCTTATGAAGTTGTGACATGGGAAACATTGTGAGATGTCGAGCTCGTTTACTGTAGGTTTTTCTCTGTCATAGATGTTTGGTGGTATGCTTTCCTTCTGTCCTATTACAGTTGCAGCGAATGATGTAAGATTTTGGAGAGATAAATGGATGAAGTCTTTTGTGGCTACAGATAACAAGTGTGATCGTCACACTTTTTTTTTGCCGTTGATGTTCTCCTCAGGAAATTTTCTCCTCTGTTAATCTTTCCCTTACCATCAAAAGTTGAAGCCTAATTTATGCTTCTAAAAGGCAAGGTAAAAGCATGTGCTTATTACGCGTTTTAGTCGACATTGAGTTGTGAATCATTTGACAATTTGGTCTTCTATGAAGATATGGTTTCCATTGAAAGATTTGTTGTTGATCTCTTGAGGCTATTGGTTTTTGTATATTTGTTTTTCTGATTAGTAGTTCCAACTCCAAGATTTAAGGCAGTTTGTTGATGTTTGTGAGGGACATGTGATGATATTGAGGAATGAGTATAAATTGAATAAGCGTCATGCAGGGTAGGATTTCCCTTAAAGCATTATATTTGGTGTCTGCTAATGGCTCTTCTATTATGTGCTTTTCAATCCATGAAGATATTTAATACCTTAAAGTCAGCTGTGATATACTATTTGATGGTAATAGCTCCGGGATTCTGGGAGATGCCTATCGTATCCTGTGTATCTCCTTATGCGTCTGAAACGGTGACATTTCTTCTCATATTGGGGAGAAAGTTTCATATCCTTAAAGGCCAGTGATCTTCAAAAAGTCCCCCAAAACCCTCTTCTGGATCCATAAGTATGTTATATTGAAGCCTTTGAAGGTTTTTGCTGACAACAGTCAATGAGTTACAAATTTTGTTTCTGTTACTAAGGATGCAGTGAATAGATCTTTTGAAATATTTTATTCTTTTTCCTATTAGGTGCGGAAACTTGCTTATATCCAAGGAAATTCTGTACCTCATGCAAATCTTGATGTACTTGACGAGCTTATAGCTGCTCGCCATGAACTGGCACAGGTACTTTGACTCTATTTGTAGTCCTGGATGTCTCCCCCTTATTTATTATCTCTTTTCCCCCTCTTCGTACAGTGGGGGCTAATGTTAACGAGGTTGTTTACAAAGAATTTTAGCGTGCCTTTAGCTGGTTGAATTAGTTAAATGAAGTTAGCTACCAGGGTAAAGAAGTAAAACGAACAGTCAATGGTCTTTTATTTAATCATTTGTGTATATTTACTAGCACGTTATTGACGTTTTTCTACGTGTAGATGTTGGGACAGAGTTATCTAATCTTAAGTGTTACTTTGGTTTGTGTGTGAAGATGAATAGAATCAAAATTTTTCTTGCAGCTTAAAATTCGAATAACCACTAGAAGATGAATTGAGAACAGATGAAGAGGGGGATGGGTTGTGGAGTAGAAAAAACATGTAATGTAATTTTTGCACGTGGATGCAGATAATGGGCTACAAGTCCTATTCTGAATTTGCAGCATGCCCAAACATGGCGTCGTCAGCGGATGTTGTGATGTCCTTTCTGCTTGAGTTGAGCAGCATGGTCAAGCCCAAAGCTGATGAGGTGATATTTTCTCATTTTGGTTTATTGCATTGAGTTGTTGGTTAATTCTGTATCTCAGTTTGTTTTTTAATTTATTGGTTGGCACTATTGTTGATATTTATGTTAGAATGAGAAGGTGGTTTGTGTAGTTTAAGGTAGTTCTGGAAATATAAGACTTCAGCTTTTGCCCCTTTTTAAATTAGGAACTGCCAGAGGTTAAACTTCTAAAGTGACGAATAGGAGTACCGGATCTGTTGAAGTCGAGTTTTTTTATGAAGGATTTCAAGTGAGGTTTGGATAAACTTAGAACAGGTGTTGAATTGTAAAGCTAGCGAAAAGTGAAAAGTGAAAACAGAGGGAAGTTTGAATTCTGCACTGAGTTTCTAATTATCTCGGCTTCAAACGTTGTGTTTGGTCCTGTGCTTCTTTGTAAAGTCCATTATTTGAATCAGCAACAATTCACCTCTACCACCATGGCTTCCCACATTCCCATCGTAATTTTTCATGGATGAGAAATTATTTCATTTTTATTGACAACACCCAACAGTCTGTCGATAATGGTCCATGCTCCATTTTTGTGTGTGTGTCTCTTCATAGTTTTCATGTTTGCTTTATGAGCTATGGGAATGAGGTCACCAAAGAGTTACACATGGAGTATGACTATCCGTTGAGATTTAGTGTTTGGTCCTGTACGAATCAGCAAATTTCTATAACAAAGCTCTTTTCACTATCATAGGAATATGGAAGACTTAGGGGAGTACAAGCGAGCAAAGACAGGTCAAATGTTCGAGGACCTGGAGCCTTGGGACGAGACATACTTTTCTGCAATGATGAAGGCTTCTAACTTTGACTTGGATTCTTCAGTAAGCTGGTCTTCCTTGTTCACCTATTGAAATAGTTTTTAACTACTATTTCAATTCAGTCACTGTTAAAAAGCTGCAGTATGGGTTTATGTTTTGTATTTTACTTCAGATAGCAACTTGTAATTAAAGCTGATTTACCTGTTCTATGTACAGGTAATTGCTTCCTACTTTCCTCTGTTACAATGTATTGAAGGTTTGAAGTTGCTGGTGGAGTCATTGTTTGGTGCAACATTTCATAATATCCCTCTTGCTCCAGGTGAATCATGGCACTCGGATGTTCTTAAAATGTCACTTCATCATCCTGAAGAGGTACATGCAGGGGTTCGTTGGGAATTTGGATCTTTGGTGCATGTGTCGGTGCATATTTTATACTATTCATGTACGTTGTAGCATTGGCCAGTATTCCTTATGCAAATGCTTAAAGAAAAAAAAAAACCCACAGACAAATTACAGATAAAAGGTGACACAGACAAGTGTGCAAACAAATTGAAGCTTGGGTGAGGATAAAATCAATGTATATATAGGGTAATTAAGTTCACTTTTGTCTTTGCTTTGCATTGGTCACTCAATCTCTCTCTCTCTCTCTCTCTCTCCCCCTTCCCTCTCAGTGGCTTCTCTCTCTACTGAAAAGCCCCTTGGGGCTTGCCCTCTTTGCAGTTTGAGAAGTTTCCTTTGATCTGTCCCTCGAACAATTTTAATATTGGGGTTTATTAGGCTCAGGACACGTGGTTTTGTTATTGGTTGTGGTGTTTGTGGGCATGGCTCGCTGCGTGAGCCATGAGTTAGGTTCTTTGTTCCTCTTATAATAGGAAACAAAGATTATTTGAGAAGATATTTGGGGTATCTCTTGGGTGGGTTATATGACTTAAGTCAAAATTTAATTCCAATGGTGGATACTTGATAAATTGGATTTTCATCATGGGAATAAGGCAGCCATGATTCCTTTTCCAGTCAGGGGGCTATTTTGATCCATGGGAAGAGTTTAGGCTCTGAGGAAGCTTGTCGGTTGGTGATTATGAAAGTTTTGAGGGTTTTTAGCCATTAGGCATTAGAGGATCAGGGATCGTGCGCCAGGGGACTGGCGACGTTGCTAGTAGAGTGGTGGGCTATAAGGAAGTGGTGTTGAGAGAGGTTGCTAGCGCTGTTGCGTATGTTGGTATTGGCACTGATTTGTGCCAGTCACTCATGCAGTTGGTTGTGGTTTGGACTTTGGAGTCAAGCGATCCTTTGTGGAGATGTGCATGTGGCTGTCACCTTAATTTTAGAAAGCGCAACCTAGGCCCAAGGTGAGCTCAGGCGATAGAGAAATCGCTTAAGCAAATCTGAGCGAAGCAACCTAAGCTGGGTGTTGCTAGGGGCACGCCTCTGGCTGCGTTGGATGAGGCGCTAGGTGGCCTCCCCGGTCACTACTAGGGTGGACGCAATTGAATAGAGATAGATCATAGCAGCAACCAGAAAAACACCAAAATCTTCGAAAAAGAGTAAACCTTATCCAAGCTTTAAACTCAATTTCAAGCGGAAGCTCTCAATTGCTTCAGTATCATGTCTAAATCATAATTTCTCATCTGGACAAAAACCCTAATTTAAGAATTGGGGCAAAACTTAAGAACTTTAATTATTGTGGTCACATGTTTCAGCTGCAATCGTGGGATTTGCAGGATGTCTATAGGCTTCTTGTGGATGACGTAGATCCTGTTAAAAATGTGGCCTTACTGATCATAATCAGGGAGGTTAGGTGCTGGTTAGCTCTGTGCTATTGTGCAAACACAGCCTCAAGAAGGTAGTGCTTTAGCTCCACCAGTGGATTGGCTTGGTGTAGGCTGATGATCATGTGTCAGACTCAGACCTGCTTGAAAAAAAGGGTCTTAACCATATGCATCTTAAGAGGAATGATTTCTAACCTAAGTCACAGTTTTGCCCTCCGGATATATTGGCATAGAGAACAGAAAAAATTGGACTCTTCTCTTAAATATGAAAGGGGTGGTCTAGGACAATGGAGGACTGTTGGTTGTCTAGAATTCTAGGACAATGGAGGACTGTTATTTTCTGGTTTTTTATTTTATTTTACTTTGTTATGTAACTTCTTAAATCCAGTTTCAACGGCTTTCCGGGTTTGAAAAGGTTTTCTAAACCTCAAGTTAGCTGGGTTATCAAATACATGTGGGGATTCTCTTTCCCATCAGGCCATCATCAGCTCAATTTATGGTTAACGACCAAATATGAAAATATGAAATTATCTAAAGTTACAATTGGGAGGAGAAATTCCTTTGCACAAACTCAAGCAAGCATCCAATGATACTTTCTTGAATTTTCACTGCTCTTGACATAAGTGATGATCTCACATAGATGCTCATTAAGCTTCCCCTTCTCTGTGTCCTAAGTCATCAATCAGAAGCATTTAGAAGTGCCACACTAAGTTCCAAATCTTATTTTTCTCTCGCTCTCTCTTCCCCTTAAATGTGAAGCTTCAAGTTGATAACTCATCTTCACCCGTCATTATACTGCTAGCATAGCAGGCAATCATGATACATATAGAGATTTAGGCACATTAGTTCTTGAACTCAAAAACAGGGAAACCTGGAGCAGCTATTAGCATGTTTTGGCCTTAGAATTTTATACTTCATAACAGAACTGTGACATGGTTTTGCTGGTCTGAGTCATGTTGCTGTTTTTTTCTTCTCCTTTTTCCAGGTTATGTGGCATGACTTTATTGGTTGATGAGTCGATCAGCATATTAACCGATAATCCACTTTGTTACAGGGTGATTTGGGATACTTGTACCTAGACTTGTATTCAAGAAAAGACAAGTATCCTGGTTGTGCTCACTTTGCAATTAAAGGGGACGTCGCATTTCGAAGTAGAATACCAACTTCCGGTATGTTCTTTTTTCTTTTCTTTTTTGTAGCCTTTTTCGCTTCATGTTATGCTTCTTTCATTGCTTTTGTTGTTTACTAAATTGTGCCAGGGCTGTTTGCTTTTCTTGCTTTCTTTGTAGAATTCGCTTCCGGATATGCTATTTACAACTCTTTTCATGTCCGAAATTGAGGGGTAAAATGGAGTTGAGTTCCTGTTGTTGAAAATTCTATACCTGCGGTAGCTAAATACTTCCTCCGTATGTGAATAAGTGACACACTTCTCCCGTAAAGCTCTCACATAAAAGGAAGTGTGTCACTTATTTAGATACGGAGTTTAGTATAATACTCTCCGACTGTCCTTGTCATGATGCAAAATGGCAATCTAAAAGACTGAATTCTCTTTACCGCCCGTGTCAAAGGATTAGGATTACTCGGATGACAATTTTTTTCTTTCTTTATCCGGACGGGGAGAGTGGTAAACAGTTAGAAAGTTGAAATAGGATGTATATATATATTTTTTGATATATCCTGTTATTTTGTGTAACTCCCCTTTGTGAGTGTAGTGTGTGACATTCACTGCTAGGTCTCAAGCCCGGATAAAGGAGGGAGAGTTGCGGTAGGTTTGGGGCGGCGGCATAAAACATAGTCCCATATCATGACATGAATCGACAAATGAAAAACGTGGGGGCGTCCCCTACTCGGCCGACGCGGCCGCACTTCATAGACCGGGTGTAGTGATAAGTATGCAAGGGTTGCTAGGTACGTCGCCCGGAAGCGGCGCGCCATCCGGCGCCGGGGGTGGTGTCAAATATGCAGGGTTCCCGCATCGGGGACGGGTGCGGGTAAAGAAGTTAGTCCGGGGTAGTGGTAGTGGTAGGGGTAGTAGGTTGCGCTTTGGAACATGGAACATTGGCTCTTTGACGGGAAGATCGGCGTGAGGTGGTGGAGGTTATGAGGAGGCGAAAGATTCACATAATGTGCCTTCAAGAGACTAAGTGGGTTGGTGGAAAAGCAAGAGAACTAGCCCCGTGGGGTTATAAGCTTTGGTACTCGGAAAGGATAAGTGTAGGAATGGAGTAGGCATCATTATTGATAAGGAATATATTGATGATGTGGTGGAAGTTTCGAGGAAGAGTGACCGCATTATGAGTATCAGGCTAGTATTAGGGAGTAATGCGGTGACTATCATAAGCGCATATGCGCCTGCAAGTAGGATTGGAAGCATTTATTAAACAACAATTTTGGGAGGATTTGGAGGAGGTTGTGCAACGAGTGCCTATTAATGAAAAATTGATCATTGGTGGGGATCTTAACGGACATGTGGGCACTAGTCGAGTTGGCTTTGAGAGCATTCATGGAGGTTTTGGGTATGGGGAGAGAAATGAAGTTGGAAGTGATATCTTGGATTTCGCATTAGCCTATGGTCTTAGTATTATGAACACTTGGTTTGAGAAAAGAGAATCTCACCTTGTGACGTATAGGAGTGGAAGTAACGCGAGTCAGATTGACCTCTTTTTAGTAAGGAATGGTTGGCGGAAGAGTTATACAAACTGCAAGGTGATACTTAGGGTGAGAGCGCGACCACCCAACATAGACTAGTCGTGCTTGATTTCCGGGGTAGGGAGTCTTTAAGAAAGCGAAAACCCAATGTGGAGCCGCGAATCAAGTGGTGGAAGCTCCAAGGGGAGCACAAAGAGAACTTCTTAGCTAAGATGGCTAATAAAGATATTTGGGCTTGTAACACCGGAAATGGATGTAGATTCGATTTGGACAAAGATAGAACTTGGTATAAAGGAAGTGGCGAAAGAGGCCCTTGGAGAATCTAAAGGAACCTGTACCATCAAGTAAGGACACATCTTGGTGGAACGAGGAGGGTGAGACAAGCGATAAAAAACAAACGAGAAAGTTATAAACTTTTTGGGAAAAGATAGCAGACGATGTGAACTATGAGAAGTACAAAGAGGCGAGAAAAGAAGCCAAGAAGGCAGTACGGGAAGCTAAAGCACAGGTAAACAAAGAGCTTTATGCAAGATTGGATACGACAGAAGGTGAAAAAGACATTTATAGAATTGCGCGTATGAGGGACAAGAAGACAAGAGACATAAGAAAGGTAAAATGTGTCAAGGGTGTGGACCAAAGAGTGCTTGTGGAGGATGAAGAGATAAAGGATAGGTGGAGGTCGTACTTTGATACCTTGTTCAACGGTGATAAAGCACAAGACATCGGGGATGTACACATTCCGCCAAGTATGTTAAATCGAGAGTTTATGAGGAGGATTCAAAGGGAGAAGTCGTTGCAAAGATTAAAAAAGATGGGATCAAGAAAGCTACGGGGCCGGATGGCATACCTATCGAAGTTTGGAGGTGTTTAGGGGGAGAGGAATCGAATGGCCGACAACATTCTTCAACATGATTTGGAGACACAACAAAATGCCATTAGAATGGAGGAAGAGTACTTTGATTCCTTTGTATAAGAACAAAGGCGATGTACAAGATTGTACCAACTACCGAGGAATCAAACTAATGAGTCATACGATGAAACTGCGGGAAAGGGTGATTGAGCAAAGACTTAGGAAACATGTGAAGATATCGGAGAACCAATTTGGATTTATGCCTGGAAGATCGACTATGAGGCCATCCACCTCTTAAGACAAACAATGGAACATTACCGTGATAGGAAGAAGGATCTACATATGGTTTTCATTGATTTGGAGAAGGCATATGATAGAGTACCAAGAGAAATACTTTGGTGGGCGTTAGCAAGGAAAGGTGTTCCACAAAAATATATAGATATCATCAAGGATATGTATGAGGGGGCAACTACGAGTGTGCGGACTACGGTGGGGAGGACGAGAAGAGTTTCCTATTACGATCGGAGTGCATCAAGGTTTCGCACTTAGTCCCTTTCTCTTTGCCCTAGTCATGGACGAACTAACGAGGT
The DNA here is from genome assembly GCA_947648045.1 of Beta corolliflora. NCBI lineage: Eukaryota > Viridiplantae > Streptophyta > Magnoliopsida > Caryophyllales > Amaranthaceae > Beta > Beta corolliflora. Next base: position 45,215 of record CANSZD010001123.1, read on the forward strand.
CAATTCAAGATGATATACCATGGTGTATGATGTTTTGCGGATGATATTGTGTTGATTGATGAAACAAAGGAAGGTATTGAGAGAAAGTTGGAATTGTGGAGACATACATTAGAAGCCCAGGGGTTTTAGATTGAGCGAAGTAAGACGGAGTATATGGAGTGCAAGTTCGGTGGGGTTACAAGCGGCGAGGCGAGGGCGGTCACTTTGGATAGCAAAGTGGTTCAAGGATCGAACGTCTTCGTTACCTAGGATCCATTCTCCAAAAGGATGGAGAACCTGGATGGAGACGTGGCTCATAGAATTAACGGGTTGGTTAAAGTGGAAAAGCGCCACTTGGATTCCTTTGTGATTCCGGTATTCCCCAAAGCTTGAAGGGAAAGTTCTACCGTACGGCAATTAGGCTGCTTTGTTATATGGCACCGAATGTTGGGCGGTGAAACAATGCCACGTCCATAAGATGAACGTGGCGGAGATGCGTATGTTGCGGTGGATGTGTGGCCACACAAGGAAAGACCGATTAAGAAATGAAGTGATCCGGGAAAAAGTTGGAGTTGCATCCATTGAAGAAAAGATGAGGGAGAATCGGTTAAGATGGTTTGGTCATGTGAAAAGGAGATCAGGTGATGCACCGGTGAGAAGAATTGAAGAGTGGAGGAGTAACCAAGTTGTAAGGGGTAGGGGAAGACCTAAGATGACTTGGATGAAGGTAATTGAAAGTGATATGAGGTTACTTGGGATTGAGGGAGAGCATGACGTTGGATGGAAGTGAGTGGAGGGCGAGTATCCATGTGGAGGAAGGGGTGTGATTTCCGCATTTATTTGTTTTTCTCAATTGTGTTGGTATTAAAACCTTTTGTTGAAAACCTCTTTTAAAACTTGTTGGTGTAAACCTTGCTTTAAAAAAAAAAAAAAAAAACCTTTTTATCACTCTTGGCGATGCCATCTCCTTTGGTGACGGTTTCAGTTGACGATTCATGTTAGCCGACCCCAAATCACTTTGGGAATAAGGCTTAGTTGTTGTTGTTGTATCCTGTTATTTTGTGTGTGTTTTTAACTAAGACCAGAGATTACTCAAACTGCCAGTTATACATTGTTGATTAGACGGGTCTTATTTATTGGCTATTGTCATTTCGTAAAAAGTATTGCAACTCAGAATTGATGTAGTTAGGGCACGAGTGATAGTGTTTTTAGTTGCAGAATTATCATATTGTTGTGGTTTCCAGAGGGCCTCTCCTTTTTCTTTTTTCCGTGACTCATTCATGGTTCTTTACATGAATTTTTCACCTTATCTTGTATGGGAGAGCTGTGATAGAGTTTATGCCCCTTCCTACTATAGAATTGTGGGTCTGATGTCTTTTTGGCAATGGATTGTGGGCTGGAGGACATATTTTCATCATCTCATTTCTCGTTTAGGATTTATAGTAGGTGTAGTAACTAGTTAGAGTAACGTTTATTTTTGTCTTATTATTTAGTTTCCCAATATTACGAGGCTTATGATCAGGAGTTTTACTTTCCAAGTTAGTTTTATCTGATAATTAGGACCTAATCGTTGTTGTTCTCTCAATTGATTGATCAGAAATGAATGAGATATAGGACTTTATTATATGTTTCTTTCAGTTCCTATGCGTGCCATTGGTTTGATGCCATGCATGATCATACATCAAATATCACTTCACTGAATTTCATTCCAAACGTTGTTGTGAACGAGAGCTCCTTGCAGGGTTTGGCAATTATGTTTGAACCCTAGCATTTTCAAAGATATCCTGTTGTTGTCTTCATTACTCTGTGCTTTGGGCTACATAAACGCATCTGGTTGATATGCTAGCATCTTTTTCATGATTTTATTTTGACGTTCTATACTAGATTAGGTTTCACATTTGGTTCATATATTAATACATGTCTTAGAAATTTATTGGCTTGGGGCATGATGAGCTCTGCTATATTGAACAAGCACAGAGGGGATGTACATCCACCAACCTTGCAAGTAAAGTCGAATAGTTACTTTGTTCATCTTACTTTCTGATATGGTTGGCTTGTGGCTATTCTATGTCTTTAGTTTTTCTGGTCTGCCTTCTTTTGGAGATATAGAAGCAGTCGTGAGCTGTGACTTGTGTCAACTTCTTCCATGAAGGCTATGCCCTTGTTTTTAATTTGAGCATTCCCTACTCAGTAAATTTCTTGTGCTGTATCTATTTATTTGCACTGAATACTTCTTTGGTTTTTGCATATTATGTTTCAGTGCAATTCTTGTAATGAATAATATTTGTAACAAATGCAGTTTGTTTGTATATACTCTTTCCTATGTCTTTCAGGTTGTAGCCCTCATCTGTAATTTTTCCAATTCGAATGATCCAGCAACAGTGAGGCTTAATCATGGAGAAGTAGAAACCCTGTTTCATGAGTTTGGACATGCTCTGCATTCGCTCTTGTCTAGAACAGTATGCAATTTAGTTTTTTATTTCTTGCAAGGTAAATATATGGGGTGTCCACATGTAACCTTTGAATATTCTTGTAGGAATACCAACATTTTTCGGGAACCAGAGTGGCACTGGATCTTGCTGAAACTCCTTCAAATCTTTTTGAGTGAGTAGAATGCATATTGGCGCCATACATTGTAATTAGTATTATGATTTGTTACCAAATGAGAAGCCAACCTATCAGTTATTGCTTCTTTAAAATCGTAGTCACATTAGGAGCAAATATCATTGGTTCTTGCAAGGGGATTGCTCGGTATTGTAGGTGTGACCACATTAGTGACACTAAAATTACCATTCAGTTCATATTTTAATTTTCCACAACCTTCGCTTTGAAAGCTTCATTATGCTGCACCTCATTTTTTTTGATGCGTCTTTCATGTAATTTTGGGGTTTGCATATAAGGCTACTCTGTTAAGATGAGCATAAAACGTCAGCTATTCTGGGAAATCACATTACATAATTTTACTAGGTTCTGGTTGTCCGACAGTTTGTAGATCATATTTCTGTAATGTTGTTATGGTGATGTACCATTTTATATAACAGATTGTTTTCTTAAGGTACTATGCTTGGGATTACCGAGTTCTGAAGACATTTGCTAAACACTATTCAACCGGGGAAATCATACCTAAAAAATTGGTGGATTCAATGCAAGGTGCCAAAATGATGTTTGCTGCGACAGAATTGCAGCGGCAGGTATATCAGCAGGGGGGAGAATTATGGATTAGTGAGCTATGCTATAGTTATTATTTCCTCCTCAAAAATATTAATAGACTTTCATCTTTTTATCCGGTTTCTTCTCAGATTTTTTATGCGCTGATTGATCAAAAGCTTTTTGGGGAGCAAAGTTTACCTCCAAGAGATACCATTTCAATTGTTGGAGATCTGAAAAGACGATATACAAGTTACAAGCAAGTTGAAGGAATACACTGGCACACCCGGTTCAGTCACTTGCTGAATTATGGTGGAGGTATGTTCTTGCACATCGAAACCTCTGAAATCTGTCATCCACCCAGAACACCTTATCCTTTTTATGTTTCAGGTAGGATAAAAGTCACCATAAGAGCTATGAATTCAGTTAGTAATTCTCCAACTCTAGGAATTAACAAGAGAACTTAAGAAGATTAGGATAAAAGGGGATAGATTGTATTCATTAGATCAGGATAATCAAACAGAATACAATCCCTGCCATTCAAGGGATTAGGTGTACTCTCCAATTACCTTCTCTGGATGCTTAAATCATTTCTTCTTACTCAATTTATACTACTCAGCCTATTGACTAACTTCTCTGATAACACGTTCACCACTGTTTAATCTGGTGGGATATCACTGACGTGCCCTTCTTCAATTTCCTCTTCTTCCTTTTCCTTGTATAACTGAACATACTAGGAGGAAGGGGCCTGGTTCTTTGCAGTGACACACATTATCTGCATTATCTCTGGTGTAGGGAAGACTGCCTTGCCTTGCTCATAGAACTTCTCATATATGTGATGCATATTCTGATTTATATATATGGGAGAGAGCATGGGATGTGTTCTGTGCCCTTCTTCCTTATCCTTGCATAAGTGAACATGTTAGGAGGAAGGGGCTGATTTCTTGAAGTGACACACTAATTTATTGCATTACCCTTGCGGCCCGTTTGGTAGTCGTTAATAAATGATGGTAATGGAAATGGATTTTAAGTTTACTATTACAAGAGAAGCACCCTTAAAATAACCATAGGAGGTAATTTCAGCCCCCAAGTTTGTGTTTTTTTTCTCCATGGGAAAGCAGTCTCACCCTAAGCTTGTTGTTTTTTCTCCAAGGGGAACTAATTTTCATTACCACTCATTACCACCTACAAGGTGGTATTGGATGGGAATGAAAATTTAAGAAGAAATATAGATACTTTTGGATAAATTAGCATCACCATGAGAATGGACAATGATTTCCTTCACAAATTAACATACAAATTCATTCCCATTTCCACCCTTTATATATAACCACCTACCAAACGGGTCTTTGGCATAGTTTTAAAATGCGGCCGTTCCGTCGCAATGCGGCCGTATTGTAACGGAATCTCAAGTCACCGAACCGATATTTCCCGTTTTGGCACGGCGTTTTTTTAAACAGCGCGATTTCGCCCGGTTTGACCGTTACAAACAAAAATCGCCCGCATCAGACGATATTTCACCGACATTTGACGCTTTCCGGTGAGGGCTTTCAAGTTATAAGGCGGCGTACCTGGTTTTTCCGGTGAGAGCAGAGATTGGGGACGAAGAAATAAGAGGGAGGATTTTAAAACCATGGTTTACAGGCAGCTGGAGACTGGAGCAGTGCTGGACATTAATAAAATACTAGACAGCTGGCCATTAATGAAAATAGGAGACAGCTGTCCATTATATGACCTACTTTTCACCCACTGTCTTTTATTTTTTTATTGATACACAGATACAGTACAAAAGCCAATAGTCAACTCATTTCTTTCTTTCTTTCTTTTTACCACGTCTCTTCTACTCCCTTTATAACTATTCTTTTTTTATTTCTTTAAATCATACTACAAAGACCTCCCTCTAACAAGTAACAAGGACATTCTCTCAAAAAAAAAAAAAAAAAGTAACAAGTAGAGTAATATAACTCACCGATGACACTAAAAAACAATATTAATATTATTAAAGATTAATAAGAACAAAAAGTAAGACAAATAAAAATTCGGCCGCGACAACCGCGACATAGTCCGCGATAAACGTATCCGTACCGTTCTAGCGAAACCGTTACCGTTCCCGCGACCGTTACCGAAACCGTATTTTCAAACTATGTCTTTGGTGTAGTAAATCATAGAAGTTCTCATATGATATAATGCATATTCTGGTTGATATATATGGGCGAAGGCATGGGATGTGCTGTATGCTTCAAATGGTTTTTTAAATGCTAATTTTTTTTTTCCATATTTGGTTTCTTATGATATTCTATTTCTGTGCATATTGAGTTGAAAAAGATGAAATTTTCTGCAGGACATTCGTTGCTGCTGGCTGCTTGTAGTACCCCAAAATTTCGAGTTTTTCTTTACACCCAACAATCTCAAAATCTCCTCATACTCTTTTGATACTCATATTGTTAAATTAGGAAAGCAAGTCATTTATGCTTCCATCAATCATGCAATTCTGTAGATAATTCGACGAAAATGTTTGATTTAGGTGCATGATTTTCCAGTGGTGACATGATACAGTGAAATATCAATCTTGGTGAATCAAAAGATTGCCTCATGTCATCCACCTTCTTCTTTACCTTTCCAAGAATCGTATTGGGTGGAGTTGATGGAAGAGTAAACTATTGGGATCTTATGTAGCTTATGAGAGTATAAGGTGGTAGGACCATTTGGTCATTCAAGGAATGGGGCAGTCTTTTGAAGACACTCATATAAGGAAAATGGGACAAACTTTTAGGGACAGAAAGTAGTCAATAATATGCAAACATATGTGAAGTTCTATGCCATATTTAAAAGAGAGTGGAAGTGCTTTGATGCCTTTTCAACTACTTTTCCTTGAAAACTACTCAAGTCCCGTGGTTCCCCTCACCCCCTTCCCCCACACCCAAGAAAAGATTCACATAACTTGCCATTATTCAAAATATATACGAAGTTCTATGTTATACTTGAAAGCCCGGATTCAGTTTTATGTCGTATCATTATTCCAGATCTTTCACATAATTTGCTGTTCCTTGAGTTTATGTTGTGCTCTTGGCTAGACAAGGACATAAAGCGATGTAGCCTAAAACACTGATGTGCTTTTGGCTTATCAGATTACTTAACCTCATTTCTTGCTCATGGATGCATCACATTATATGTCCTAAGAGTTTCCTCATCTTTTATTGCAGGCTACTACAGCTATTTGTATGCCAAGTGTCTTGCTGCAACCATATGGAAAAATGTTTGTGAAGAGGATCCTCTCTCACTAGAAACTGGGGCTGCCCTTCGGACAAGGTTTTTACAACACGGGGGTGCTGTAGAGCCAGTTGAATTATTGAATGATCTAATTGGAAATGACAGTATTAGATATTCCAATGGAGGCATCATCCCTGATATAAGAGCACTATCTGAAGAGATGAAGCTAATCTGAATTGCGAGGGGAGGGTGAGAATGGTGTTTGGAGGTGATTCTCCTTCCATGAGATCCAGGGTGAATGACCATTCTTTGAGAAGCTGCAATGTGTAAGGCTGTTTTGACCTTGTTTCCCTAAGAAGCATTCAAGCTAAGGCCTCTTGTCTTATCAAGGGGAAAAATAATCCACCCTGGCCATTTCAGGGGCCAAGGCTTGGGGATTTATTCTGGCTGCAAGCGTGCAACTATGAAGCTATAGCGGTGTTATCGACCAAATTACTGCTAACGTATTTTTTTATGTTCCCCAAGTGACGTAAGGAATCCCTCATGAGAGCAAGTCCAGTCATCTGCATAGATGATCTGTCCAGGGCCTTCAGAAGGCTTTGCCAAAGCAAATTATTCATTGTATTCTAATATTTCAAGCCACATCATCTTCATTTTTCATCATTAATACATGCTTATGGTCTTAAGATATGAGTAAGTTTGTGTATTAGTTTTATAAGTTGATTGTCAAGTAAAATACACGCATTAGGTAAGACTTGGATTGGCAAATCATTTCGGCAACATTTTGTAAATTATAGCTTCTTGTCTCTTAATGACAGTATTTGGTTTCATTTGCTCAGAAGAGTGACTTTGGAAATTATAGCTCATTATTGGATGTTAATTTATTGAATCAGTATTCTGTTTCAGATGCCATTCAAGATAGTTCCAGTAAATCATTTTAACACACTTTCAACACTTCAAGATAGTTCCAGTAAATCATTTTGAGCACATAATCTCGCTACTTTTATCCGCACCAATCAAATTTCCTTTCTCAACATTTAGTTTCCATTCGTTTTCTTGATGTGAAAAAAAAGCACTTCAAGTAACTTTAATGCCTGCTCCTAAAATTCCAACTTCAGAAGAATTTGGGACTATTATCAACCTTCACACGATTTAGGATTATTGTCTCCAAATTTCACAAGAATAATATTGGCAAATGCATGTGATTAACAATAACCACCGCTGAGTTTTTGGATTAATTACCATTAATACAAGAGATACTCATCAGTTTCTCCTAAACGGAGGCAAAATTTTCAAATATGAGATGGAAAGATTTATTCCAAGACTTGGATTTTCACTACTGAAAATTAGAACAACACAACCAAGTTCAAACCAATACAAGGACCAACAAAGGGACTCAGACTACAAGAGAGTCCACCAGACCAACAATGGCCTCAAGTAAAACCACTAATAACATAAGATTCCTTCTGAGACAATACCCAAAGTTAATGCTGCACCATCTTCTTCAAAACCAGGCATGTCGGCATCATCACATCACCAACCTCTATGTTCATCGACGCTCAAAATTGAGCTTCAGCATCCTCAGAATCTTAGCAGCACATGTGTTCGAGTCCTCGAGGCTGAGCCTGAGGTTACAAGGAGTTTTAAACAGTAACATCATTGACTTCTTGTTCTTATCCGCCATAGATCTCTTCCGAAGCTCCTTTTAGAATCTCATTGTCGGTATTGATCATGGTATTTGCACCTCATGACTGAAGAACTTACTTTTCAGCTATTCCTTCCAAAAATCACAAAACGCAGTGTCAAGTTTATAGTTCTGATTTGGCACTTGGTAAGAGAACTTCATTATCCATTTTAAGGACTTACGAGAAGGTATTGAATTACCAGTGTCAAGTTTGATTAGATGTGTTTACACTACAGTTAGACCAGAATCAGATTTCGGTTTCTCAATCACTGAACAAAATGAATCATTCAGTTAGACCAGCAAAGAAACGTTTAACTTCTGTTTATATATAATCAGAAATCACCTACACTAATTAATACACTATTGAAACCTTAATCAACAAGAATATAATGGTAGAATTCATTATTGGACGAGGATTTCTGATTCTGCTCTAAGCATTTCAATGATGAGCCAATCAGGAGCTCTTCACAGATCGGTAAAAGTTTAACAGTGTTATAAAAAGAAAAGGAATCAAATTTGTGTATTGCAGAAGTATCGCCGAAGTGCTCGACCCCAGCCAAGCAGCTCTAGAAATTTGTGTTTCTAAAATTGCGAATCAAATCAAAAGAAGTAGCAATTGCAGAAACCAGAATCCAGTTTTCAGATGACTTTGCCAAATGCTGCCCAAGTACTAAATCTAACAATCATGGCATATGCATGTCGTTAACAATAACCATTGCTCCATCAGGAAAAAATAAAAAGAATAAAACCATTGCTGAGTGTTTGGATTTAATTACCATTAATTCAAGAGATACTCGTCAGCTTTGCAAAAAATTTCATACATGAGATGGAAAGATTCCTTCTAGGACCCGGATTTTTACTATTGAAGTTGACCACGTTACAGGCCGAACAACAACCAAGTTCAAACCAAAACAAGGACAGAAGAAAAGGGGACTCAGACTAGAGGAGAGAGTTCACCAGAACCACAACAGGCCTCAAGTAAAACTAGTAGAAGCATAAGATCCCTTCTCAGACAATACTCAAAAGTTACTGCTGCACCATCTTCTTCCAATGCAGGCATGTCAGCATCATCGCAATCACCAGCCTCTTAGATCGTCAAAGCTCAAAATCAAGCTTCAGCATCCTGTGAATCTTAGCAATAGACTTCTTCTTATCCGATGCAGCTCTCTTCAGAAGCTCCTTTTAGAATCTCATTATCAGTATTAATCATGACATGCGCACATCATGACTGAAGAACTTATCTTGAGTTGTTCCTTCCAAAATACACAAAACGCAGCCATAAAAGTCAATACAAGTTTTGTTCCACCAGGAATCATATTATGTCCAAAGCATCCAACAATCAACAAATCCATTATATCAGGAATTACAAAGGAAATCAGGTACAATTGAAGTGCTTTTTCACAAGTAGGGATCCAATATAGTAAATCACAAGGAGGGAGTACTATATAAGCAAGTTTTCTTCAAGAAAGACTGTAATAGAATGGATGAACCTTACAAGAACAAGATCATCCCAAGCTTTTCATTCATCAAAAAATGAAAAGATATTACACACAATAAACTAATATGTATAAATATTACGAAACTGAATAGTAGTTTCATTGGCATTCTTTACCGACTTACCCGCGTCAACTTGATTAAGATCCCTTCACAGTGCGCTCTGAAAGTTACACTTGGAAGTGGAATCAGTTTTCGTCCTCTCAATCCCTGACCAAATTAAAGTTCTTTATGAGGCTACCAAAAAGTTATGTAGTAACTCTTATTCTAACATATTTAGAGATTACCTGCACTACCAAAACCTTTTGCTGATAATTATTCAAAAAAAAAAAACCTCTGCTGATAAAATACAGTGGTAGCCTGAAGCTGAAAGGTGTGATGTCAAAGAAAGAAAGAAAATTATTTAGTGACCCATAATGGAATTAGAATAACAAATCAGAAATAGGTGTTTATATGAGAATACATACCAGATTAGAATCTCAATTCTCAAGTATTAGTGTTGAGGTGTTGTTGCCCTACATCAAACAGTCCCGAAAAATTAAATTTACACTGAATAAAAAAAAAGAGAAAAATGTTGGATTTAGTGCAGAACCAAATTTCATAAGATCTTAAGTAAGGTTCTTAATGGAATTCCCGCTAATATGTTTTCAATCAAGTATTCCATTAAGAACCTTACTTAAGTATTGCAAGCTTAAGTTTTCAATTAAGAACCCTTACTTAAGATATCTTAATTACTTAAGATATTAATAGAGAACCTTACTTAAGATATTAGCGGGAATTCCATCAAGAACCTTACCTAATGGAGTTTTCGCGCAAATATGTTTTCAATTAAGAACCTTACTTAAGATATCCAGAGAAAAGAAAGACATGCTTGGAATTACTTTCAAGATATATCAATGTCAGGGATGTGTTTGATGTGGGGCCAGTCCTCCCCAAGTGGATCTTGTTGGCATCTTCTCTTTAGGCTTTGTGAACACCTCCAAATACTGAGTTTCGTCAGAGAGGTGAGTTCGCTCATCCACTTCGGTATTGCTTTCATCATTTCAGCATTCCTAATTATAAGGGTTTGGAGGGCAGGCAAGTTCCGTATCCAGTTGGGCAGATCCACCAACTCATCGTTCCACTGTGTATTGAGTGTTTCAAGACACCGAAAAGACTCCATGGGGAGCGATTCTAGCCATGCCACATTGTCTATCTTCACACTCTTCAATTTGGGAACAAGAATATCACTAAAACTGCTACTACTACTGCTTGCCGAATTTTGAGGATTAGATGAGCGTGACGATAATGACGTGGAGGTCATTATTATTCGCATTCCTTCATTGAATCCTCTCAGCTCTAGCTTTTCCAAGCTGGGACACATCATAGTACATGCCAGCTTTCGACAAGCCAATATTGAAAACTCAGAAAGATAAGGTAGTTGCAATGGTGCCTCACTGCTGCTACCTGTGTACTTCAAGTTTCCACAGCATGCAAGGCAAAGTCTTACAAGATTTGGGAGATGATTTATCCAAGGAATTCTCACAAATCCGTCTCCAAACACATGTAACTCCTTCAGATTCGAATGTGGCTGCAGATCTTCCATCAAGCTTGTTATTGCTCCAGGAACAACATATGTTTTTCCAATGAAATAAAGATGAATGGCACTGAGATATTCCTTATTCATAAGGTATAATCCTTCCCTGTGTAGTGCTTGCATCACCCTGCTGTCTTCTTCATCAACAACATTCTCACCATCCCTGGGCCACCAAATACGGATTCCAATACTGCCTTTAAGGTTGTTAAGAGCCTTTAGATCTTCCAACCCATCTGCCACTTGCTTCAAATAACTTGACCTACTACTCCATTCATCTCCACCCACTATAAAATGACTTAGCCTCTCAAGGCCACTTAACTTACCTATACCCCTAGGCATATATCTCAGTTTATCGCAACCCTCTATATCCAAGACCCTAAGCTTAACCAGTTTACTCAAATCTTTTGGCAACTCTTTCAACCCAAAACAACAAGATAAGTTCAAGGTTTGAAGATTGTAGAGTTTTGTAATTGACTCAGGGCACACTTCTATAACAATACAAAAAGAAAGATCTAAATATCTCAAATGCAACAATTCACCTATGGAGTCTGGCAACTCTTTCAATCTCCCACATTTAGATAATTTCAAGGTTTGAAGATTGTAGAGTTTTGTAATTGACTCAGGAAGCACTTCTATAAAATTACAATCGTGGAGAATTAAATATCTCAAATGCAACAATTCACCTATGGAGTCTGGCAACTCTTTCAATCTCTCACACCAAGATAATTTCAAGGTTTGAAGATTGTAGAGTTTTGTAATTGACTTAGGAAGCACTTCTAGTTCTTTATTATAGGAAAGATCTAAATATCTCAAATGCAACAATTCACCTATGGAGTCTGGCAACTCTTTCAATCTCTCACACCAAGATAATTTCAAGGTTTGAAGATTGTAGAGTTTTGTAATTGACTTAGGAAGCACTTCTATTTCATGATTCCATGAAAGATCTAAATATCTCAAATGCAACAATTCACCTATGGAGTCTGGCAAACTTTTGAGTTTTAACCCATTGAGGTCCAACGCCCTTAAGCCCCTACAATTTCCAACTAATGACTCCATTCCAGATCGTGAAATATTTCCATTACCAAATCTTGATAGAAGAAGAAGCGAACGGATATATGTCTGGCCCAAATAGTATTTGTCATATCTCCAAACGGCAATCAATAGATGACGAGCTCTTTTAATTAGATTGCCAGTCTCGTCGCTCGTGATGGTATTCGTTGATATGATCTCCTTTCCCGAGACACTTTGAGCCACATCATGCATGAGATCGTGCATCTTACATGATACGATCTCACCAAATTCATCTTTCTGGATGTCCTGGAAGAAACATCTCCTCAACAAAATCGAAAAATAATCTTCAGCAGCTTCCTCTAAGCTTTGACCTACATGAAACGGAACAATATAGCCTTGTGCCATCCAAAGGCTTATTAACATTTCTTTCTCCATCACAAAATCCTTTGGAAACAAGGCACAATAGCGAAAGCAACTCTTTAATGATGGAGTTTCAAGATGATTGTAACTCAGCTTCAATATGGGCATGATATCGTCTTTGTCGTGCCTGATGTTGGCTAATCCAAGCATCTGAACTGATTGCCACTCACTCTTGTCTTGTCCAAATAAAAGGCTCCCTGCCACCCTTATAGAGAGAGGAACTCCAACACATCCATCAACAATCTTTCTGCCAATCTCAACCAGATCATGAGGTTGGTTTGACAACTGGTCTGATGTAAATGCCGTACTTTTAAATAAGCGCCATGAGTATTCCTCTGACAAGCCTTTTAGCTCATACATTGAACCTCCTGTGATTGTTGCCGTATTTTGAGAACGAGTAGTCACCATAATCCAGCTTCCCCTTTCACCATTCTTCAAGTATCTTATCAGTTCTTGCCATTGATTACGGTTCTCAGTCCATACATCATCTAAAACAAGCAAGAATCTCTTGCCTGCTAGTCGCTCTCGAAGTTGGCTTTGCACTTGATCCATTGTGGAGCCTTGTTGATTATGGCCCAAAATCTTACCAAGAATATCTTTCACATTGAATTGCTCGCGATCTTGATCAGCAACACAAGTCCACAATCTCAATGGAAATGCAGATGCGACCCTAGAATTGTTATACACAAGTTGAGCAAGAGCAGTTTTGCCGAACCCTCCAAGTCCCACTATCGTAAGGAATGACAACTCAGATTGATCATCAGAAGTAAGATACTTATCAACAATGTGATCCAAGTCATGCTGTCTTCCAATGATTTCAACTTTATTGACGTAAGAACAAGTCTCAGGCCTTCTGTTCCTGATAGGCTCATGATTAAGCCTCAAGCTAAACTGATCATTATAAGCAATAGCATCTAACTTCTTCTTGATATCCTTAATCCCCCCAGACATCCAGTAAGAAACATAGATTGGGTTGGAACCAGAGAAGAAGTGCTTTATTTTTTCCAGGAGACTACCATCAGCATCCACGACCCGCTGGTGGTGAGCGAGAGTGACAAACTCATCCAACAGATCATCCGCTTCAAAGAGAGCATCCTTGAGCTCCTCGATCCGATATTGTAGTTCATGGGAGAGCTCCTGTTTGGCTTCTGCATCACGGAGCACAGCAGAGATGAATCCGACGGTGCGTCGGAGATCCTCAAGTTCGGATTCATAGTCAAAGATAGTTGAAAGCTTATCCTTAACCTCCAAAAGTCCCAGTGCAGTCTCCAGATTTTCAGCGACAGATAATGCTGTGCCTATGAATGCCATTTTTTGGTTTCAGAGAAAATGAGAGAGAGAGAGAGAGTGTGTTCGGATGGTGAAGGTGAATGAATGTTGATCAACCAGCATATACACATACATACAATGTATTACATCGCTAGTACTTGCTGTCTCTTTAATTTAATATGATGGTTTACCAAAAAAAAAAGTCTAAATGTAACAGCACTTTTCTTCCACCAATTTATGCCAGCTTTCCCAATAATAAAATAAGTTGTATATTATATCAAGAAAGGTGTCAGTAATTTTACGCTTAATCATTGCCCAAAAAAATAAAATAAAAATAAAGTTAGGCTTAATACTAAATTATTGTTTGAGCCTTTAAAGGACTCCAACTAAATGACTCCAATCAAAGCTTCAATTTAAGACTAGTTTTGCTTCTATTCACATTACTTGTTTTTCTTATTTTAATCACTAGTTGTTGCACAGTGAGTGGAGGTACCTGAAAACATTGTAATTAAGATATCCTAACGAAGATGATTGCATTTCAGGTAATAAAATATACTAAGGTCTATGTAACGTAAAATATACTAAGGCCTGTAAAATATACGTTCTAAGTAAAATATGATAATTAGATATGATCTGCTGAATATCTAGAAACTATGAATTTAATGATGTTGATCAACTTTCGAGAGAAGTGCAATTGGTTTGCTTTGCCCGTTTCATATCTGTTATACATCAATTTGGGGTATACCAAACGTATTTTGGTATATAGATATTTAGATACAACGTTTATAAACTAGTACAATATAACAATTATAATTTAATATAAAACATTCATTTGTAATTTAATACATGACTATATAAACATATAAGATAGGTACTTATATTTTCAACATTTTCTCTACAAAGTGATATTAGGGGTTAAATACACGACATTTGTAAATTAGCTAGTAATTTGGCCCGGACGATTCTCCAGGTCAGATACAATTATCAAATATATTATTATTCATAAATTTCATAAGTTGATTTTAGTAGTTTCTCGTGATTTTCTTTCTAATGCGAACTTATAAAATGGACGTTGTGGCATGATAAGTTGTTCAAAAAAAACTTTTAAGGAAATGGGGATAAAAATAACAATTTCAATGGATTTGAGGTAAGAGAATGTATTACCTTAATAAAAGTGTTAAAGAGATCAAAAAGCTTGTCTATGATTGAATAAGCTACCTGTTCTCAACCAACTTATGTCAATTCAACAAAAACTTGTCCTTTGTTTTCCATACGAAACTCAATCAATGATATGTGTTTATTTCCAAATGTCTTTTGTCTCCATATAACACTTAAATAATGCTAAGGCAGAATAGTAAAAAATAATTGACCTTCTTTCCTCCAACTTGTTTGTGAGTTGTGTCTGTCTTGATGTATTCTTTGTCAACCAATTCTCACCACATTACTACTAAACATTTAACAAGAAAAGTCTCCAAAGGAGTCTATCCAGTTTGATAAGATAAGCGTATGTAGAAAGAACCTACATCTTTGTGTGTCACTTGTAGCACAATGCTTACGCTCTTCTGTGTTGTGCTAATAGGCTATAAAGTAGGCTCGTATAATTGTAAAGCCAGATGAGTTTTGCCTTAGTTTTCTGCACTTGCTATTTAACAAAGACACAATAGATAAACATGACTAATCTTGCAATGAGAGAGCTAAACTCATACTTGCACATGTAGTAAACTAGTGATTAAGTGCCATAGCCCATACCTAAATACTACACTGCTAATGCACTATGACTATTTGTAGAGTTATATGACTTCTGGTAGATAACAGGACCAGAATTCATGCACAGTACGTTCATTCGCACTTCGCAGATTCATCTGATGGTGAATGAGAGTTGTGCAAAGCATACCTGAAAAGTTATCCAAGTAAGACTGTAAGAGGTGTTTCTTTCAAATTATCAACATGGTGATACAGATGAACAAAAAAAATTCTTAATAACTTTTATATGATGCAGCAGTAGAAAGTATTGGAATTTGTTAGAACACATGCCCAGGTGAGCTTAAATATTATCATTAACCTCGACATGGAACTCTGCATCCCACTTGGTGAATATATATAGCATACAAGAACGCTTCGTCTTTGCTGTGTGTGTAGCAGTGTAAGCAACAAGTTTTCCAAGGTTAACCTCTGTCAGTGTCGTTCACTGTATTCTCATACAGTGCTACGAATAATACTTTCAAGACAAATCCTTTTACTAACTACTTTCTCTGTTTTTTTTTGTTGCAACATTTGACTATTTGATAAGTGTATTAAAATAATCAAATGTTGCAACTAAAAAAAAACAGAGGTAGTATTAAATTTATACAGGCATTTGATATGAAATATTTATGTATTCGCTTTTGATCAGCTGGGGTGGCAAGAAAATTTAATGCACATTGTAAGAAAATATTTGCTTCTTGTTTGCCAATGGCAATATATACATTTATGTGCTTCAATTAGCTCAGAAGAGCTAATTTAGAACTTAGACTTAATTGGATACCAATTAGTTCCTTCTTTTTGTTTGACTGCCATTTGAAAGTGCTCTAGTGATTTCCTTTTGACAATTGAGTAACTCCATTTCCTGCCATCAAAAAAAAAAAACTCCATTTCCTGCTCCCAATAAGTTCCAAGTAAACAACGATCTAGGATAATATCTCTTATATCTATGGTTGTCTTGGAAAACCAAATTTTCTTCCTTTTTGTTGTGGTTTCAGGTGAAAAGTATTATCTATACGTACGTCTTCCATACGATCATAATATATGCATAGATAATTTTATTAAATAAAAAAAATTCTCTAATATTCAAAAATCACATCAGGTGTTCCACTAATAAGCAGTTTAAAGCAGGAAGAACCTACATCTTTATATATTGTCACACAATGTTCTTTTGTGTCATGCTAATATAGGATATAAAGTAGGCTCATATTAATAGTAAGCCACATGATTTTCGTATTAGTTTTGTGCAGCTTGCTATTATATATATATATATATATATATATATATATATATATATATATATATATATATATATATATATATATATATATATATATATATATATATATATATATATATATATATATATAAGTGAGTTCATATGAGAATGCATACTTACATGAGAAATGAGAATGGATTTTACACGCCGTAACTCTAATGAACAAGTGATATAACTCTAATGAAAAAGTAATGTAACTCCAAAAAAACAAAAATTAGAAAAAAAATATCGAAATTTTTTTTTTTTTTTGGCTCAAAATTTTTTCGGGGTATAACTCTAATGAACAAGCGTTGTAACTCGATCCAATCGTGTGGTTGAGATTCATTCTCATTTCTCATGTAAGGAAAGATTCTCATGTGATCCTCGCTTATATATATATATATATATATATATATATATATATATATATATATATATATATATATATATATATATATATATATAAAGGAGTAACTTTTCTGGAAAGATAGGGCCTCCCAAGATTTTGAGATCAGAAGGCGCGCCACGTAGGATTGCCATGTCATCAAATTACATTTTTATCTTTTACAAAAATAGATATCTACATAGATTTAAATACACATAAGGAGTTCTAGATAAGCTAAAATTAGAGTTTGATTTTGCATGAACAACCTAAATTATTATATTATGTAAATTGTGTATAACTTTTGCTACGTAATTCGGAATATTATAATTTTTGTTCCATTGGATAGTGCTCGAAATATGCTCCGAAATAAGATCCATTTACAATATAGTTCTACATTTATGAAATAGAGAGCACCACGTAGGATTGTCATGTCATTAATTTTCATTTTAATAGAGTCCTACATATATTTAAATACATAAAAGGAGTTTTGGATAGCAAGAAATTAGAGTTTCGTTTTGAATAAACAACCTAAGTTATTATATTATATAAATTGAATATAACTTTTGCTACCTAATTCAAAACATTATAATTTCTTTCCATTTGATAGTGCTTGAAATATACTTCAAAATAAGATCCATTTACAATATAGTTTTACAACTCATAAAAATATATTTAATTAGATGAATGGTAAGACATTATTTAGTCTTTCTTTTAGATAAATATAATTATAGTTATAACTATAGTGTATTGTATGTGACTATAACATTTTATCATTGGTTCAATTTACAGGATTAAACATACTCCCTCTGTGTTTTTTTTATCTTTCTCACTTTCTTGTGCGCGTCTCCTAATACACATCTTTGAACTTAAATATCTTTCATTGTATATTAGTAAAAATTACAACGATTGAATATTAATAAAGTACTAATTTGAGGCGAATCAAACAAGATCCCACACAACCATATTTTTTCTTATAAATTGGAAAAATTGAGAAGATTCTCTCTAAGTATGAATAGTTTCAAGATTCCAAGCGAGAAAGATAAAAAAAAACAGAGGTTTCAAAACCTCAGTCTTACGAGTCCGGATCCTCTAGAGTTTTAATAAAATTCTACAAGGTAGAGTTAACCACACATTTTAAAATCAAGGGCGTGTATTGGTTAAAGGGGGGGAATAAGGAGTGGATTTTGATGAGAAAAAATAGAGTGGGTTTTGGAAAGATAATATATGAGCTATTGATTTTTTATTCAATAGTTGATATTGCTCAAACTCTACATTGTAGAGTTCTTTTAGAATTCTAGAGGATCCAAATACTAGCCTTACTCAACTGAACCAAAATAATTTAGTATTCCAACAAAAATTATTAAGGAAATTTTGTTGTTACATCAAAAATTAAAATCTCTAGCGATATGATGAAAAAATTAGAGTATGATTTTACAAAAACAACCTTAGAATATTATAGAGAGCTCCACCTAAGCATGACATGTCATTCTTTTTAATTTTAATTTTTTTTAAAAAAATAGTGTTTAACATAGATATAAATACATATAAGGTTTTTTTCATAAGTGAAGATTACACTCTGATTTTGAATAAACAACCTAAATTATTCAACTATGTAAATTGAATATAGCTTTTGCTACATAATTTGCAATATTATATTTTTTACCATCGGAGAGTGCTTGAAATATGTTTCGAAATAAGTTCCGTATACAATATAGTTTCACAACTTATGAAAATATATTTATTTAGATGAACAATAACGTATTATTTATTATTTATTTTAAATACATATAAAATTAACCATAAAAATAGCATATTATATGTAACAATAGCAATTATGTCTTTCAAAATCATACTTTTAAAAATTGAGTTATATAAAGATAAAAAATACATACATATAGTTTTGAACCTATAGCATACCATGATGACATTACATGAAGAATCAAATGAAAGTTTGTCAACGACATTGCAGAGGTATTATGCAATTTACTAATTATTTTTATTCCTAGAATATATGTTGTCTAAATAATTATTTATGTTTATCTTTTTCATATATCTATATGTCAGATCTTATTCTTTTCTCAATTAACTTAAATCTACTAAAACTAACTGGGAAATCAAGGTTCGAGTTTCTAGACTATTTGAGGTCGCATATCATAAAAAAGGGGAAGTTTGATAAGTCTTGATATGGTCATGATTGATGAAGATATATTTTTTTTCTCTTAAATAGTATTTTCGATTATTAATAGAGGTTAGTTTTATATTTAATTTAATTTATTCATGATACCATCATTATGATCTTCTTGTTTTCCATCTTATATTCTATATGCGTTAGTGTTTATGTGCTAATAATTAAAAGTTGAAGTTGTGGCTGACACTCATATTTTTTCTCTATTCTTTCTGTCTTGTATCTATTACATTTTTTCCCTCTAATTTCTTAAAGTATCATTCGGTATTTTTCATGTTAAAAATGTGTTAGCTATTGTTAGACATACCAATTATTCGAATACTATTTAATAATAGACTTAGCTACAATATTTAACTGAACATTAAAAATATAAAATTTATATATCACAATAACAAATTTAGAAATTAGAGTATAACGACGAATACTTTCTCTGTCTTTTCCTAATGGGTTTGGGCATGGTTTGTAAGAAAATAAAAAAGGGTAGTTTAGCATAGAGGGTTAAACTAGAGTAGAGGATAAGTAATTTAAATCCTTTTTTTACCAAAAGTGAAATGATTCTAATAGATGAAACCACCCAAAGTGGTAATTGTTGCAATAGAAAAAGAATGGGGAAATTATATAAATACAATTATGTTGAAAAATCTCATTTCACAGCCACAAAAAATCAACAATGTTAATAAAAAATTTGCAAAAATAAAATAAACAATAACCTGTACAACACACGGGCTTCAAAACTAGTAGTAAATAAACGTAACATATTTTCAAGTGCACTGGATGCAAATAGGTATCAGAAGTTATCGAAAACGCTAGTATAGCATGTTGCTTTGTTAACTTTTTCTCAGCTTCCAAAGGAGTGACGTATTCCTAATTATTATAACTTATCCCTAAGGATTTTAGGAAGAAATTTGGGGGAAAATATGGGGAGTTTCGATGGGATGGTTCCACGAACTTGCTTGTGACTTTAGGTTGCTATTTTATATATTACTCCTAATACCCAACTTGATTATTTGTAGTTTATATGACTGGCAGATAGGACAAGGACTTACCACCTACTTTTCTTATTTATAGGGTTAATTATTAATCAATTTGGCTAGTTGATCATAATAAATCTATAGGTAATTATGCATGTGAATGTTGATGAATTAGTTGAGATAAGATCAAAGACTAATTAGCCAAATAGGTATAAAAAAATATAACTCACTGCTTTCATATTACATAAAGAAAGAATATTGACAACTGGTATATGTTGTTGGCCGTAGCCAATCTTTGATCAATCCTAAGGACAAACACAGTATATAGGGAAAATAGAAATTAACAAGGGTCACAAGATAACAATCTTCTAGGCGTGGATCACTTTCCCAAAAGTAATATTCCGACCCTAATTGTAAAGCACGGGTTCACGGAATTCACCTTCGAGATACAAAGAAGAAAACAATAGTGGTCACGCTTACTATGAACACTATTCAATGAAAATGAGTTTTTGAGATTTTGTAGAGATGAAGAATTTCTGATTTTGATCTTGTAGAGTTTGTATGCAAAAGAGAGAAGTTGTTTTTCTCAACCAAACTTCATCATATGAGAGACCTCATATATATAACAATACTATACTGTTTCAAAAAAATCCGAAACGATACATTGACAAACCGTCAAAGTACGCGAAATAACGCAAAGAACAACCAAGTCAGGAGCCTCTGCTCGTCGCGAGCTCCAGCACGTCGCGAGGGGCGACACTGGTCTCGAGTCGCGACCACTTCCCTGTCTCCCAGCATCTGCTGCTCCACCGTCGCGAGGTGCGACCATAGTCTCGCGAGGTGCGAGAACTATACTGTCCTCTTAACCCTTCGCATAATGAGTATAAAGTACGACTCACACATATAGCACGTTATTACATATGTTATTTAAGTTACGACACCATATCCGAGCAACTTAACTAAACACATCATGAATTAAACTAACCTTATACTCTAAATCTCCAACAATCCTCCCCCATTTAGAGTATACAAAAATAGTTATTGCACAAAACATCATCATAACAAAACAACCTCATGCATAAATGAAAGTGTACAAAGACTTGAACTTCCACTTAGTATAATACACATTCCAAGCATTCGTATCCAAATGGTGTCGATAAACGATTGAACTATTAGCAACACATAATGAAAACTTGAAGATATTACACACACAAGATTAACTACTCATTTCCAATATATACTTGACACTAATTAGCCATGTGTCCATATCAATTCATAAGTGTATCAAAGCTATGCCTCACTAGCTCCTTGAAGCGGCCAAACTTCGCACTTACATAGGTAGATCTCTTAGAAAACATGCTCCTGTGACAAAGCACAATGTCAAGAGACCTATTAAGATTAAACAACCTCTTAAACCATCACAGATTTAAAGAGCTTTACCTTGGATGATTATATAAGTTCTTTCAATCATCAAATAAGGAAATTAATCTTATTGAACTCAAGACCCAACGTCTTATTGGGCGTTAAGTTAAGATTCCCTTACTCGTGATTTCCAATAGGCACCAATCCTAAACCGATTGCCATCCTCTTTACCGTATCTCTAGCTAGTGCCTTTGTGAAACAATCCGCTAGATTATACGTAGTTCTCACATAGTCAACAGTGATAGCACTATCTTTGATAAGTCCTTGGACATAACTATGTCTCACACCAATGTGCCTTGACTTACCATTATACACTTGACTATAAGCTCTTGCCAATGCTGCATCACTATCACAATGTATAGCAATAGGTGATATTGGTTTTGGCAACAAAGGTATCTCAAACATGAGATTCCTTAACCACTCGGCTTCTTTGCTTGCCGATGTGAGCTATAAACTCCGATGTCATTGAAGAATCTGCAATGCAAGTTTGTTTCTTGGAAGCCCAAGATATCGCACCTCCCCCAAGGAGGAATGCCCATCCACTTGTGGAGGAATGATCTTCTCTATTAGAGATCCAACTTGCATCTGAATACCCTTCTAAAACCGAAGGATATCCACTATAGGACAAACCATAGTCCATGGTTTTCTTCAAATACTTTAACACTCGACGAATAGCTTGCCAATGTTCCATACTAGGATTACTAGTATACCTACTTAATTTCCCCACCGCAAATGCGATATCCGGCCTAGTACTCGTCATAGCATACATCAAACAACCTATAACCCTCGCATACTCAAGTTGAGACACGGCATTGCCATCATTAGGCAACAATTTTTCACTTGGGTCCATAGGAGTTGAAACAAGAGAGCGATCACTAACATTAAACTTCTTGAGCACTTTCTCGATATAATGAGATTGTGACAAGATCAATTTTCCATTGTCTCTCTTAATTCTTATACCTAAGATAACATCCGCCTCCCCCAAATCTTTCATGGAGAATTGTGAAGATAGAAAAGATTTTGTCCACTCAACTTGTGACAAATCCGTTCCAAATATCAACATGTCATCTACATATAGACAAATCATGACACCATTGCCGTTGTCATCAAATTTGCTATAAACACACTTGTCTGAATTATTCAATTTGAAACCATTAGACAACACAACCTCATCAAACTTTTGATGCCAATGCTTAGGTGCTTGTTTTAGCCCATACAAAGATCTAATCAACTTGCATACTTTATGCTCTTGACCTTTCACGACAAACCCTTCCGGTTGTCGCATGTAAACCTCTTCCTCTAGTTCTCCATTCAAGAACGCCGTCTTGACATCCATTTGATGGATCACAAGCTTATGAATAGCCGCAAGAGCTATTAATAACCTTATAGTGGAGATTCTAGCAACGGGTGCATATGTATCGAAATAGTCAATACCCGGTTTTTGTGAGAAACCTTGAGCCACTAAACGGGCTTTGAACTTATCAATAGTTCCATCTACTTTCATTTTCTTTTTGAAAATCCATTTACATCCAATTGGTTTACACTTAGGAGGTAAATCAGCTAGAACCCAAGTGTTATTTCCCATGATGGAATCCATCTCATCATCAATTGCCTCTTTCCAAAAAGCGGCATCTTGAGACCTCATAGCCTCATTAAATGTTAAAGGATCTTCTTCCACATTAAATATATATGGAAACTTAGTCACTATAGAACTCCTTGATCCTTCAACCAAATATACATGAAAGTCCGGGCCGAAAGATTTCTCTTTTCTCGCCCTTTTACTTCTCCTAGGTTGTGATGATGTTGTTGCAACATTCTCATCAAGAGTTTGTTCATCAACTTCTTGATCAATGTTAGTTTGATCAAGACCAATTCCTTGATCAATGTTAATTTGATCAATTGCTTGAATATTGGTATTGGGAGTAATATCCTTTGGTCTAGGAATTGATAAATATCTATTTTCATCAAAAATTGCATCTCTTGACTCCACAATAGTGTGAATTGACCAAAAGTCATTTTGTTCTATAACATAGAACCTATAGGATTTGCTATGAAGAGCATACCCTATAAAGATGCACTCAACTCCCCTTTCACCCAACTTTTTACGTTTGGGTTCCGGCACTTTTACAATTGTCCGACATCCCCAAACTTTGAGATAACTCAAGTTTGGTTTTCTTTTATACCAAAGTTCATATGGGGTAACCTCGTTCTTCTTCATTGGAACTCGGTTTAAAATATGACAAGCTGTTAACATAGCTTCACTCCAGAACCCATCACTTAAACCCGAATAGGATAACATAGAATTTACCATTTCTTGCAAAGTTCTATTCTTTCTTTCCGCTATACCATTTTGTTGTGGTGTATAAGCCGCGGTAGTTTCATGTATAATACCGGTAGATTGAAAATAACTTGGGTCATAAAATTCACCACCCCTATCGGTTCTAAACCGTTTAACTTTGTCACTTAGTTGCAATTCAACTTCATTTTTATAGATCTTAAACTTATCAAGGGCTTCATCCTTAGTAAACAACAAGTATACATAACAAAACCGAGAATAATCATCAATAAAAGTTATCATGTATTTCTTGTTCCCTAAGGAAGGAGTGCTATGGAAATCACATAAATCACTATGCACCAAATCAAGCAATGAAGTATCTTTTTCCACATTGTTTGGAAAAGAATTTCTAGTTATCTTAGTTAACATGCATGTTCTACACTTCTCTATACTTGGATCAAAAGGGAATCAAATCATGCTTAGACATGGAATACAACTTTTTATAGTTAACATGACCAAGTCTATTATGCCATAGAGAAGAATTGTCATTGACAACAAACAAAGTATCCTTTAAAGCATTGGAAATACTAAGTTTAAACATGCTATTACAAAGATAACCAACTCCTACAAATGTACCACCCTTAGACAATATAAATTTATCAGCTTCAAACACCATTTTAAAACCTAATCGATTCAAGGTAGCACCGGAGACTAAATTTCTCCTAAGTTCTCGGAGCATACAATACATCTCTTAAAATAAGAGGCTTTCGGAACTAAACACTAATTCTACTTGTCCTACACCTAGAACTTTAGCCGTAGAATCATTGCCCATGTAAAGAACTTCTCCATTCTCAACCTCCATGAAAGTCTTGAATAGAGACCGCTCCTTGCATACATGTCTTGATGCTCCCGAATCGATCCACCATGAACAATCATCCTGTACACAAAAGATTTCAGAAATCATACACACAAAATTCAGATTTGAATTAAGTGAAACTTGTGTACACATACCTTGCTTGGTATGGGTTTGGCTAGACTCGCCATTCCCACCATTCTTTTTGTTCATCTTCTTCTTCCAAATGGTGCAATCCTTCTTGAAATGACCGGGCTTTCCACATTCCCAACAACCTCGTTGAGCACCTCCACCAAACTTAGGCTTCTTCCCATTGTTGCCTTTGGTGAAATGGTTAGCCCTCTTCTTAGGATTAGAAGACTCCTTTGATTTACCATCCTCCACCATGTTAACGGTGGAAGAATTAGGATTGACATCCTTTTGTCCATCTTGGACCCGAATGCCCTCTTCAATCCGAAGATGAGCACCCAATTGTTCAACATTCATATCATCTTTCTTATGCTTAAGAGAATTTCTAACATCCTTCCAACCGGGTGGTAATTTGTCAATTATAGAGGAAACAACAAAGGTCTCATCCATCACAATGTTGTGTTGCTTAAAACTCCCTAAGATTCTTTGAATTTCATGGAATTGCTCCATTACCGACCTAGAGTCTACCATTTTAAAGGCATTGAAATTGCTAACAAGAAATTTCTTACTAGAAGCATCTTCGACCATGTATTTACTTTCTAGTTCATCCCAAAGAATCTTAGCGGATTCAACAAATTGATAAATATCAAACAAAGCATCGGACATACCGTTAAGGATGTGGCCCCGACATATATAGTCATCATTCTCCCATTTGTTCCTCCTCCGAATTTCTTCAACAGTTTCATTGTCCACTTCCTCGGGTTTGGGAGTGCTCAGAACATATGCCACACTTAACGAAGTGAGAAGGAAATGCATCTTCTTCTGCCATCTTCTAAAACCAATACCTTCGAACTTGTCAAGTTTGTGAAAATTTGCAGACATTTCACGAATTGTAGTCATCTTGCAATGAATATTACTTTTGGATTGTTAGGGAAAATAGAAATTAACAAGGGTCACAAGATAACAATCTTCTAGGCGTGGATCACTTTCCCAAAAGTAATATTCCGACCCTAATTGTAAAGCACGGGTTCACGGAATTCACCTTCGAGATACAAAGAAGAAAACAATAGTGGTCACGCTTACTATGAACACTATTCAATGAAAATGAGTTTTTGAGATTTTGTAGAGATGAAGAATTTCTGATTTTGATCTTGTAGAGTTTGTATGCAAAAGAGAGAAGTTGTTTTTCTCAACCAAACTTCATCATATGAGAGACCTCATATATATAACAATACTATACTGTTTCAGAAAAATCCGAAACGATACATTGACAAACCGTCAAAGTACGCGAAATAACGCAAAGAACAACCAAGTCAGGAGCCTCGTCGCGAGTCGCGAGCTCCAGCACGTCGCGAGGGGCGACACTGGTCTCGAGTCGCGACCACTTCCCTGTCTCCCAGCATCTGCTGCTCCACCGTCGCGAGGTGCGACCATAGTCTCGCGAGGTGCGAGAACTATACTGTCCTCTTAACCCTTCGCATAATGAGTATAAAGTACGACTCACACATATAGCACGTTATTACATATGTTATTTAAGTTACGACACCATATCCGAGCAACTTAACTAAACACATCATGAATTAAACTAACCTTATACTCTAAATCTCCAACATATACTACCTCTATATCTTTTAATCTTGATTATCTTTGTAATGGTATGTTTAAACTTAGC
Organism: Beta corolliflora; assembly: GCA_947648045.1. Taxonomy (NCBI): domain Eukaryota; kingdom Viridiplantae; phylum Streptophyta; class Magnoliopsida; order Caryophyllales; family Amaranthaceae; genus Beta; species Beta corolliflora. The sequence goes on from CANSZD010001123.1 coordinate 71,895, forward strand.
ATTTCGAATGCTTTAGTTAACAATGTGTGTGTTATTAATGACAATTCTTCTCTTTGGCATTTAAGACTTGGTCATGTTAATTATAGAAAGTTATATTCTATGGCTAAGGATGATTTAATTCCTTCTTTTGATCCAAGTATTGAGAAGTGTAGAACATGCATGCTAACAAAATAACTAGGAGTTCTTTCCCTAATAATGTGGAAAGAGATACTAAGTTACTTGATTTAGTACATAGTGATCTTTGTGATTTTCATAGTACACCGTCTTTAGGAAACAAGAAATATATAATAACATTTATAGATGATTATTCACGGTTTTGTTATGTATATTTGTTGTCCACTAAAGATGAAGCCCTAGATAAATTTGAGATCTATAAAAATGAAGTAGAATTGCAATTGAGTGACAAGGTTAAACGGTTTAGAACCGATAGAGGTGGTGAGTTTCATAATCCTAGTTATTTCCAAGCTTTAGGAATAATACATGAAACAACCGCGCGGCTTATACACCACAACAAAATGGTATAGCGGAAAGAAAGAATAGAACTTTACAAGAAATGGTAAATTCTATGTTATCCTATTCGGGTTTGAGTGATGGATTTTGGGGTGAAGCGGTTTTAACCGCTTGTTACATTTTGAATCGTGTTCCAATGAAAAAGAACAAAGTGACCCCTTATGAATTATGGTACAACAGAAAACCAAATCTAAGTTATATTAGAGTTTGGGGATGTAGGGCAATAGTTAAAGTGCCGGAACCTAAACTAAAAAAGTTAGGTGAAAGAGGAGTTGAATGCATCTTTATAGGGTATGCTGTTCATAGCAAATCCTATAGGTTCTATGTTATAGAACAAAACGACTTTTGGTCAGTTCACACTATTGTGGAGTCAAGAGATGCTATTTTTGATGAAAATAGATATTCATCAGTTCCTAGACCAAAGGATATAACTCCAAGTACCGAAATTCAAGAAATTGATCAAACTAATGATCAAGAGATAGATGAACAAATTCTAGATGAGAATGTTGCATCTACATCATCACAACCTAGGAGAAGTAAACGGGCTAGGAAAGAGAAATCATTTGGCTCGGATTTTCATGTATATTTAGTTGAGGGATCAAGAGATAGTGTTTTAACTAAGTTTCCACATGCATATGTATATAATGTGGAAGGGGATCCTTTAACGTATGATGAGGCCATGAAATCTCAAGATGCTTCATTTTGGAAGGAAGCTATTGATGATGAAATGGACTCGATCATGGGGAATAACACATGGGTTCTAGCGGACCTTCCTCCTAAATGTAAACCAATAGGGTGTAAATGGATTTTCAAGAAGAAAATGAAAGTCGATGGAACTATTGACAAGTTCAAAGCCCGGTTAGTGGCACAAGGCTTTTCCCAAAAGCCGGGTATCGATTATTTCGATACATATGCACCCGTAGCTCGAATCTCCACTATAAGATTATTGATTGCTCTTGCAGCAATCCATAATCTTGTGATCCATCAAATGGATGTCAAGACCGCATTCTTGAATGGAGAGTTAGATGAGGAGGTTTACATGAGACAACTGGTTGGGTTTGTTGTCAAAGGTCAAGAACAAAAAGTTTGCAAGTTAATTAGATCTTTGTATGGGCTAAAACACAAGCACCTAAGCAATGGCATCAAAAGTTTGATGAGGTAGTGTTGTCTAACGGTTTCAAATTGAACAATTCAAACAAGTGTGTATATAGCAAATTTGATGACAATGGTCATGGTGTAATGATTTGCTTATATGTAGATGACATGTTAATTTTTGGAACTGATTTATATCAAGTTGAGTGGACTAAGTCTTTTCTTTCGTCTAAGTTCTCAATGAAAGATTTGGGGTAGGCGGATGTCATTCTAGGAATTAGAATTAAAAGAAGCAAAGGTAAATTGAGTTTGTCTCAATCTTACTACATCGAAAAGGTTCTTAATAAATTTGATGTTAGTGGTTGCTCTTTTGTATCAACACCAATGGATCCTAGTGAGAAATTACTACCTAATGAAGGTAGTGCCGTGTCTCAACTTGAGTACGCGGGGTGATTGGATGTTTGATGTATGCTATGACGAGTACTAGGCCGGATATCGCATTTGTGGTAGGCAAACTTAGTAGGTATACTAGTAATCCTAGTATGCAACATTGGCAAGCTATTCGTCGTGTCTTAAGATATTTGGGAAAAACCAAGGACTATGGTTTATCCTACAGTGGATATCCTTCGGTTTTAGAAGGGTATTCGGATGCAAGTTGGATCTCTAATAAAGAGGATCACTCTTCTACAAGTGGATGGGTATTTCTACTTGGGGGAGGTGCTATTTCTTGGGCTTCTAAGAAACAAACTTGCATAGTGGATTCCTCCATGACTTCGGAGTTTATCGCTTTGTCTTCCGCAAGTAAAGAGACGGAGTGGTTAAAAAATCTCATGATTGAGATTCCTTTGTTGCCAAAACCGATATCGCCGATAGCGATTCATTGTGACAACGATGCTGCTTTAGCAAGAGCATATAGTCAAGTATATAACGGTAAGTCAAGACACATTGGTGTACGGCATAGTTACATCCAAGGACTTATCAAGGATAGTGTTATCACTGTTGACTATGTACGTACAACGTATAATCTAGCGGATTGTTTTACAAAGGCCTTGGCTAGAGATAATGTAAAGAGGATGGCAATCGGTTTAGGATTGGAGCCCCTCGAGAATCACCAATGAGGGAATCTTAACTTAACGCCCAATATGACGTTGGGTCTTACGTTCAATAAGATTAATTTCTTCATTTAGATGATTGTAGAACTTTTATTCATCCTTAGTTGTAGTTCTATCACTGTGTTGTATAAGGAGGTTGTATAGCTTAATAGGTCTCTTGTTTGTGCTTTTCACAGTAGCATGTATTTTAGAGATCTACCTATGTAAGTGTGAAGTTTAGCCGCTTCGAGGAGCTATTGGGGCATAGCTTTGATACACTTATGAATAGATATGGACACAAGGCTTTATGTGTCGGTTTATAATGAGTTTAAGTAATTTATCTTGTGTGTATAGTATCTCCGGGTTTCCATTATGTATTGAATTTGGTTCAATCGTTAGCGACACCAGTTGGATACGGATACTTGGAATGTGTACTGTACTATATGGAAGTTCAAGTTTTATACACTTTCATTTATGCATGAGATGTATTTGTTGCTAATGATGTATGTGCTAATTATACAATTAGATACTCTAAATGGGGGAGGATTGTTGGATATTTAGAGTATCGGAGTGTTGGTTTTCATGGTTCGTTTCGTTAAGTCACATAGGATAAGGTGTCGTGACTTGAAGTAACGTGTGAATTAGAGTTGATTAAATGTACGTGATACATTAGTGAAAGAGCGCGCGCTCGGCTGGAGCGTTCGCACGAAATCGGTAGGAACTCGGTTTAAAAACGCAAAGTGAAGAAAAGGGAGGAGGAGCGCTCGCTCCTCCTTGGAGCGCACGCTCCTTTGAGGAGCGCTCGCTCCTTTGAGGAGCGCTCGCTCCTTTGAGGAGCGCAAGCTCCCTTGCTGCTTCGCTTGTTTTGCGGTTTCTCGAGTGACGGTTATTGCTGTGTTTTTGCTTCTTTTTAAACGTTACAAAGGCTCTAAGAAGGCATATTCAACATATGTGAATGAAAAGAAACCAGAGAAACTCTCTCAAAGTTCCATAAGCACAAATTTCCTTCATTGCATCAAATTCTTATTTTCTTATTCTCATTCTACGAATTTCGTAACGAGCGTGATCTTCGTTGTTCTTCTTTGTATCTCGGAAGTGAATTCCTTGTAACCCGTGCTCAGTGTAGGGTAGGAATATTGCTTTTGGAAAAGTGTCCCAACACGCCTAGAAGATTCATTGTTCATCTTGTAATCATCTTTGTAAAACTCAACCCTTTTCTAACAAACAATACTATCATTACTTAAGGGTTATTTACTTCTCTTTCATGTGGTGCTTTCTAAGATGTGAAATATGCACTCTAAGGTCTTACAATAAAAATTATAATACTTCTAAAATGACAAATCACGCGTTGATCCGTGTTTATATTGTTTAGTTATATATTCTTATATTTTCACTCTATGAAGTCCTAAGGATCGAATACATTATTTTTCTTATGAAAAATAAAACATAAAATTTAAATAAACATAGATTTTAACCATTAAAATAATTAATAAAATTTTCATAGTTAATTTTATCACTAAATAAATGTCCTTTGTTGGCTTTAACAATTCCAACGGCTACTATTACCAAAAACCTATACTTTAAATTATTATTTTGACAGCTAACCTCTAACAGCTACTAGCTGGCAGCTAACAGCTACTCAAATCGCTGACATCTACAAAAACAGCTAACACTACTACAAACGCTAGTTTTGCCAAACAGACCCTACCTCTATATCTTTTAATCTATACAATTTGACTTTTATGTATGCAAACGCATAACTTTAACAAATATCTCTAACTAGTTTTGAAGCCCGTGCGTTGCACGGGTTGTTAATTTTTTTTTGCAAATTCTTTTTGACATTATTGATTTTGTGTTGCTATGAAATGAGATTTTTGAACACCGTTGTACTTACATGCTTCCTCCATTCTTTTTCAATTGCAACAATTACCATTTTGGGTAGTTTCATCTATTGGAACCATTCCACTTTTGGTAAAAAAAAAAGCAACTATAGTTGACAACATTGCCTTTAATTTACTTTATGTTAATAAAACCATGATTAATTACTCAAACTGCCTCATAAAGTTACGTTTACTTTATTAAAGATTAACGTATCCCGGCCTACTCTAGTTGACCCCTCTATGCTAAACTATTTATTTTTTATTTCCTTAAAAACCATGCCCAAACCCATTGCTACAGTAGAAAAAGAATAGAGAAAATATTTGTCATTATACTTTAATATCTAGATTTGTTATTACGATTATTAATTATATATTTTTAATATTCAATTGAATATTGTAGCTAAGTCTATTATTAAATGGTATCCCGATAATTGGTATGACTAACAATAGCTGACACAGTTTCAACATGAAAAATACCTGAATGATACTTTAAGAAAGTAGAGGGCAATAATTTAATAGATGCAGGGAAGAAAGAATAGACAAAAACATGAGAGCCATGCAGAACTTCAACTTTTAATATAGCACACTAGATTTTTATACACGCGATGCGTGCGACGATATTTTTGGGCATAATTGTTACTCAATAGTAAAACAAACCAAAAAAGAAAGTTCTTGAATATTTTATAGTTAAAATATGTTATAGTTTAAATATGTTATACTTTAATTCTTGTCAACCTTTTTCCTTTGATAATTATTAATAGAAAAAGAGAGGTCCAAATACAATAAACACTACAAAAATGTAAGGAAGTTTTTTTAAAAAAATTCCTCAATCACCTTTGTTCTTGGCAACATTTTTTCCTTGATAATTTGTGCATTTGTAAAAATGCCATCAAGTTCTTAAAAATTAATTTAGATAGAATAATCATTCAACCAAAAAAATATCTCTATTATAAAGGTTGGTACTGTTGCTTTCAGATAGTTTACATTAATAAACAATTTTATAGGCGTGCATAAAGAAAGAGATATATAAAACAATAAAAGATTATGGAACCAACTTATAGTAGTAAGATAAATCTAAGTCAACCAACTATCATGTAGCATAACAATTTTAAGAACCAACTTATAGTAGTAAGATAACAATTACATGGGGCATAAAGGCCACGACTCTCCCAATTAGTACAATTAGCACTATTTTACCTTTTGTGTTTAGCCAACTAAAATCTTAATTAGTAAAGTCAAGTAGTTTTTTTTCCCACAACCATGGGTTATATGCACAATTTAAAATAGCTTGATCTCGCATTACAAAATGCGCCTGATGATAACAATTAGCACTATCAATTAAAATAACAATTTTAAGTCAATAAAGGTGGTGCATAACAATAAGCTCTCATTTTTTAACAAACCCATATTATCTCTATCACTCAGTAGCTACTCATTTTTCTCTCTCTTCAATTCTTAGCTACTGAACCCATATTTCCCCGAATCAAACCACTACTCCCCCAACTCAATTGAACATCATCTTCATCAATTTCCCCAATTCAATTGAACATCATTTTCATCAATTTCCCCAAATCAAACCACTACTCCCCCAATTCCCAAACCCATAATATGTGAATTTCACACAATATTTTTTCTCTATATATTCAATTGAACATCATCCCCATTTTCATTGTGATATTTCTCTCTCTCTCTCTCGATTTTTCACCAAATGTGAAATCAAACCACACACTCGATATGGTGAGAACCGTGAGAACCACTAAAAATAAGCAAAAACTTCATAAAATGAGACAAAAAATTGAAAAATGAGCAAAATAGAAAAAAGAGTAGAAAACATTAAATGAGTAAAGACGTAAGATGAACAAAAAAGCAAAACGAGAATAAAACGTAAAATAAGCATCAAAAAGTTAAACGAGTAAAAACGTAAAATTAGCAAAATGTAAAATGAGAAAAAACGTTGTGAAATGAACATAATTATGTTAAATGAGCAAAAACATAAAATAAGCAAAACATAAAATGAGCAAAAACATTGTGAAATGAGTAAAATCTTCATATAATGAGGAAAAATGAGCGGGTTCGGTTCTCACCGTAAGGGTGGTTCTCGTATGAACTTAAACATATATATATATATATATATATATATATATATATATATATATATTTGGGACCCGGGCAAATGCTCGTTCTTCTCGTGGAGAAGATGTAGACTTTTGAAATCTTCACACCCTATCTGAAAGTCTTTTTGTCCGACATACAACATCAAATGTTATGATGTAATAACTTAATAACTTTGAATATTCTAAATTGAACTTGAATAGGTTTTCTAAAAAAACCCTAATTCTAATTGAATTTCTAATTCTAATAACAGTTTGTTACTTTAATACTTTAGCATAATCAATATTTCTTTTTACACGTTACTTTAATACAAAATTTTAAATATAGTATAAATAGATCTTATTTTAAAGTAGTTTTTAAACACTTTCCAATGGTACAAAAATTATAATTTTGCGAACTATATATTAAAATTTATAATCGATTTAATATGCCTAAGTTTTTCATTGTGAACTCAACTCTATTTCTTCTTATCATAAACTCTATAAATGTATTTTTATTACTTTGTGTAACTCTATTTAGTTTTAAAAAATGACATGTCAGTTAATAAGCACGACAACGCCAAATATCACGACCTTGTGAGCTGGCTTTTGAACTCTGCTTTATATATTAGTTAAATTAAAAAATGACATGTCAGTTAATAAGCGCGGTAAATGGCGTCCCGACCTCGTGAGCTGACATGTCAGTTAATAAGGTAAGATGAAATTCCCTTGCAAAGAAGGGGGAAATTGGGGATCCCTCCTTATAAGGGGTGAGACTCGATCCCAGGATCTCTGGGATCGGAGGTGATGCCAACACCACTAGGCTATCACCTGCTGCTCTATATGAGTTATATGATATATATATTAAGATTATCAATACGTAAGAAGTTAAAGAAACAAAGGGAATGATAAGGAGTTCTAGTTACATTCCACACAAAAAGAAAATTATGGGCCATAGAAATTAAACATTGCGAGCTCCTTGATTAGAATCCCTTCACATGCTCTCTGAACATTGCAAACTTGGAATTAGAATCAGCATTTGGTTCTTTCACTCCCTGACATTATCAGAAAAATGAGGAAAATGTCTACTAGTCCCTCTAGTTTATGATATGCAATCAGAACTTCCATTCTTGCTTTTCCAATATTACCTGTGTTAGGGAAAATAGAAATGAACAAGGGTCACAAGATGAACAATCTTCTAGGCGTGGATCACTTTCCCAAAAGTAATATTCCGACCCTAATCGTAAAGCACGGGTTTCACGGAATTCACCTTCGAGATACAAAGAAGAAAACAACAGTGGTCACGCTTACTATGAACACTATTAATTGAAAATGAGTTTGTGAGATTTTGTAGAGACGAAGAATTTCTGATTTTAATCTTTAGAGTTTGTATGCAAAAGAGAGAAATAGTTTTCTCAACCCTTTCATCATATGAGAGATCTCATATTTATAACACTACTATATTGTCAAACCGTCAAAACACGCGAAATAACGCAAAGAACAACAAATGTCAGGAACATCATCGCGAGTCGCGATCAGCATCGCGAGTCGCGAGCTGGGCAAGGTCACGAGGTGTGACCCTGGTCGCGAGTCGCGACCAGCACTTGCCTTCCCACTAGATCCAGCGTGCTGCTGGTTGTCTAGCACACGACTTACTGCTCGCGAGGTGCGAGGCTGCTGCTCTCCATCTCTAGTTCATTAAGTTCTCGACGAAACGCAAGAACAAAACATGAAATAATATAGCATATTATTACATATATTATTCGAGTAACAACACCATTACCAAGTGACTCAAACACTATATCATGAAATTAACTAACCTTATACTCTAAATCTCCAACAACCTGTATTATTAAAATCTTCCCTTGAATCTGCTTCAAAGATGATTAAGAGGAACGGACAAATGTCAAATTGTAGCTGAATACGTGTTCTCCAAAACCACTACTGAACCAGGATCATATGACTTCATCAAGGTTAACAACTCTTTCAGGCCGCTTCGAGTTGGTGTCACAAAAAAGAGGAAATAAGATAGATTCCTATAACATTTTACATTATTTTTACATTATAAGACATAGTTGTGCAGAAACCACTCATAGACTTCAAGCTGGGTAGCAGTTCTTCGCGAGGCCTCTTGCACTGAATCCTAGCCAAGCAGCTCCAGAAATTTGTCTTTCCTAAAATGTGAATCAAATCAAAAGAAGTAGCATTTAGTGCAGAAACCAGTTTTCAGATTTCACCAAAAGCTGCCCAAGTACTACATCTAACAATCATACTAGTAAATTCGTTGCCTTGAAGAATAGCAGCAAGGAATATCCTGAAAATAAAATCTCCATCAGTGTTGATAAGAGCAATAGACTTGCCCGAAAGGCCAAAGTCCACCAACGAATGAAATTAATAACTTGAAATTCAAAATCATTGAGTACAACAAACCAATATGCTCAATAATTTAAACACACCTCGATGAGGGTTGATAGCAACAAAAACATAATGGTTACTGTCTAACACCTTTAAAATCTTGCCGCATTTCCACATTAAGTAGAGTGAACTCTGTGTACTAGCAGCACAAGAGGCTATTCTGAATGTAACCATCTAATCATAACGTCTCTAGCATATGAGATGACTGAGACAATACGACATCTTTTTTATTCTACGAGCACACAAAGTATGCTAAGAGCTCAGCGAGTTAAAATGAAAATTCTTGATGACAAAAGAACTTATATTTCAGTCGTTCATTCCAGAAATCTCAAATGAGCAGCGAAAACATTCAATACAGCTTTTGTTCCACCGCCAACTATTTTACTTTCTTCGTAAAGTAAAAATTAAATTTCAGCCGAAAGATATAGTTGACCAAAAAACACTGAACTACAGAAAGAAGATATGCCCAATTTCATGAATTGTACACATTTACTGTTTAAATTGCTCACAATACTTGGACATTTACATGACTTTAACAACAAAATGGACTTTAAGTACCACAGCAAGAAAAAAAATCACGAAACTTTAAATCAGAAAAGAGTAGTGCAATAAAATTCTTCCTATTGTAGCTGAAATCAGACATCAAAATGACAACGGGAAAGTCAAATAATAACAAATCAAATCAGAAAGCTATTTTCATCTACTATCAAGCTACTAATTCAGGGAATGCTATCAGATCCACCTAATTGAAGAGCTATACAGCGAAGGTAGGCATGTTTTAAATCAGGAAGCTAATCATCACAGACCAAATCAAGGGAAGAGTGGAAAAATACATTAAAACACTTGGAAAGACTACATTAAAACACTTGGAAAGACTACACCAAGAGCAAAAAATTTAGATATATGAATCCACTCTCATCTTGGCAACTTCATTAATTAATTACTTCATCCAGGGGAAAGAAAGAGCGGACGCACCTGGAGTGGCTAGGATTGCAAATTTATCAAAAATCACAATCAAAATCAAATTCCATTTTAATGGTGGGGATGTGTTGAATGTACGGCCAGTCCTCCCCAGGGGGATCTTTTTGGCATCTTCTCTCCAGGTTATCGGAACGCCCATAGACAATGAGTTTCCTAAGAGAGGTGAGTTTGGGCATCCAATTCGGCATTGCTGTCAGTCCTTTGCAGCTGGCAATTTCAAGGGTTTGGAGAGCAGCCATGAATTGCATCCAGTTGGGCAGATCTGTCACCTCGTCGTCCCCATATATCGTCAGTCTTACAAGAAACTGAAAAACCTCCTTGGGCAACACATTTAGCCATGCAACATTGTCTATTTGCACCTTCTTTAATCTGGGAACACGAATATTACAACTGCTACTGCTTCCCAAATTTTCAGTAGAGGGATTGTCAGTCTCATAACACCTTGTAGTAGATGCTGATGCAGATAAGGATGAGGGACCAACCTCACCTGATCTCAAAGTATTTATTATTCGCAATTCTTTATTGAATCCAAATAAAATTAAGAATTCCACCTTGGGACAAAACAGACTACATGTCAACTCCGGGCAGAATCGTATTACCAATTGAGAAAGACATGGTAGTAATTGTTGCAATTGTGGCTTGTTGCTGCTGCTATCTTCCACCCCTCTCCTCCATCCTTTCAACTTCGGAAGATTATCAAATGAAAGTCTTTCAAGGGAGGGAAAATATGATAGTTCTTTTGCAGTACTTCCCAATCCAGGAGACAGGAGTAGGCATCATGGAACTAGAACTAGCCAAATTTGGACTATCTTCTTCTTCTATGTACTCCAATTTTGCAAAATTTATAAGACTAAGAAATTTCAGATGACGCAATTTTCCAAGGCACGGCAAGTGCTCCAACTCCTGACAATTTTCAAGATCAAGCTTTACAAGATTCGGGAGAAGGGTTGCCCAACCCGGTATTCTCACACCATGGTATCCGAACAAGCTTAATTGCTTCAGATTAGAATGTGGCTGCAGCTCTTCCATCAAACTTATTGTTGTTCTCTCATGATCATCCATTCTTTCATCACCCTCAGTACGTATGAAATTCAGCGCAATGTTATTGAGATGTTCCTTACTCCTCAAGTATGATCCTTCTCTTCTCCCATCTTCCTTCACTACCTTAGCATTTTTGGGCCACCTAATTGTGATGTAAAGATAACCTTTGAGGTTGTTAAGAGGCCTAAGGTCTTCTAGCCCATCTAACCATTGCTTCAAACAATTTGAACAACTCTCTTCTCCACCCACTATATAATCACTTAGCCTCTCAAGGCAACTCAACTTACCCATGCCACGAGGCATAAAAGTCAAACACCTGCAATTCGTTATATTCAAGGCCCTAAGCTTAACCAGTCTACTCAAATCTTTTGGCAACTCTTTCAATCTCCCGCACCCACTTATATTCAAGGTTTGTAGATTATACAATTTTGTAATTGACTTAGGAAGCACTTCTAAGTTCAGACTGTTGGAGAGATCTAAATACCTTAAATGTAACAAATTGCCTATTGATCCCGGCAAACTTTTCACATTTAATCCATGGAGGTCCATTGCCCTCAAACACCTATATGTTTTGCAATGAATGCCTCCACTGAAAACTGATCAGCTTCAATAAGATACTTCCTTAGAATAAGATGCGAACGAAAATGGGTCGAACTGGGATAGTTGCCATCATCCTGGATGCAGGGAATTAGCCGACTTAGATGACGAACTTTTTTATCTAATTTGCCACAAATGGCATTCGTTACATAGCGCATCTCCTTCCCCGAGACACTTTGAGCAACATCATGCATGAGATCGTGTATCTTAAATCTGAAAATTTCACCAAATTCATCTTTCTGGATATCTTGGAAAAAACATCTCCTTAACAAAATCAAAAAGTATTCCTCAGCAGCATCTTCAATGCTTTGACCTTTATCCAGCGGAACAATGTAGCCTTGTGCCATCCAAAGGCTTATTAACATCTCTTTCTCCATCAAAAAATCCTTTGGAAACAAGGCACAATAACAAAAGCAGCTCTTTAATTGAGTCTCAAGATGGTGGAAACTCAGCTTCAATATGGGCATGATTCCGTTTTCGCTCTGTCTGATGTTGGCTAACCCAATCTTCTGAAATGATTTCCATCTACTCATATCTTGACCAAATAATAGACTACCTGCCACTCTTATAGCGAGAGGGACTCGAGCACATCCATCAACAATCTCTCGCCCAATGCTGACCAACTCATCATGGGGGTTTGACGACTGATGTGATGTTAATGCCGTGCTTTTAAACAAGTGCCATGAGTTTTCCTCTGACAAGCCTTCTAGCTCATACATTGAACCTCCTGTGATTGTTGCAGTCTTTTGGGAGCGAGTAGTCACCATAATCCAACTTCCCTTTTCACCACCCCCAATCAAATATTTTACCAATTCACACCATTGTTCACGCTTTTCAGTCCATACGTCATCTAAAACAAGCAAGAATTTCTTGCCTGCTAGTTGTTCACGAAGCTGGCTTTGCACCCGTTCCATTGTGGAGCCCTCTTGATCCCGACCCAAAATCTTACAAAGAATCTGTTTCACATCCAGTTCCTTCTGATCTTCATCAGCAACACACATCCACAGTCTCAATGGAAATGCACTTGTGACCCTTGAATCGTTATATACAAGTTGGGTAAGAGCAGTTTTACCCAACCCTCCAATACCCACAATCGTGAGGACAGACACGTCATGTTGATTATTAGAAGCAAGCAACCTATCAACAATGTGGTCCAAATCATCCTCTCTTCCAATGATATCAACTTCATTCACGTAAGAGCAGGTCTCAGGCCTTCTTTTCCTGATAGGCTCAGAATCAATCTTAAAGCCAAACTGCTGACTATTGGTAGCAATTGCATCCAACTTCTTCTTGATATCCTTAACCCGTCGGGACATCCTGTAAGCAAGGCTCACTGGGTTGTGAGATCGAGAGAAGAAGTGGCTCACTTTTTTGGAGAGACTACCACCAGCCTCCACCAGCTGCTTCTGTTCTGCAAGAGTGACAAACTCATCAAACAGATCATCGGCGTCAAAGACAGCATCCTTGAGGTCCTCAATCCAATGTTGTGCTTCATGGGTGAGCTCCTGCTTGGTCTCAGCATCACGAAACACGGCATTGATGGTAGAGACAGTGCATTGCAGGTTATCAAGTTGGGATTTGTAGTCAAATATTGAGATGATTTCTTTGAGCTCTGAACATTGCAGGGCTGCAAGCAGAGTTTGTGCAACAGATAGGATTGTTCCCACATCCATTTTTGTTTCAGAGAGAGTAAGAGAGAACGTATTGAGGAGATGTTTCTTGATGAGTTTTGTTTAGTTACCAGGCACCAGTAGTCAGCACTAGAAGTGTACTACTTGCTTTATCTCAAACAGTACAATTTCATATTAAATCAAAAATAATAGTAATTTCTTTCTCACAAATCAGAATAAATTTAGCGAAGCATCGTATCTTGTAAAAGATTCTGTACTACTTTGCTAAATGATAATCTTAAAATTAAATTTTCTGGTTTTACTGATTGGCTTGACAGCTACTATATAGTTATCATATCGTTCAAATAGGGTAGTAAGTGACTAAGTATACTATATAGTTAAAGTTATAGTATTGTTTATTGTTGCAGGTGAACGTTAGATTTATCATCTTGGTTTACCAAATATGCAAAGTTTAAGGTAATACTACTACAGGTTGTCTACTATAGTTAAGATTTAAAATTTGAAGATTCCATAAACTTGCTTTGTCTTTCTTGATTGTTTTACTAGTCTACTCCAAACAAGGTTGGGAAAGAGGACTAGGTCCTACCACGTTGCCTACTCAGTACTCTGCTTATGGGAGCAATTTAACATCAATTATTCCAGTTGGCCCATTCTGCCTTAATTTGTGCTTTTCATGTTACCTACATCATATTTTATGAAGTTTAGTAATAATTTTTTTTGTTGGATGTTGAGTTAGAGCAATTACTTAAACAAAGGTAAGACCGACCAAACTATCATCAAAAGTTGTTCCGGAGCTCGGTCTACCTTGATAGCCCATGTGCGGGACATTTGTCACTGACCACCAGAATATCACTAGTCAAACGACTAAACGCTACTTGGGGAAGTCATACCAAAAAAAATGTATGTTACAAAAAAAAAAAACTTACAACAAACTAGATCATCATCATATTGTCGATATAATAGCTGAACATTAGTATTATCCTTTTCCACGATCTTGCTTCTTTCTTTCCTGATTATCTCTATCATCAATTGGGATGGTGTTGTAGAACTAAGATATTGTATAAAAAGTCTATTCTATTCAACTTATTTTCTGTTCTTATAAGAAAGATAAGTTCAGACAATATCTAATAAGGTCTAATAGATTTAGATAAGTTCAATTCAACAAAGATAAGCAAAAAAATAAGGTTTAACACTCTCACAAAATAAGTTCAGATAAGTCCGAATAAGTTTACATAACGTCTAATAAGGACTAATATGGTCAAATAAGTTCAGATAAGTTATGATAAGTAAAAATAAGTTGAATAGGACACACCCAAAATCTGATCGTTCTCAAATCACAAAGAGAAACTAAATTAACAAAATTATAGGGAAGAAAAACGAAAAACTTTTAATTAAGAAAACAGGCTCATACCTCCATCAATATTGACTTGAGGAATCTTATCACCACGATAAAGCCATTCATACTGCATTTTCAATATCATTCACCAGAGGAATTTCTTCTTCACCGACATTGCACTATTTGGACTTGGGGTTTAAAAAACACAAAATTATGGCAACCAATGACTCTTCGTAAATCGTAGTTTAAAGCTGTGGCTAATATTATGCGATTTAGCTGGATTCATACAATATTTATCACTCCTCAAAAATGAGGCAAAATCGAATAATGTGATATTAACAGGAAATGACATGCCAAATTAGGTACAAGTACAACTACAACTCTACAAGTGCTATTGCTAAATGCTATACAAGTAAGATTCCTCTTAAAATATATGCAATAATGCAAGTCCATGTCAAGAAAGACTGTTGCAAGCTGGGTCAACTTTTACAAGAGATATACCCGATGGCAAAAATTGGAGTATTTGCTATCCTGCCACAATGTGTTACATGCATGTCGAGCTCATTGATGAATCAAAACTCTCGGTATGAGTCTTCTCTCAATTGTCGATATCCATTCACGAATCATAGCATTGACTTCCTCAGGACACTCATCATGGGGGCAATGGCCTACAGTTACAATAGCAGCACCATGATTATATGGTATCCAACTCATTCAAATTTTCAGATTGCAATTATTTTACCAGCATCAAGCTCCTTGATTACAATCCCTTCACAATGCTCTCTTAACATAGCAAGCTTGGATCCAGAATCTGCTATTGGGTCTTTCGTTCCCTCATGAAAATAACCAACTCAATCAGACAAATAAGAGAAATGGAAACTACTTTTTGTTCTATGAAATACAATCAGAAATTTTCATCTTGTTCTGGACACAGAATCAGGATCACCTGTATAATTAAAACCTTCCCCTTGAATCTGCTTAGAAAATGATTAAGAGGAATGGACAAATTAAAGCTGAATATGCTCTCCAAAACTTCTATAGACCCAGGATCATATGACTTACACAATCATCAAGGTTGACAACACTGAAAATATAGCGAACATTGAGTATATTATCCTCCTACAAGGATAGGCCCTTATGGGAGTAGTAAAAGAAAAGCTAGTTGGAAACTTAGTGGGAAATTTTATCTTCCTTCTCAATCAATACAAACCCTCCCCTCCCAAAAGCTGAAACGGGTGCACTTGAGACAGTACCTGCGTAGTTGTAATATTGATCCGTTCAAACTCTGAATAAAGGGAAAGCTGCTCTCAGCATTTTCGTGATGAGCCAATCATCAGCTCTCCCAAGCCGCTTCATGTTCATGTCATAAAAGAGGAATACAACAGTCAGAAACCAAAAAAGTTTTACATTTATCAGACATAGGTGCACAGGACCCACTTAAAATTGGGTAGCAGTTCTTTACGAGGCTTCTTGTGCTGAATCTCAAGTATTGCAAAAGTGCTCTTGACCCCAGCCAAGCCGCCCCCAGAAATTTGTCTTTCCTAAAATGACACCCAAAAAAAAAAGGCAATTAGTGCAGAAAACCAGCTTTCAGAAGACTTTTCCAAAAGCTGCCGAAGTACTAAATCTAACGATTACACTAATAGTTTCCTACTTTGCTTACCTTGAAGAACAGCAGTGAGGAATATCCTGGTATAACATCTCCAGCAGTGTTCATAAGAACAATAGACTTGACCAGTGAAGGCCAAAGTCCACCAACAACTGTAATGAAGTATCCTGACATTCAAAGAGAAAAACATTACTCATACTGAAGGAAATAACTGAGAAAAACAGACCAATAAATTAGAAAACATCAGTTGATTGGACAGAAGGACAAGGATACTTACCACCTATCGAATTCCCAACAAGATGCGCTTACTCACCCACGACCTCAACAATGAAGTCACGCAACAATTCAGCCCACATGAGTTAGCTGTAAACAATATTTGGCTTCTCAGACTGACCAAAGCCTAAAAGAGTAAGAGCCCAAACTCGATTCCCACCATCAGCTATATCCCAAATCCGTGGATAAGAAGAACAGCAGGCCCTTCACAACCAGAAACTGTGTACTAGAAACAGAACAGTGTAATTAGCTGCCAAACATCTACAAGTCAAACCTGGCCATGCAAGTAATAATTATGCCAGGAGACACTCGACCAGAAATAAGTTAAGCGATAGAATAAAGATACACAGCATTAGAAAATAGAATAAAGATACACAACATCTATTGAAACTGACCAAGTTGCAGACAGAGCAACACAATAAAGTTCAAATCAATACAAGGACAGAATAAGGGACTCAGACTAGAGGGGAAATTCAGGTATAATTGAAGTGCCTTTTCACAGCTAGGAATCCAATATAGTACTATATAAGCAAGTCTTCTTCAAGAAAGACTGTAATACAATGGATGAATCTTTTCATTCATCACAAAATGAAAAGATAATATACACGATAAACTAATATAGTAAATATTACGAAACTGAAAAGTACTTCGTAGTTAAATTACAAGTTTAAGGTTCTTCATTGGCATTTGGTACCCAACTTACTCGTGTCAACTTGATTAAGATCCCTTCACAGTGCTCTCTGAACGTTACACATTGGAAGTGGAATCGAATTTTTTGTCCTCTCAATCCCTGACCAAATTAAACTAATTTATGAGGCTACCAAAAAGTTACCTACTAACTTTTATTCTAATATATTTAGAGATTACATGCATTATCAAAACCTTTGCTGATAAAATATGATGCCAGCATGAAGCTGAAAAGTGTGATGACAAAGAAAGGAAGTAAAATAGTTAGTGACCCATAATGGAATTAGAATTACTAGTCAAAAATAGATGTTTTTATGAGACTATGTAACAGTTGGGTGATCAGGCTTCTTCTTCAGAATCTCCAAGTATTGTTGAGGTGTTGTTGCCCTTAATCAAACAATCCCAAAAATTATGTCTCTCCTGAAGTAAAAAGAAGAGAAAAATGTTGCATTTAGTGCAGAAAACCAAATTTCATACGATCTGAAGTAAGATTCATAAGAACAATGGAATTCCCCCTTATATTTTCCACTTGATTGAATAAAAATAATATCCAAAGGAAAGAAAGACATGCCTGGAGTGGCAAGGATTGCAAATTTATCATCAAAATTTAATATATATTAAAGTCGGGGATGTGTTTGATGTAGGGCCAGTCCTCCCCAGGTGGATATTCTTCGCATCTTCTCTGCAGGCTTTCTGAACAGTACCAAAGGCTGAGTTCCCTGAGAGAGGTGAGTTTGGGCATCCAATTTGGCATTGATGTAAGTCCTCTGCAGCAACTAATAGCAAGGGTTCGGAGGGCAGGCAAGTACTGGATCCAGTTAGGCAGATCCACCAACTCATCGTCGTTTTTGATGTGGATTGTTTCAAGACACTGAAGAGACTTCATGGGTAGCGAGTCTATCCATGCCACATTGTCTGTTACCACCTGCTTTAATTTCGGAACAAGAATATTGCTAGAACTGCTACTGCTTGCTGAATGTTGAGGATTAGATGAGCATGACGGGAAGCACGTGGAGAATGTACAAGTAGATGTCGCTGCAGTTGAGGACTCCTCTAATTTCCTACTATTCATTATTATTCGCATTTCTTTATTGAATTCAGTCAACTCTAGATATTCCAAGCTTGGACACATCATAGTACATGCCAGCTCTGGACACTGGTTGATTTTCAATCCATAAAGAGAAGGTAGCTGCAAATGTGGCTTACTGCTACTGCTGCTACATTCCACCCCTCTCCTCCATCCTTTCAACTTGAGCAGATGTGATAACGTAAGCTCTTCAAGGGAGGGAAAGAATGATACTTTTTCCACAGTACTTCCCAGTCCAGGCATATGACTATTTTCTTCTTCTCCTATGTACTCTATTTCGTCCAAATCATAAAATTTCAGGTGTTTCAGACGATGCAAGTTGCCTAAGCACAGTAAGTACTCTAAGTTCTCACACACTTCAAGTTTAAGATGTACAAGATTTGGGAGAAGATTTATCCAACTACGCATTCTCACACCTTCGAATCTCGACACGTCTAACCTCTCCAGATGAGAATGTGGCTGCAAATCTTCCATGATTCCATCAAACTCATTATTGTTCCCTGAACAACATCATCTATTCTTCCAACAAATTTATCGAAATAAAAGTGAATGGCATTGAGATGTTCCTTATTCATAAGATATAATCCTTCCCTGTTGTCTTCTTTCTTAACAACATTCTTACAATTTCTGGGCCAACTAATCCAGATATCAAGAGTGCCTTTAAGGTTGTTAAGAGCCTTTAGATCTTCCAGCCCATCTGACCATTGCTTCAAATAACTTGAACTACTAATTCCCTCTTCTCCACCAACTTTATAATCACTTAGCCTCTCAAGCCCACTTAACTTACCTATACCCCTAGGCATGTATGTCAGCTTATAGCAATCCTTGATATCCAAGACTCTAAGCTTAACCAGTTTACTCAAATCTCTTGGCAACTCGTTCAAACTCCAACATCTATATAATTTCAATGTTTGAAGATTGAAGAGTTCTGTAATAGCACTTCTAATATGCCATTACCAGAAAGATCTAAATACCTCAAATGTAACAGTTCACCTATTGAGTCTGGCAAACTTTCGATTCTTGACCAACTGAGGTCCAATGCCCTTAGACATCTACAATTTACAACTAAGGCCTCCACTGGAAATTGGATAACAGGTCTTAAATAATCATAAGCAAAAAGATGTGAACGAACATAGGTTTTGCCCAAATAATATTTTCGATAGTCCAAGCTGTTGGAAATTGATCGATAACGAGCTTTTTTAATTAGGTCTTCACTGATGATATTCGTTATAGCACACATTATCTCCTTTCCCGAGACATTTTGAGCAACATCATGCATGAGATCGTGTATCTTACACGATTTGATCTCACCAAATCCATCTTTCTTGATGTCTTGGAAGAAACATCTCCTCAACAAAATCGAAAAATACTCTTCTGTAGCTTCTTCAATGTTTTGACCTTTATCAAATGGAACAATCTAGCCTTGTGCCATCCAAGGCTTATTAAAGTCTGTTTCTCCATCTGAAAATTCTTTGGAAACAACGCACAATAGCTGAAGCAACTCTTTAATGGAGTATCAAGATGCTGGAAACTGAGCTTTAATATGGGCATAATCCTGTTATCGCTCTGCCTGATGTTGGCTAACCCAATCTTCTGAACTAATTGCCACTTACTCTTGTCTTGACCAAATAAAAGGGTTCCCGCCACTCTTATAGCGAAAGGAACTCCAGCACATCCATCAACAATATTTCGCCCAATCTCGACCAAGTCATGAGGGGGGTTTGACAACTGGTCTGATGTAAATGCCGTTCTTTCAAACAAGCGCCATGAGTTTTTCTCTGACAAGCCTAGCAGTTCATGCATTGAACTTTCTGTGATTGTTGCAGTCTTTCGAGAACGTACTATCTATTCGTGCATGTCTTCCATATAATCAGGATATGTGCATGATTTTATCAGAAACCATCATCTCTAATATTCAGAAATCACATCAGGTGCTCCCACAAATAGGCAATTTAATTAAAGCAGGAAGAACCTACATCTTTGTGTATTGTCACACAAGTTATTCTGTGTCATGCTAATAGGCTATAAAGTAGGCTCATAGAATCGTAAACCAAATGGTTTTCGCATAGTTTTGTGCAGCTGCTATTTGACAACTAGTAAATAAACATATCTTCAAGTGCACTAGATACAATGCCATGATATAAAAAAAATAACTATTATAAATACGTTATTTAATAGTTTTGATAAAATATAGCCTGATATTATGATATTAGAGGTTACGAAACCATAGCAAAAGGATAGAGAATTCTACTCGATAATTAACATGTACTAGTACTACCATCTCATACTTGATTCAAAGTCCTAGAGCAAAGGGTACTGTGAATCTGTGATAGTATGATCACAACACTTCAATAATGCAGGGCTGAATAGTAAAAAATAATTTACCTTTTTTTTTTCCTCCAATTTGATTGTGTCTTTCTTGATGTATTCTTTGTCAAAGAATTCACACCACATTGCTACTACCTCAACAAAAAAAGTCTGAATGAGTCTATGCAGTTCAGGAATACAAGCCTATGTAGGAAGAAGCTACATTTTTGTGTGTTGTCACACAATGCTGATCTTCTGTGTTGTGATAATAGGCTATAAAGTAGGCTCGTATAGTTGTAAAGCCAAATGAGTTTCACGTTAGTTTTATACAGTTGCTATTTACTCGTAACAAGTAACAACAGATTGTTTAACTGATCCTGCATATAGAAAGCTTAACTCATACTTGCACATATAGTAAGCTGGAGACATTAAGTGCCATAGCTGATACCCAAATTCATAGTAGTAATCAAGGAAGATCCCAACTGCTAATGCGCTATGACTCTATTTGTAGAGTTATATGACTTCTGGTAGATAACGGGACCAGACTTCATGCGCCCTACGTTCTCTCTCAGCTTCATATGATGGCGAACAAGTGTTGTGGAAAGCATACCTGAAGATATTATCTAAGTAATGTTAGAGGTCTTTTTCAAATTATCTTATAGGGTATCTAGGTGAACAAAAAAAATTCTTAACTACTTTTATAAGATGCAGCAGCAAAAAGTATCTGAAACTGCTTGAACACATACCCCGGTGAGAGTAAATATCATTATCAACCTTGACATAGAACTCTGCTTCCCACCTGGTGAATGCAGCACAGAAAGAATGCTTTCGCCTTTACTGTGTGTGTAAGGCTGTAAGCAACAAATTTTCAAAGCCTAAGCTCGGTAGTGTATTTCACCATATTCTGATTTCTGATATATTGCTATGAATAATACTTTCAAGACAAATATTTAATTTATTTAGGCATCTGATATGAATTATTTATGTATTAGCTTCTGATCAACTGGAATGGCAAGAAAATTTTCTTGTAAGAAAATATATGCAAATTGTCTCCGACTGACAATATATATGTGCTTCAATTAGCTCAAAAAAGCGGATTTTAGAACTTACACTTCATTCGATATCAATTAGTTCCTTCTTTTTGTTTTGGATGCCATCTAAAAGTGCTCTAGTAATTTCCTTTTGACAGTCGAGTAACTCCATTTTCTACTCCCAAGTTCCAAGTCACAAGGATTTATGTAGTAATTGGCAGGAATTCAAAAGTGCTTAAATCTGGTTGGTATGAGAGAATATCAGTATCCATTAAGAGAAGGTATTGAATTACAAGTGTCAAATTTGATTAGGATGTGTTCACAGTACTCTCTGAAACTTCATGATAGAATCAGATTTCTGTCTCTCTCAAATCTCAATCACTGAACAAACAAAACATTCAGTTAGACCAACAACAAAACGTCCAACTTTTTGTACATTATCAGAAAATAACCTAATGACCCCAACTGTTACCCCCGTTTTTTGTCACTCTTTTGGGCCTATGATTCATTCGGATGCCTCTTTTGTATCCCATACCCAGTAAGCTGGCTTGGGGGGTGTAATCAGGGATGAGAAGGAGGGTGGATAAGGGGTTTTGGGCAAAAGATCTATGCGCAAAATGCACTTGTGGCGGAAATTATGAGTATCAAAATAGGCCTAACTTTAGCCCTTCACCTTCAGATCTCGGTTGCAACCGTGTACTCAGGCTGTAAGCAGGCCATAAGTATTATAAATGGGGGGATGCTTGTACTGTTAATATCTCTCTATTGTTGATGAGTGCAGGGTGCTATGTAGAAGAAGAGGTAATTTCAAGCTCGCCTATATCCCAAGAAAGGACAATGCGGTAGCAGACATGTTGGCAAAGACGGCTAGGATCATGGAGGATGAAGTGCTTACAATTAGGACATGTCCCAAGTCACTCCCAACCCCCCTAATTGTTGTATAAGTAACTTCAGGAAGATTGTAATAACTTTATCTTTGAACATTAATTTATGCATTTCCTTTTTCACCAAAAAAAGAAAAGAAAATAACCTATACTATCAAAACCTTAAGTAATAAGAATAAAATGGCAGAACTCATTATTGGAAAAGGATTCTCGGTTCTGCTCTAAGTATTTCAATGATGTAAGCATCTTCACAATCATCAGCCTCTTCCTCGTCAATGCTAAATCTGAGTTTCAGCTTCCTGTGAATCCTAGCAGCAGAAGTGTTCGGGTTCTCGAGACTGAAGCCTGAGGTTAGCAGTGCACTTTCAAACAACATCGCAAAGTCTTTCAGTGACTTGTTCTTATTAGACTCAGCTCTTTTCCTAAGCTCTTTATAATGCCATGGTCAGGATTAATCATAACATTTGCACCTCATACTGAAGAATCTACTCTTGAGCAGCTTCCAGATATCTAAAAAACGCAGAGAAAGCATCCAATACTACTTTTCCTTCACCAGCAACTATATTATATTCAAAGCATCCAACAATGGACAGATCCATTATGTCAGGAATTATATGGGAAATTGAGGTACAAAAGTGCTTTTCGGGGTTAGGAATCCAACATAATACATATAAACAAGACTTTGTCAAGAAAGACTGTCAGACAATGGAGCAAATCCACAAGAACAAGATAGTCCAAGATTCTTTTTTTTTTTTTTTTTTTGTGAAGGAATAGATTGTCCAAGATTTTAGTTCCTTTGAAAATGATAAAATATATACAAGATGAACTTGTGTAGTAATTGGAACAAACTCAATAACTGCTTCAATCACATCGGTTTCTCAATCATTGAACAACATGAACTATTCAGTTAGACCAGCAAAGAAACGTTTAACTTCTTTTTTTATAGCATCAGAAATCACCTATACTATCAAAACCTTAATTAATAAGAATGCAATCGTAGAATTCGTTATTGGAAGAGGATTCCCGATTATGCTGTAAGCATTTGAATGATGAGCCAATCAGGAACTTCTCACAGATCGACTGAAGTTTAACATTGTCATAAAAAGAAAAGGTACCAAATTTATGTAATGCAGAAGCTCGACCCAGCCAAGCAGCTCTAGAAATCTGTGTTTCCTAAAATGGGAATCAAATCAAAAGAAGTAGCAAGAGCAGAAACCAGAAACTAGTTTTCAGATGACTTCGCCAAAAGCTGCCCAAGTACTAAATCTAAAAATCCTACTAGTAAATTCGTTACCTTGAAGAATAGCAGCGAGGAATATCCTGAAAATAACATCTCCATCAGTGTTCACAAGAGCAGTAGACTTGCCAGCGAAGGCCAAAGTTCACCAACGAATGTACCCTGAGATTCAAAATCATTGAGTACAAGAAACCAATACGCTAAATAATTTAAACATGCCTCGACGAGGGGTGATAGCAACACAAACAGAAAGGTTACCATCCAACACCTTTAAAATCTTGCCTCATTTCCACATTAGGCAGAAGGAACTGTATGTACTAGCAGCACAAGAGTTAGGATTATTATCTCCATCCTTGGCATAACTTATAACCATAGCTCAATCAAAAAAAAAAAAAAAAAAAATAACAACTGCTGACTGTTTGTATTTAATTAACATTAATACAAGAGATACTCATACTTGTCAGCTTCTCCAAAACTGAAGCTAAATTTTCATGTATAAGATGGAAAGATTCCTTCTAGGATTTAGATTTTTACTATTGAAATCAACCAAGTTACAGACAGAGCAACACAAACAAGTTCAAAACAATATAAGGAAAGATTAAGGGATTCAGACTACAGGACAATCCACCCAACCCACAACAGGCCTCAAGTGATACTACTAGAAACATAAGATTCCTTCTCAGACATACTCAAAAGTTAATTGCTGCACCATCTTCTTCCAAAGCAGGCATGTCAGCATCATCACAATCACCATCCTCTACAGTCGTCAACGCTCAAAATCAAGCTTCAGCAACCTGTGATTCTTAGCAGCAGAGGTGTTCGAGTCCTTGACGTTGAGCCTGAGGTTAGTTAGGCAGTTTCAAACAATAGCGTCACTGACTTCTTCTTATCCGCTGCAGCTCTCTTCCAAAGCTCCTTTCAGAATCTCATTATCACTTATAAGTATTAATCATGATATGTGCACTTTATGACTGAAGAACTTATCTTGAACTGTTCCTTCCAAAAATCACAAAAATGCAACCATAAAATCAATACAACTTTTGTTCCACCGGAAACTATATTATGTCCAAAGCATTCAACAACCAACAAATTCATTATATCAGGAATTACAGGGGAAATCAGGTACAATTGAAGTGCTTTTTGACAAGTAGGGATCCAATATAGAATTTCACAAGGAGGAAGTAGCACTATATAAGCAAGTCTTCTTCAAGAAAGACTGTAATAGAATGGACGAGTCTTACAAGAACAAGATCATCCCAAGCTTTTCATTCATCAAAAAAGTGAAAAGATATTATACACGATAAACTAATATATATGAATATTACGAAACTGAAAAGTAGTTATATTACAAGTTTAAGGTTCTTCATTGGCATTTGGTACCAACTTACCCGTGTCAACTTGATTAAGATCCCTTCACAGTGTACTCTGAAATGCTAACACACTTGGAAGTGGAATCAGTTTTCGTCCTCTCAATCCCTGACCAAATTAAAGTTCTTTATGAGGCTACCAAAAAGTTATGTAGTAACTCTTATTCTAATCTATTTAGAGATTACAAGCATTATAAAAAAATCAAAACCTTTTGCTGATAATTATTTTTTAAAAAAGAACCTTTGCTGATAAAATACGATGTTAGCCTGAAGCTGGAAAGTGTGATGTCAAAGAAAGAAAGAAAAATAGTTAGTGACCCAGAACGGAATTAAAATGACGAGTCAGAAATAGGTGTTTATATGAGAATACCAGATGAGAATCTCAAGTATTATTGTTCGAGGTGTTGTTGCCCTATATCAAACAATCCCAAAAATTTAAGTATCTCCTGAAATAAAAACAAGAGAAAAATGTTGGATTAAGTGCAGAAACCAAATTTCATAAGATCTGAAGTAAGGTTCATAAGAATGATGGAATTCCCCCTTATATTCTTAACCTGATTGAATAGAAATAATATCCGAAGGAAAGAAAGACATACCTGGAGTGGCAAGGATTGCAAAATTATCATTAAAATTAATATATGCGAATGTTGGGGATGTGTTTGATGTAGGGCCAGTCCTCCCCAGGTGGATGTTCTTGGCATCTTCTCGTCAGGCTTCGTGAACAGCGGGACATCTCAAGTTCCCTGAGAGAGGTCAGTTCGGATATCCACTTCGGCATTGCTTCATCATAACAACGGATAATTTCAAGGGTTTGGAGACACTGAAGAGACTCCATGGACAGCGATTCTAGCCATGCCACATTGTCTATTTTAATCTTCTTTAATTTGGGAACAAGAATATCACTACAACTGTAAGGTCTGCAACTACTATTGCTTGCCGAATGTTGAGGATTAGATGAGCATGACGAAAATGACGTGGATGCCACTATTATTCGCATTCCTTCATTGAATGCTCCAAAATGTAGGTCTTCCAATCTGGGACACATCATAGTACTTGCCAGCGCTGGACAACACCATATATTCAACTTAGAAAGACAACGTAGCTGCAATGGTGCCTCACTGCTGCTACCTATGTACTCCAAGTTCTGACACTTTGTAAGTTTAAGATGTACAAGATTTGGGAGATGATAATGATTTATCCAAGGTATTCTCACACCTTCGTAGTCCCACACTTCTAACTCCTTCAGATTCGAATGTGGCTGCAGATCTTCCATCAAACTTACCATTGCTCCACCAACAACATCATCTGGTGGTGCTGTTGCTCCAGAAATACCATCTCTCTTTTCAATGAAAGAAAGATGAATGGCACTGAGATATTCCTTATTCATAAGGTATAATCCTTCCCTGTGTAGTGCTTGCATCACCCTGTTGTCTTCTTCATTAACAAAATTCTCACCATCCCTGAGCCACGTGATACTGATTCGAAGTTTGCCTTTAAGGTTGTCAAGAGCCTTTAGATCTTCCAACCCATCTGCCACTTGCTTCAAATAACTTGACCTACTACAATCTTCATCTCCACCCACTACAAAATCACTTAGCCTCTCAAGGCCACTTAACTTACCTATGCCCCTAGGCATATACCTCAGGGTATGGCAATACGTTATATTCAAGACCCTAAGCTTAACCAGTTTACTCAAATCTTTTGGCAACTCTTTCAAACTCATACACCCATATAATTTCAAGGTTTGAAGATTGTAGAGTTTTGTAATTGACTTAGGGAGCAGTTCTATGTACTCATTACCAGAAAGATCTAAATATCTCAAATGCAACAATTCACCTAAAAAGTATGGCAAACTTTTCATTCCTAACACACTGAGGTCCAATGCCCTTAAGCACCTATAATTTACAACTAATGACTCCACTCGAAATTGTACATTTTCATTATTACTATATCTATTTATAAAAAGAAGTGAACGGACATAGGTCTTGTCCGAACTGTATTTGTCATATTTCCAACTCCCGGCAATCAGTAGATGGCGAGCTTTTTTAATTAGGTCGTCAGTTTTGTTACTCATGATGATATTTGTTGAACAAATGATCTCCTTTTCCGAGACACTTTGAGCCACATCATGCATGAGATCGTGCATCTTACATGATTCGATCTCACCAAAATCATCTTTCTCTATGTCTTGGAAGAAACATCTCTTCAACAAAATTAAAAAATACTCTTCAGCAGCTTCTAGGAGGCTTTGACCTTTATCAAAGGGAACAATATAGCCTTGCGCCATCCAAAGGCTTATCAAGTCCTCTTTTTTCATCACATGATCCTTTGGAAACAAGGCACAATAGCTGAAGCAACTCTTCAATGGAGTCTCAAGATTGTGGAAACTCAGCTTCAATATGGGTATAATCCCGTTTCCGCTCTGCCTGATGTTGGCTAATCCAATCTTCTGAACTGATTGCCACTTACTCTTGTCTTGTCCATATAAAAGGCTTCCTGCAACTCTTATAGCGAGAGGAACTCCAGCACATCTATCAACAATCTTTCGCCCAACCTCGACCAATTCATCAAAGGGATTTGACAACTGATCTGGTGTAAATGCTGTTCTTTCAAACAATAGCCACGAGTCTTTCTTTGACAAGCCTTCAAGGTTGTATGTCAGACCATCTCCTATGATTTTCGCAGTCTCTTGTGAACGTGAAGTTACCACAATCCAACTCCCCTTTGCACCTCTAATCAAATATCTGGCAACATCACACCACTGATCACGCGACTCAGTCCATACATCATCTAAAACAAGCAAGAATTTCTTTCCTGCTAGTTGTTGTTGAGCTTGGCTTTGCACTTGATCCATTGTGGAGCCGTGATCTGGATTCTTGCCAGTAGCAGAAGCTAGAATCTTAACAAGAATATCTTTCACATTGAATGTCTGCTGATCTTGATCAGCAACACAAGTCCACAGCCTCAACGGAAATGCAGTTGTGACCCTAGGATCGTTATACACAAGTTGAGCAAGAGCAGTTTTTCCCAACCCTCCAATTCCCACAATCGTAAGAAATGACAACTCACGTTGATCATTAGAAGTAAGATACGTACCAACGATGTGGTCCAAGTCATGCTGTCTTCCAATCATTTCAACTTGGTTGACATAAGAGCAGGTCTCAGGCCTTCTCTTTTTGATAGGCTCAGAATCAATCTTAAAGCCAAACTGCTGACTGTTATAAGCAATTTTATCCAACTTCTTCTTGATATCCTTAACCCCTTGAGACATCCTGTAAGCAAGGCTCAGTGGGTTGTGGGTACGGGAGAAGAAGCGACTCGCTTTTTTGGAGAGACTACCACCAGCCTCCACAAGCTGCTTCTGTTCAGTGAGAGTGACAAACTCATCAAACAGATCATCAGCTTCAAAGACGGCATCTTTGAGCTGCTGCATCCATAGTTGTGCTTCATGGCTGAGCTCCTGCTTGGTCTCCGCATCACGAAAAACAGTATTGATGGTGGAGACTGTGAGTTGGAGGTCCTCAAGTTGGGATTTGTAGCCAAAGGTTGACAGAATCTCTTTGAGCTGTGAACATTGCAGGGCTGTTAAAAGAGTTTGAGCAGCAGATAGCACTGTTCCTAATGCATCCATTTTTGGGTTTCAGAGATGAAGAAGGGTTTATGAGTATGTGGTGATGAGAGTGATAGTAAATAGTAATGGCGGTATGAAGACTAACGTAAGCTGGTAGTAGATAAATGATGTTCAACAAGACCAGGTCTAAATTCTAATACCTGTTTTCTTCCACCAACTTACGCCACTTTACCCAATTCATAGTCAATATAAACAAATTTTGTTTATTAACAATAAAATAAGTAGTATATTATATCAAGAAAGTAGTATATCAATAATTGAGTTGCTCCACTATTTCATCCCCAATTTCTACACTGCCTGCATTAGAACACTCTAATTATGCCAAGCATAATAGTCAAAAAGTTTATTCACTTTTTCCTCAAAATTGCTTGTATCTGATGATTCATGTGTCCATACAACACTTAAAATTATGCGAAGCATAATAGTCTAAAAGTTAATCACTTTTTCCTCAAAATTGCTTGTGTCTGATGACTCATGTTTCCATACAACAATTTTAATTATCAAGTTTAAAGAATAAACAAACCCAGAATTTTGCTATCCTTGCATAAACATTTGACTTTAATTGACATGCAAGAACTCTCGAATTGCGTTTATATGTACCATCGTCGGCAATGTAAAAGCTTTTCCCATTCATCTTCAATAGTCCGCTATCTTCAGCGAAAGCACCCATTTTATAGAGGAACACAAAGGTAATTGAGATCAACTCACATGCATGAATCTTTTTTTTTTTTTTTTGGGTTGTTGAAATTTGATAATTTGAGGGTGTTGAGAGTTTGATAGTTTTTGTAGATAATCTGAAATGGTCATTATCCTAATTGAATTTGGTCAGAAAATGAAATAAGGTAAATCAAAAAATGTTGTTTGATAATTGATAGTGAAAAAGAATGGAGATGCTGGAGATGAAAACGTGGACTGGAGTTAAGGGCGGCGGTTGGGGTGGAAGGGAGAAATAAAGGTTTTCTTTTGGACGGTTTATAGGAAAATATTCCAGGGTAATTTGCGGTTAATATTATAAGGAAGAAGAAGTGAATCAAGACTTTGTTCTTTTAGACTCAATTAAATTGAACTTAATTGAATTTCTATGAACTAAACTGAAATAAATGAAAACTGTGAGAGGAAGCTAACTGAACTGAACTGAATTGAACTAAACTGAACTAAATTTTTATTAATTCAGTCCAAAAGAACAGAGCCTTAGTCCAGAAGTTTTTAAAAAAATTACTCAAATTATTAAAATAGGCGGTCGAATTTTAATATAAACTTAGATAAATTCAAGTCTAGCCTATGTTCTCCAAAAAGGCTTATTCCATATCACTTCAAGAGTCTGTTCTCTTTGGCATAAAACAAATGAACTGAACTGAATGCAACTGAATTGAACTGAATTAAATTATAACTAAAAGTAATGATAATAAATTAGAAACTGAACTAAACTGAACTGATTGGAACTTAACTGAACTGAAAATAAGTTGGGGAGAATAGGCCCTAACACAACACTATCTTTGACATCTCGCACCAACCTAGGCTATGATTGGGAACCTATTTTAGGTTGCTTAAATAACTAGGTGCTGAAATAAAAAGCTACCTTAAATGAATAGAAGTGTTTGGGATAGAACTGAAACTACATTTCAGTTCCTAAAAGTGACTGAAATTGAAACGCTACTCAAAGTAGCATTCAACTTTTTTATTTTCCTTTTCTATTTTTTAAGCCAACAAATTAGATTGACTTTTGAGAGCTATGAGCATGAACAAGGAGCAAGCATGCCTTAATGGCGCCACTAGCGCCCACTAGCCACAACTCTAATGTTGCATCGATGCCAGTCGATGCCAAGTAGTCAGAACAAGGGAGAGAGAATTTGGGGTTTGTGTTGCTAACTTAATGAAATTTAATTGGGGGATATAGTTTTGCATTGGGTTTGATTTCTCCATGGTTGAAATGCCAACCTTCAGGAACTATTAATGGAGATTTTTTGAATCTTGATTGTGTCGAAAATTTTGTGGAAGATTTTGTGGTTTGTGGTGACCAAAAGACAGAATTTGAAAGTATTAATACCCAACTTTACCTCGTAATACATCATGGGCTTGGCACAAATCAAGAATATGTAATCAGACCAATTTTTAATTTATAATTTCAGCTACTTATAAAATATTCTTTTACCAAACAATTTCTATCATCAAGTAAGGGTCTGTTCTGTTCAACTTATTTTGTCTTATCTTATCTTATCTTATATCTTATCTGATCTGATCTTATCTGATCCTATCTTATCTTATCTTATCTTATTTTATTCTAAAATGAGTGAAGATAAGTTGAACATAACATCTTATTTATCTTATCTTATCTTATCTTATATAAGTTAAAATAAGTTGAACAGAACGGACCCTAACTTATCAGTTCAGTACCTTATCAGTTTTAGCTATCAACTTATTAATTTAAGGCACCTTTTAGTTTCAGCTCTATTTTAGCTAGCATCGCCAAACATAGGCTTAGTCCTCCCTTCTCTTCTCTTTCCTTTGTTTTCCTTTGAATCTCGAACTACAGCAGACAATTTTTAACTTGGCACTCTTACCGAATGGATTAAACTAGGGTTGGCAAAATCTGACCCAACCTAAACCTAACCCGAAATTTCCAAGTTTGGGTTGAGATTTTCTACCTGAAATAAAAAATGGGTTGACCCAACCCGGCCTAAAACCTTAACGGGTTAGGTTTAAGTTGACTTTTTGAACCCGAAAATAACTCGTACAACCTGATTTAGAATTTGGGTTAGCTTCGAGTTGGGTCAACCTTAAATTAACCCGACTTTTATAACTTATGTCACATATTTCCTAATTATAAACTTGTATAGGACCAATGCCATTTCAGAAGTCGATGGTTAATTTATGGCTTTCAAGTTTGAATCTTTGATTTAATTAGCATTTGAAGTTAGGATTTGCAATGCTTTTAATTTTATAATGTATAATTATTGCAATTAAAAATATAAACTATGTCATATTTGGTTGGTTTCAGGTCAACCGAAAACCTGGCATGTCAGGTTTGGATTATGGGTTTTGACCCTAAATTAAAATCAGGTCGGGTTTGGGTTAGGGGTAATTGATCTGAAATAGAAATCGGGTCGACCTGAACCTGACCCAACTCGACCTGATTGCCACCCCTAGTCATTAAACTAGTCACTAAATGGATTAAACTAGTCATTAGACGAATTACAATAATGTTATTATTGAAAGAGTTAAACTGGTCATTAAATAGATTAAATTGGTTACTAAAGAGATTAAACTAGTCACTATATCCAACCCTTTTAAAAGTGGGAAGTTCCCACTATTCACTGCAATAGTGAACTGGGTGGTAAAAGTATGAAATTTACTGTTCCTAAGCTATATACAAATCTGGGCCCTCCATTTCCGGGGCAATCTGAGCCGCACGATCTTTTGTTTCTCTCGTGCTCTATTGTCACTTCTCTTTTCCGTGGCATCCATTTTCACCTTTTCACTCCCCTCCTCATATCTTCTCTCTATTGTTCAACGAATCTGAGAAACGATTTCTCAGGGTGGGAAATTGATGCCACATCTGGATCAACAAAGCACAAAGCACAAAGCTCCTCAATCTCACTGCTCTTCAGCGATTTCTTAGAGTGGGAAATTGATGCTTTTCTTCTGCATCCACCTCTTTGTTCCAGGTTTTTTCGTTCCATTAATTCATCAAATTTTTACTTCGTTTTGTTTTGTTTGTGATGTTTTACTGTCTAATTTTTATTGGATGTTTTGGGTGTCTGAATTCTGTGGTAGTTAAGAATATAAAGTGAAATAGATAACATAATTTTGTTTTTTCATCAAGCACATATTACACATATAAATCTGGTCTTTCATAGTTTTTCTCATTTCTTTGTCTTCAATTTGCGGTTACTAAAACTTAAGCTTGTAATAGCTAGCTTGGAATAGGACGTTGTCTTGAGAAACTCTAAAATCGAAGGTGACTCCGAGCAATCAGTTGCAAAATCGATGTTGTAATCCATGATTTCCAAGTTCTTCGTCTGATTCAGTTGCTATTTGGAGTCGTCAATCGATTTTCGTTGAGTTTTGTTTGCTTTTTTGGACTAATTTGTGGTATTCAATTGCTGTTATGTATCCAGGTTTAAGTAATATAGGTGTATGATTTTTTGACTACTTTTTTCTATTTACTTGGATTAATTTGTTTAATTTCAATTTAATTATCATTTTTTTGTTTAATTTAAGCTGGATTCTTTCAAAATTGGGCGAGAGATTAGAGTTCGAATGCAGAATTGCAGATGGGTTAGCATTGAACTCTAACACCATTGGATGAGGTTTGCGTTTCTTTCTCAAGTGTTTGTTTACCTTAATTTCAATTTTTATTATCAGTTTTTTAAAATTATATGGCTTGATTCTTCCAGAAGTTAGCGAAAGATTAAGGTTCAAATTGAGATGGGTTGGGACTGAACTTGGACGCCATTAGAGGAGGAATCTGTGTCTTTTTCAAGGCTTTGTTTGTTCTCCTATTTAATTATTGCTTTTCCTGATGTGAAATCAATGTTAAAAGTTTTTTGTTTACAATTTCAATCTGTCCTGAAATCGCTCCTGGCTGCCTTCCATCTTTGACTTTAAGGTATATCTATGTTGCTTGAGTCTCTAACTTCAAGTTAGTGATCTATTATATAATAACCAATATTTCGTCTACATGACCATTATGTGCTGAAACTATAGGCTTTTGCACATAATAATCTATTGCAATGATATTTGTCATTATTAATCAAATGGTCGTCGCTTCTACAACTTTTGAGAGTTTGGATTTCCGTGGGCGTCAATTATGGCTTAGGCGTGCCATTGAGAGTTATCATGGTTAGAAAAATACCCAAATGCTTATTTTGTCTACCAATAATGATTATGCATAGTATTTTGTGGTTTATTCATGGACTAATTATCAGTTAAGAATTAGTGGGTACTTTATCTCTATCGAGCGCAATCGATAAGATTAATGATCTTTGCAGCTCCTTAATTTTGTTGTTAACTCTTCGGTGATCTTTGCCTTCTTCCCTAATCTTGTCACATTTATCTTCCAAGCGTTCTAAACATATGTACTTTAAAGTTGATTTCGAGCTCAAGAATTATCCTCAAGAAAGTAATTCTGGAATGCAGGATTTATACTCTGGTCAGATCATACTCACATTTTAAATAAGCCTTTCCCGTCTTGCATGTTTTTGGCTTTACGCTGTTAATGATTGATGTTGCATACTTTGATAGTCTCTATAGTGATACTGTAGCTAGGTACGTTCGCAGGTCACCAGGCCCAAGACCGGACCGACCAGGACTGCTGGGCCGGTGGACCGGATTTGTAGGATTTGGTAGACCGGGGGACCGGACTGATTTTTCCGGTCCGCACTGGACCGGACCGGAAAAATCAGGTCCGGTCCCCGTCCCGACTGTTGGACCTCGATTTTCGATTTTTTTTTTTTTTTTTTTTTTGGATTTTAAATATTCTATTTGGACTTGTTGGACCTGTTGGACCTGTTTGGACCGGTTGGACCTGTTTGGACCGGTTGGACCTGTTTGGACCTGTTGGACCTGTAAAAATGACTTGGGCTGGCGGTTTAAAAAAAAAATACTAAAATTCCGGGTTTCCGGTCCGGACCTGATTTTTCCGGGTTTGGACCGGACGGACCGGAAACCCGGAATCGTCACTTTCCACGGACCGGGGACCGGACCGAATCTCCGGTCCGGTCCGTTCCGGTCCAAAATCCGTCGGTCAGGTCCAAATTCCGGTCCGACCCACCCATGTGAACGCCCACACGTAGCAAGTACATGTACCGGATGTCATACTCCTGCTAGGTCTCTTTGTCTACCTGGTGGCTGTTTCAAAGTGAATATAGAGGTGAACTGTTAAATAATTTAGCATTTAAAGATATTTTAGGCTATTAATTTTATTTTTTCTGTTGAAATAATATGGAAATGTTGCTTACTATATATGAAAAAGAAATTGAGTGGATAATATATTTATCCAATGCCTGTAATTTTTGTCTTCTTTGATCATCTCTTTTTGGCTATCATGTCGTGGTACAACTTTTCATTCTTCTGCATTATTACTATGGTCTGTTTTTTTATGAAATTTTATTACTCTTGCTTTTGTCGGGATAAATCCGACCCCTTCCTATGTACCCTCTATATATAGTGGATATCTTAAGAAGTGAGCATTGTTTTTGGTGGCAGGGTCCGGGGGTTAGAATACAAAAAGTAATTTCACCTTCTTCTTCCCAAGGAATTGGACTTATCACAAAAAAATGGTTAGGTCTATAGCTCTGTAAAGAAAATTTACCTTGGGTGGGACTGATTTCAAATCTGAGGTAAAATAGAAACAACCACAGGCACGTATGGGGAAGAAAGGGGAGCAAAAAACAATGAAGATCAAGGGAGGGGGGAAGGGAGGGAAGAGTGAGCTACCATTGGGAAGAGCATTTCTATAACAGTGTTCGAGCATGCTATTAAAGTGTTAACAGTCGTTTCTTTATTTTCCTTTTTTAGTGTCCCTTTAGTTGCTCACTTACACGTTTGTAATATTCGTTTGGATGTTTCATGATTAATTAAAAAGTTCTAGAAGTTCGTTCACTTGTTGTCTTCATTTCTCTAATTCTATTAAATTATATTCTTGGTGCATTATCTTCTTTTCTCTTGGATTAGCTTTGTTTCCCCTTGCTATGGGATCACTTACACTATGGGGTTGCTTACTTGTTATTTTTGTCCTGGGTAGTTCAGTGTGCAAAGTATTGACAATTTCCCGATCTAGAGGAACCTGCACATGAGTTTTTTGAGACCAAGTCTAACGGCATGTCGTGCTCTGTTTAATTATGAAACTTTATTGTCTTTTTGCTTGCCAATTTGATTTTGCGATGTTTTTAAGAAATCAACTTTGCTGTGAGTTTTTCTAATCTTGTGTTGTATCTCTTAATGCTGCAGATTCTGGTGAAGCATGTGTGGGTAGTGAAGATGATGGAGGACAAAATCAACAAAGAAATTGCAGCCTTGGAAAGTTCTCAAACATTTGCTTTATTGGTTCCAAAAGTGGCAGTTGCGGGATCTGCTCTAGCGATATCGAAGTGCTAGAGAGAATAAGATTCAGCAAATGAAGAGAATGGCGTAAAGTGTAAACATTGGATGTCTCTCGGCCGTGGCAAGTACTCTGAGATTCCCTTGGAATAGGAGTTCTGACATGTATATGGGAACATACTATCTACATTTCTATTTTCTCTATGCCTATTTAACATTCTCCTTTGTGTCTGAATAGGAAATTTGAATTCTTTAGGATCTATGATTTTGGACCATTTTCATCTTAACTTGACAAATTCAGCAACTTAGAATTTTTCAAATGTTCTTTTTGGGTAATTCTTTTTTTTTTGTTTTGACGGGAAGAAAATATACCAAACGACACATACAATGATAATAAAATCTGAAAAATACAGATTTAGCAAATTGTAACAATTTTCACAATGGAACCAATTAATTTTAAGCATATTCGAGCACAGCTCCAACTCTACCGCTTCAAGCTTGACGCGAACAATGTACTTCGATGTCTTTGCATCTTTCCAAGTTAAGACCTTCACAATCTGATTCTGTGATATAATTGTTCTCAATGACGAATTGCTGAAAAAACCTAAACCCTTATGGATTCAGACCATCTTCCAAATTATTGACACCATTAAAATAAGAAAACTCATACAAAGATGAGAAACAACCACAAAAAAAGGGAACAAAAACTCTTACAGATGGAGAGAACTGAACAGAAGAAAGCAATAAAAAAGATAGTAACACTAAAAAAACACTAAAATCTAAGGAAAAGGGTCGAAAATAATCTAATTTTCAAAGAAATTAGACTATTTTCGGCCAAGGAGGCCAAGAAAATTAAAAACCCTAGAAAGAGAATTGAAGAAGGAGAGAGGAGAGGAAACGACTCTTTTTTGGGAATTCAAGTGTGATTGCTTACAGGTAGATTGAAATTAAATGATTTTGGTCTGAATTTAATTTTTCCTTCGTAGTGGTAAGAAGTTGTTAGATCATTCCAATGATTGTGACCACCAATCTCATTGACCACTTATCTTCTTGATATACTACCTCTGTTTTTTTTTAGATGCAACATTTGATTTTTGGCACTATTCATCAACCAACTTTGTTAAGTAATCTCGCACCATTATATAAGAAAAAACATAGTCAAGTGGGGTCTTGTTAGATGCGTCTCAATGCGATGAATCCAAATATCAAATTTTTATAATTTTTACTTACGCCCAATATGAGATATTAACGTTCAAATAAGTGTCTCGGTAAATGTGAAAAGGCAAATGTTGCAACAAAAAAAAACAGAGGAAGTATACTTTAGGAATGTCAACTTTTTATAATTTTTGACAAATGCAAATTTAGAGATATTAATGTTTGAACATTATTTACATTGGTAAGTATGAAAAAGGTAAAGTGTAACTATTAAAAAGAAACGGAGTGAGTAGTAAATGTGACTCAGAAACACTTTTTCCTTTTTTTATACTCGAGCTCATAGAAACAATGTTAAAAATTCATTTTGGTCTTACGTAATATGTTAATATTGCCTATACGTATCAAGATAATTAACGTTTTTGGGGTCTTATGCTGAATAATTCATGACGACTTTGAAGTTTGAATAAATGGAGCTTTTTTATTAGTAATGTTAGTATAGAGTTTACTAGCTACTCAAAGTATTTTCAATCCTAGGATATGTCAAATATTATGCTATTCATTTTATGCTAGAGCCAAAGTGTAACTCATGTTTGTAATGGCACATACAAGTTGCTTTCTCCATTTATTTGTCCAAAAAATAGATAGGTTATTTGACCAAAGTCGGTTCATTTTCATTATCCCTAGCCTTCCGCGCGCATCACGCGCAATCCAACCACTAGTTAAAAAAAAGTGGTCAACTCTCTTCTTATTATTGGGTTTGGACTGTTGCCTAATTTTAAATTAAAAGTAGGCGGTATCTTATCAGGCCAACTGAAAAAATTATAATATAACTAAGCTATT
The DNA here is from genome assembly GCA_947648045.1 of Beta corolliflora. NCBI lineage: Eukaryota > Viridiplantae > Streptophyta > Magnoliopsida > Caryophyllales > Amaranthaceae > Beta > Beta corolliflora. Next base: position 109,708 of record CANSZD010001123.1, read on the forward strand.
TTGAACATTATTATAATTTAGACTTTAAATTACTGAGCTATTTTTAAATTTTAATAATTTATGTGACTAAAATATATAATTTCCGTGTATATTGATCGAATGAAAGTATCATGAAAGCGATGTTTTAAGCTTCAAAATAAAGTTGTATGGGAACATAAAAGTCAAAACTAAAAATAATTCTTGCTATTTTCGTTGAATAAAGACATATTATAGTAAAATTAACAACTTCCGGAGCTTTTTTAAACTGGTCAAATTTGACTAAATTAGTAAAAGACATATTTAGACTAAATTGGTAAAAGACATATTCAGAATTTTAAGCATTTTATCTCTATTATATATGACAACAGGGGTGGGACACGAAAAAATATAAAAAGGAAAAATGAAAAGAAAAATAAAAAAGAGATGTAACTACCTAATTAATAAAAAAATAAATAAAAATATAAAGAAGGCACAACAAAAATAAAGAAGTAAGAATTTACAACACACAATTACTTCTCTCTCAACTAGATTTTTGGAAAAAATTTAAAATCATTGATTTAGTGCGACAAATTGATCAAAAATTTAAAAAATCCTGCTTTATTAGATGTAATTAACAATTATCTTAATTGTCTACATGTTTTTGCATGTATCGCGTGTATATAAGAATAGTAATTATAGATAGCATCAAGTAAGGATACTAACTACTCGAAATTTTAGTCCTAATTTTAGGGAATGTTTTTGAAGTTATGGTATAATAAAATAGATTAGTAACTAATAAAACTATATGGATCATATGGATTCAAAGTTTTCCTTATGTTGTCCTTGATTTAGGAACTACAAAAGTATTGTTTTTGAGGGCCTGCCTGGGTTAGCAGTGTTGAATGTTGATTAGGTGGTAATAGTTATGGAGTAAATTTTTTAAGGGATATAAATTAGGAGGAAGATTTTACAAGAGAAAAATGTAAGCAGGTTTGGAATTAAGATAATTTATATTGGGGTAATCAATTCTTGAGTTTGGCAATCAATCTATACTGAGTAATATATTAAAAAAAGTAGTACATGCATGGTATAAGATTTGATCCCATAACTTCATTGTCAGTATATTAAAGTCTTAACCGCTAAACCAAGTAATGCATGTATGGTGTTATAAACTTAATGTAAAATATTAATAAATGAAAATTATAATTACTAGAGGCATAGCCCGGGCCTAAAAACTAGTTCTTATCTAATGTCTGCTAACTTGACAACCAAATAACATACTATAATGAGCGAAGCTTGAATTTAGCTTTAACGAGTAGCACGCCATATCATTTTTTTTAAACAAAGCATCAACATCATTATTGAAATATACTCCCTCCGTTCCTATTTGTTCTTCCTCCTTTGACATTTTTTGTCTCTCTCAAAAAATTGTAAATAGGAAGAACAAATAGGAACGGAAGGGAATAGTAGATAAATATTGTATCTGGTGAATTGGTGACTATTAAACATACTAGACAAGAAATATCACTGAATTTTTAGCAGTCAATTGATAATAATGATACATAGGAAAATTGACATAAAATCTGATAATAATGATACATAGGAAAATTGACATAAAATTGATAATAATGATACATAGGAAATTGACATAAAATCTGATATGTAAAGACATCAAAAATAGTAGTGAAAATAGGAAAAATGACATAAGTATGTTGAAAAATGACATAAAAATTGAGTAATAATGATATCATTTCTCTTACAAATAATACCAGTTATGTAATAATGACAAGCTATATAAAGAGTTGAAAATTGATAATTTAATAGGAATAAAGATACAATTTTATTGAAAAATGACATAAAAATGAGTAATAATATCATTTCTCATATTGATGATATCAGTTTGTGTGTAATAACGACAACTATTCAAAAAGTTGAAAATTGATAATGAAATACGCGGAAATAATACAAGTTTAATTTTGCTGAAAAATGATGACATAAAATAAAGTGAGTAATAATGATATCATTTCTATTATAAATGATATCAATTTGTGTAATAATGACAAGGTATATAAAGAGTTGAAAAATGATAATGAAATAGAGTAAAATAATACAAGTTTGCTGAAAAATGACACAAAAGTGGGTAATAATGATATCGTTTCTCGTATAAATGATATCGTTTGTAATAATGATAATATATATATAAAGTGTTGTAAAAGATAATAAAATAAGGAAAAATGATACAAATTTACGGAAAATGGACACAAAAGTTAGTAGTAATGATATCAGTTTGTGTAATAACGATGAGGTATATATAAAGAGTTGACAAATAATTATCAAATAGGAGAAAATGACATAAAATAGCTCCAAAATGATACATGTTTGCTCAAAAATGACATAAAAGTCAGCATTAATGACATGAAAGAGTTTAATAAATGACATAAAACAAATTTTAAAAAAATAACATGATACAACTAAAAAAATGATATGAAATACGCCAATAATGACATAAAACACTAATATTAGTTCACACATGAGAGGATGTTAAACTATGATGTAACAATAGTACACCATGTCACTTTTACTCATTTATATGTCATTTTTACTCAAATCTATGTCTTTTTTTTAGCAAACTTATATCATTTTCCACAATTTTATTATTGTTTGTACACTCATAATATACCATATCATTTGTAATAGAAATAATATCATTATTACTAACTTTTATATCATTTTTCAGCAAATTAAACTTATATTATTTTCCTCCATTTCATAATTAGTTTTCAATTTTTATGTACCTTTTCATTATTACACACACTTATATCATTTATACAAAAATTGATGTCATTATTACTCCCTTTTATGTCATTTTTTAGCAAACTTGTATCATTTTTCCTATATTTCATTATTATTTTTCATCTCTTTATATACCATAATATTATTATACAAACTCATATCATTTATAAGAGAAATTATATCATTATTACTCACTTTTATATTATTTTTCAGTAAACGTGTATAATTTTCCCACATTTTTTTCAACTCCTTAAATATCTTATTATTATTACATAAATTGATATCATTTATGAAAGAAATAATATAATTGTTACTCATTTTTATGTCATTTAATTTGTTACCAAACTTATATCATTATGATCATGTCATTTATAAAGTTGTTTCATGTCATTATAAAACTATTTCGTGTCATTATTGGCGTAATTCATATCATTTTTTGTGCTGTTTCATGTCATTTTTTAAAATTTGTTTCATGTCATTTGTAAAAATCTTTCATGTACTGACTTCTATGTCATTTTTAAACAAATATAGTTTTTTTTTTTGAATTTCAGCAATTCATTAGAAATTAAAGTTTAGCGAAGAACATAGAAAGCAACAGAAATGGCAGCGATGTTTTATGGTGGAGATTGTGAAGAGGGGTGTTAGTTATGGAGGAGATGAAGGGAATAGTGAAAGACGATAAAGGGGGAAGAATGTTTCACACGTGTGAATGGTGGTGTTGCACAATAAATTATTGTGTAACAATTACACCTAAGACTTTGTGTATTCGTATATATTAAAAAAAAGGGATTGTAATATTGCCTTTCTAAAATCCAAGATTCTCGCTATATTACTCACTAACAGAATAACCAGTGGTATCTAGCAGCAACATATATTTCAACAAATGAGTTAATTTTTGAAGGAATGCAGTGATCATAAATTTCCAAAAGGTGATAAGAGATATTTTTATATGCATACATGCTTGAAAAATAATTTGTCATATTATTCACGAATTTAATTCCTATTTTTCTATAAATCTTCGAAACAAAACGAAGAAAACTTAGAAAAGTTGTTTTTTTGGACTAAATTATCTAAATTTGTTGTTTACTTTTTTAAGATGCAATATATAAAGGTGGAAATCTGAGGTGATTTTTTGTTGAATAAAAATTGAAGATCCGAATATATGGGAGGAGGAAAACGGCTGTGAATAGATAACTTATTTCCACTTTCATTATATTTGATCACATTTATAAATATAATAGATTATTTTGTTAACAAGTTCATTATCTACTCATAATTTTGAAAATCGTGATTTTTGGTTAAACTTATTGTTGCGCTTTTCTAGCTACGTATGATTCATTAATATAAGCTTATATTATTGTATGTGCTTTGTTTAATGGAATGTTATGTTTTTGAATCTTAATATTTATTGTTCTATGCATCAATTTTGTATTGGACTAAATGAAACAAACTTTTTTTTAGTATCATCAAAGGAAGGAAAATTAAGTCCATAACGCAACATAGTGACGATTAGAATTATGAAATTATATTGTAATTATAATCTTCCCACGTACAAAGTGAATCAAAATTATTACCAAAATAATCAACCACATACAAAATTATCAACCACAGTCCACATACATATTAGTTGTTCATTTTACACCGGTTTAAAAATTAACATTATGAGTAATAAATTAACATTTTGTTTCATTTTTTAAGAGAACATTCTATTTCATATTAATATAATTTATGCTTTGTAGTAAAAAAATTTAATATAATATTAGTATATTCTTTATATATGAAATCAATACTTTAATTATATATAGATATATAGGTTTTGAATACAATTATGGTAACAATTATATATATAATATTTCAATTAACGTTATTAATATTTAGATTCTATATTTGTGTGTGTGTGTGTGTGTGTGTGTGTGTGTGTGTGTGTGTGTGTGTGTGTGTGTGTGTGTGTGTGTGTGTGTGTGTGTGTGTGTATACGGAAATTTCTCTAATATTTTCTCATATAAAAGCGATTTAATACTCACTACTAATAAATTATTACGATATACGAATTAGAGATCATAGTTCTTATAATATATTAATTTTCGCATATTTCCCTTGGCACATACATTGAAGTACAACAGGGAGTGTATACCCTGAATACTAAGTCGGGCACTAATTATACCCACCTTTTAGGCAAAGTTTTGGAATGCTGAGGATATGTTTTGACAATTTCAATTGCCCCTAAATTAAGTTATTTATATTTTATTTGGTTAATTGAAGATTTATAATGTTTGGAAAGAGGACTCCATTAGAGGACCAACATATTTTGTTCATAGAAGGTCTTGACTATGAGAATTTTCCTTCAATATGTACTATGGTGTAGTTGTCATATAAGTATATAGCAACTACCTTCATATCAATAAAGTATGTCATTTATACAAACATATTAAAAGGCGTTTCTATTGTATCATACAACCTTATATAGCAACGGTGTTATGTGACACTCTTATCAAACTTCTAATACACATGTTGCATGACCTTTGAAATTAAATGTGAAAGTTTAAGCACTAATCCTGTAACGCCCCGACTTTCATACAACCTTATTAGGTTAATTAACCAAGGTTAGCAGCGGAAGGCTTAGCTTAGTCGGCGCGTTACCGCCGTACTTTCCACTAGGGGAAAATACAAGGCGACATTTAACATTAACTTACATGGACATTACTTTGATTTGACACTCTTTAAAGAGACACTTTAATAATAGAATACTATTTTCTAGAAATTTCGGCAGAGTTCCCTTTGTAAATTGGACAACCCAAAATGGGAAAATGTTTGAAAAACTTGTTACAATAAAATATTTCCAAATCCAGAACTCAACGCTTTCGCGGAGCAGCAGCTAAAGAGAACCAGGAGCACTATTGCTCATCCAGAACTAGAAATAAAACTAAACCATTACTTATTATCTAATACAAAGTGGAACGTCCTCGCCTCAAAAGAAACATAAAACAATCATAGCTGAACTCTTAGCACGTAACTGCTTCTATCTTGGAAAAGATGCTCCAGAACTTCAACCTGAAACTATTGTAACACTGCCACCCACCAAGTGACAGGCCACAGTAGTGACAAAACAAAACATTGACATACACATCAGCACAATGCTGAGTACTATCCCATTAAACATTTCTAACACATGCTTTGGTGTCTACGACTCTCACTTATCAACATGTTCACATCGTTCATAACCATATCACAACAACATAGCAACATTCACATTGCACATCCTTACTCATCATGTTTCATGACTTTTAAGTACTTTAATAAATCATAACAGAGTCGTAACATCATCATAGTTCTTTCATATCAAAGCAGAAGACATACTTTCATATCATCAGAAATTCATAAAGCTTGTAGTTTGAGTCATACGGTTTTGTCATAGGTTATTATCAATTTTCATTCACTTCAATGTCATAATACTTACACTTAACTCCATCGTATTTCGTTTCTATTGTATCATAGATATATTACATATTCCTAATTGTAGTTATACAAAATAAACTTAAACTCAATATAGTCAGTCATATTCATAATGTAGTAATGATATATCATACTTTGGTAACATCAAATTCACCATACTTCATAGCATTAAAATCATAAAAGCATCTACGTAATATATATTTCGTTTCATATCATAAGCTTTATCATTATCTTTTCAGTTTACTTAATAGTATTGGTATCCTGGCAAGTATATCAGAAGGGATGTCTCCCCAATTTTCATTTTCGTAAACAGAAGGCTACCACCCGAGGACCTTGGCCCCCACATTTCAGAAGGTGGTACTTAATGCCCAAACATAACACGGAATCACCCCAATATGTAGAAGGTGACTGACCCGCCAGAAGGTACGTGCAAGACCCGATTTTCATTTTCATAAAACGGAAGGCTACCTGTAATATCCTGAAAATTTAAACATGCTTAATTAGCCAACTAGTTGTTGTTTTACTAATTATGTTATCAATGAAGTTCTAATAAAACTATTATAAGCTATTAAGGTATTTTATTTCTAAAATAAATAAAAGAGAAGAATGTAATTTTTATTAAGTAGTTATGAATTATAATTAGCTTAACAAGTAAGTAATTAAAAATCACAATATGCATAACTTCTCTTTTAAATGAATTACCCAAAGTGAAAATATTTTAGTTTAATAATAATAATAATAATAGTAGAAGCAAAAGAGAAGAAGAATAGGTAAGTGAAGTGGAAAAATCAAACTTGAACTTTCCCACCAATTTCCTTCCTCCTTCCTTCTTCAACTTTTCTTCCTCCTCTTACATGGCATCTTCAACTTTCCTTCCTCCTCTTACATGGCAAACCAATCAAGTGCATTTCTTTTCTCTTCCAACCAATCAAGTGCTGCCACCATCAAACCCAAGAGAAGAATTCTCATCAAAATTCTCTTCCATCCATTGTTATCTTCAAAGCTTTCTAGAAGCTTGACAATGGCTATAAATAGCCATGTCCACCAAGCAACACACCACACCACTCTCTCCTTCTCCTCTGTTTTTTTTGGCTGCCGCCGACCACCAGCGCATCACCAGTGCGCCACCTGCCTTCGACCAGCACCGGCTGCTGCCGGCTCGCGCGACACCTGCGCCGCCCAGTCAGCTCGCCCTACCTCGCCGGAGCTTCATTCTTTCCTCTTCTTGCTCCGTGGTGCTGGAGTTGTTATTTTGTTGTTGTTGTCGATGCTGTGTTGCTGCTGTGTTGTCGTTGGGCTGCTGTGATTATCGCCAGCCACCGTCGAGTCGTGGCGCCACCTCCCTGCGTTGCTACACAGCTTCACCGATGCCCTGTCACTCGCCGACGTTCGTCGCCGGAGCTCCGAGCTCCCTTGTCATGCGTTCTTCCCTACTCACTTGAGTAGAGGTATAATAAGACCTCTTGTCTATATTCTTCTTGAATTTCAGAATTTGGGGATTAAGTAATTTGAACCCAATTTACCCATTGATAGTTAGCATTAGTTTGGGCCTAAAAACATATTTACTTAGCTAAATCTTTTCAGTTTAAATGGATTACATAAATTGGTTGGGCCTAAATATGAGTTGCTTAAGCTAAACTATGTTAATTAGTTTAATTGATAGTTACTTGGTTAAACTATATAGTTAGTTGTTTGGGCTAATCTTGTAATAAGACTTAAACTAAGGAAGTTATGATTAAACTAATCTGAATTTTAGGCTAAAAGATGTTTGCACTTATTTTATGGACTGATTTGGTTAGTTTAATTAAACCACTTAACTTGACTCCTAAAAACTATTATTGGGTTATATTTCATGATTACTAAACTAGTTGAGTTGTTTAAAACTAATTAAAATCCAAATAAGCTTGCTATTTATATTATGAGTTTAAGTTATGATTACTCCACTAATCCTTATGTTTACTTATAATAACAAGATAGCCTAATTTGTTAGTTTTAAGTGATTAAATAATATTAAAATAATGTTAATGGTTATAGTATAGCAATAAACTTAATTAATTTAATGATAGACGATTAATGGATGATTAACTATGAACTCTTATAATATGTGTAATTGTAAGTATAATGTTTCGATAATTCTAAAAGTATAACTAAAGGAGTTATTCCACCTAATTAGTTGTTTAAAGAGTCACCTTAAGAAGTTATTAACGACTAAGTTAATAATGACCTTTGTCGAGACCTTTATGACAAAATAATGAATGATATGACCTTTATGAGCACTAACTAATATTTAGGCTTAAAAGCTAAATAACGAAACGTTCATTAATAAAATTATTCTTGAATAGATTAAGGAAGATAAAGGATATTACAAGCCTCCCCGCTATCAAGGTTATTAGCGGAATTCAGGTAACGTCTACTGCTAGCACTCGCACTCCCTTTCCAAACTATGTTTTATGATGCTTTATACGATGTTTATGCTATGTTATTTATGGTGTGCGGGATATGAAATGTTTGCTAAATGATTTAATGCTATGAAGTATGACTATTTTAATGATATGAAAATATGGTTATGATGACGTTTAAGTGATTATAATTACGTTTTATGATTACGATTACGATGATGTAATGTAATTATGATACGTAAAAGAAACGAAACATGATAAAGATAAGTGAAAGACGGTTCTTGGCAGTATTCTGTTATCCGGGTCGTGCATGTACCTTCTGGCGGGTCAGTCACCTTCTACTTATTGGGGGTGATTCCGTGTTATGTTTTGGGTTATATACCACCTTCTGTAATGTGGGGGCTAAAGTCCTCGGGTGGTAGCCTTCCGTTTATGAAAATGAAAATCGGGTCTTGCACGTACCTTCTGGCCGGTTCCCCACCTTCCGTTTATAAGGGCTAATGTCCTCGGGTGGCACCGCATTACTATACTTTGGGCACTAACGCCACCTTCCGTTTATGAGGGCTTTCGTCCTCGGGTGGCCGCCTTCCGTTTACGATGATGTTATGTTTTGGGGGAGACGTCCCTTCCGTTGTACTAGCCAAGTTACCAAAGTAAAAGATATATGACAAAGAGTGATGATAATGTTTTATGATTATGATTTAATGGTTATGTTTACGAAATGGTTTTACTATTTCTCTTCTCCCTGTTTGCAACTAAAATAAATTGAAATGCTTTTACGATGTTAGGGTAGTATGTTACTGAGCCTCGGCTCATGACGTTTTGTTTTATGTTTTAGGTAATGAAGGAACGATTCTGATATGGCTATTATCATGAGATGTATTGAAGAGACTATGTATGATTCTATAAGGTTTAGAATATTTTGTATGATAGATGAACAATTATTGTTTTATGATGAGCAAATGTATAGATGAATTTTCATTCTAGACTATTATATTATAAGTGGGCCCTAACCCACAGGCTTAAGTTGTACTTCCGCTGACGATTAAGGTTATGTATTTTCGGGGCGTTACAGAGTGGTATCAGAGCTGAAACCTAGCCGGAAGTGCGGAGTCTTAGACCTTGCACCGCCTAGGTATGATCCTTTGGGAATTTAGATGTTGAGAAAGTCGAGGATTATTTGGGTCATTACAAGTTAAGAAATAAGAATTCAACCTTATGATCCTTTAAGGATAATATATAGTGATTGGTAATCTTAAGTTTTGGGTTAGTAAAATCTAAGAAATAAGACGCTGAAGGGAAAATTACGAGATTCTTACTTTGTATGAATTATGTAAAATGTTCAATGATTGAATGGCTCAAGGATATACTGATGACTATTTGAGTAATATGGATCGAGGATTTGTGAATGATCATTTGAGGCATAAGTGGTTACATTTGATGTTTGAGGTAAGACATAAAAGGTGTTAATGAAATAAGGTAATGAGTGTTTAGAGATTTTATGACGATAAGGAATATAATACTTTGGATGATAAAAAGGAATTATGAATATCTGAGGTTGATGGTATGGTGGACATTATCCAACTATTCGATGACTTAATGATTAACTTGGATTGAATTTCATTTTATATGATGATTTTGGGATTCAAATTTTTTTTTGAGGGAATTAAGATTCCTACCTGAGGAGTTTAAAAGTGGCGGTCTTAAAAATTTGAGTTTTTGAAAAGTTGAAGTACGTCATAATGTATATTGGATGTTATGGTTGGTATTATGGCTTTTAGGTAATGTAAAGCATTGATTGAAGAAGTTAGACAAATATATATCTTGAAGGAATATGAGTGTGCTACTTGGAGATGTAATAGCTACATGGAGTGTGATTAGGAAGTAAGCATATGGTCGTCAATAGAAAACTGAATTTGGAGAAGTAAGTGCTTGACCTTAGCTTCTTTGGAAGACTTAAGGCAAGAAACCTTTCTGTTTGAGAATTTATTAGATGAATATCTTATTGGTATGGTCATTGATATAATTTAGAAATGTATAATAGATGAATTCAAGTGATAGAATTCCCATAAAAAAAGGGAAATGTTTATAGAATCTTGAGGAAATGTTGAGGAAATCGAAGTCGTGATGAAGAATAAACCACTATGTAGGTTGATAGAATCTTGAGCAATTAAGAGCTTGAACACTTGAGTTAATTATGTAAGAAACTTGATTAGGAATACGTTATGATTGATTGGGAAGGTAAATGTTTTTAACTTTGGGGCTATGATGATGATAATGGTTTAATGTGACGACTGAAATTGAGGATGGATAAATAATGAAATAATGAATTTAACAGTTCTGGTGAATACCTTATCAGATGATACTGTCATTTTGGAGACAGGTTCAAAATGTGATGCTCATAAATGTCCAATGAAGATCATATTATAAAAGGAGAATGAATAAGCTATATACAAAGCACGATTAAACTCTTCAAATGGTTATGAGAGAGGAGTAGATTGATGTATTAAAGGCAAGTTAGCTTAATGAATTTGGGTTTAGGCTTTCTAGTAAACTGGCGGACCACGTATGATATTATATTTTTGGATATTTGAAGTCATGATGATTCCAAATATATAATGAAATGTAATTATGTGAATGATGAGAATTAGAGAGAAAGAAACTAATGACGTGAGTCCACATGAGCGGGAAGAGCATACTTAATGCAACAGACTGAAGCTAATGACGCCTTCTTTAATCCCTCTCCTGCTATTTAAAAAAGTATGGTTGGACGTGGATTAACAAACTCGATGTGCGTACGACTGTTGTTGGTTTTAACTAATAATGATCAGGATACCTGCATTTGTTTGCTTGAAGGACTTATAATTATGCAAAGTTATGTGTGCGTACTACTTACTACTATGTATATGTGTTATGCACTTATATGTGAATGTGAAAGGCTTTACTCGGCACCTGACTATATTATTTAAGTTTCGAGGACGAAACTTTTTCTAAGGGGGTGAGAATGTAATATCCTGAAAATTTAAACATGCTTAATTAGCCAACTAGTTGTTGTTTTACTAATTATGTTATCAATGAAGTTCTAATAAAACTATTATAAGCTATTAAGGTATTTTATTTCTAAAATAAATAAAAGAGAAGAATGTAATTTTTATTAAGTAGTTATGAATTATAATTAGCTTAACAAGTAAGTAATTAAAAATCACAATATGCATAACTTCTCTTTTAAATGAATTACCCAAAGTGAAAATATTTTAGTTTAATAATAATAATAATAATAGTAGAAGCAAAAGAGAAGAAGAATAGGTAAGTGAAGTGGAAAAATCAAACTTGAACTTTCCCACCAATTTCCTTCCTCCTTCCTTCTTCAACTTTTCTTCCTCCTCTTACATGGCATCTTCAACTTTCCTTCCTCCTCTTACATGGCAAACCAATCAAGTGCATTTCTTTTCTCTTCCAACCAATCAAGTGCTGCCACCATCAAACCCAAGAGAAGAATTCTCATCAAAATTCTCTTCCATCCATTGTTATCTTCAAAGCTTTCTAGAAGCTTGACAATGGCTATAAATAGCCATGTCCACCAAGCAACACACCACACCACTCTCTCCTTCTCCTCTCTTTTTTTGGCTGCGCCGACCACCGGCGCATCACCGGTGCGCCACCCGCCTTCGACCAGCCACCGGCTGCTGCCGGCTCAGCGCGACACCCGCGCCGCCCGATCCGCTCGCCCTACCTCGCCGGAGCTTCATTCTTTCCTCTTCTTGCTCCGTGGTGCTGGAGTTGTTATTTTGTTGTTGTTGTCGTCTTTGTGTTGCTGCTGTGTTGTCGTTGGGCTCTTGTGATTATCGCCGACCACCGTCGAGTCGTGGCGCCACCTCCCTGCGTTGCTACACGGCTTCACCGATGCCCTGTCACTCGCCGGCGTTCGTCGCCAGAGCTCCGAGCTCCCTTGTCATGCGTTCTTCCCTACTCACTTGAGTAGAGGTATAATAAGACCTCTTGTCTATATTCTTCTTGAATTTCAGAATTTGGGGATTAAGTAATTTGAACCCAATTTACCCATTGATAGTTAGCATTAGTTTGGGCCTAAAAACATATTTACTTAGCTAAATCTTTTCGGTTTAAATGGATTACATAAATTGGTTGGGCCTAAATATGAGTTGCTTAAGCTAAACTATGTTAATTAGTTTAATTGATAGTTACTTGGTTAAACTATATAGTTAGTTGTTTGGGCTAATCTTGTAATAAGACTTAAACTAAGGAAGTTATGATTAAACTAATCGAATTTTAGGCTAAAAGATGTTTGCACTTATTTTATGGACTGATTTGGTTAGTTTAATTAAACCACTTAACTTGACTCCTAAAAACTATTATTGGGTTATATTTCATGATTACTAAACTAGTTGAGTTGTTTAAAACTAATTAAAATCCAAATAAGCTTGCTATTTATATTATGAGTTTAAGTTATGATTACTCCACTAATCCTTATGTTTACTTATAATAACAAGATAGCCTAATTTGTTAGTTTTAAGTGATTAAATAATATTAAAATAATGTTAATGGTTATAGTATAGCAATAAACTTAATTAATTTAATGATAGACGATTAATGGATGATTAACTATGAACTCTTATAATATGTGTAATTGTAAGTATAATGTTTCGATAATTCTAAAAGTATAACTAAAGGAGTTATTCCACCTAATTAGTTGTTTAAAGAGTCACCTTAAGAAGTTATTAACGACTAAGTTAATAATGACCTTTGTCGAGACCTTTATGACAAAATAATGAATGATATGACCTTTATGAGCACTAACTAATATTTAGGCTTAAAAGCTAAATAACGAAACGTTCATTAATAAAATTATTCTTGAATAGATTAAGGAAGATAAAGGATATTACAAGCCTCCCCCGCTATCAAGGTTATTAAGCAGGAATTCAGGTAACGTCTACTGCTAGCACTCGCACTCCCTTTCCAAACTATGTTTTATGATGCTTTATACGATGTTTATGCTATGTTATTTATGGTGTGCGGGATATGAAATGTTTGCTAAATGATTTAATGCTATGAAGTATGACTATTTTAATGATATGAAAATATGGTTATGATGACGTTTAAGTGATTATAATTACGTTTTATGATTACGATTACGATGATGTAATGTAATTATGATACGTAAAAGAAACGAAACATGATAAAGATAAGTGAAAGACGGTTCTTGGCAGTATTCTGTTATCCGGGTCGTGCATGTACCTTCTGGCGGGTCAGTCACCTTCTACTTATTGGGGGTGATTCCGTGTTATGTTTTGGGTTATATACCACCTTCTGTAATGTGGGGGCTAAAGTCCTCGGGTGGTAGCCTTCCGTTTATGAAAATGAAAATCGGGTCTTGCACGTACCTTCTGGCCGGTTCCCCACCTTCCGTTTATAAGGGCTAATGTCCTCGGGTGGCACCGCATTACTATACTTTGGGCACTAACGCCACCTTCCGTTTATGAGGGCTTTCGTCCTCGGGTGGCTGCCTTCCGTTTACGATGATGTTATGTTTTGGGGAGACGTCCCTTCCGTTGTACTAGCCAAGTTACCAAAGTAAAAGATATATGACAAAGAGTGATGATAATGTTTTATGATTATGATTTAATGGTTATGTTTACGAAATGGTTTTACTATTTCTCTTCTCCCTGTTTGCAACTAAAATAAATTGAAATGCTTTTACGATGTTAGGGTAGTATGTTACTGAGCCTCGGCTCATGACGTTTTGTTTTATGTTTTAGGTAATGAAGGAACGATTATGATATGGCTATTATCATGAGATGTATTGAAGAGACTATGTATGATTCTATAAGGTTTAGAATATTTTGTATGATAGATGAACAATTATTGTTTTATGATGAGCAAATGTATAGATGAATTTTCATTCTAGACTATTATATTATAAGTGGGCCCTAACCCACAGGCTTAAGTTGTACTTCCGCTGACGATTAAGGTTATGTATTTTCGGGGCGTTACACTACCACCCGAGGACATTGGCCCCCACATTTCAGAAGGTGGTATATAACCCAAAACATAACACGGAACCACCCATGGACATATGCCCCATAGACAGAAGGTGGCTAACCCGCCAGAAGGTACATGCACGACCCTACATAAGCATAATACTGCCAAGAACCATTCTTCCACTTAGCTTTATCATGTTTCGTTTCATTTACGTATTATAATTACATTACATCATCGTAATCGTAATCATAAAACGTAATCTTAATCATAACGTAACCATAATTACATTACATTATCGTAATCATAATCATGGAACGTAATTGTAATCATTCAGCATAATCATAATCATGGAACGTATCTTAATCATAACATAACCATGATTACATTACATCATCGTAATCATAATCATGGAATGTAATCATATGCATGACATATTCATAATCATATTCATAACGTAATCATAATCATGCTTTTGTAGCATCATGGTTATTCCATGAAATTCGTTCATAACATCGATAATCATCATATTCATACAACATTTCATATCTCACAATCCATATATTCATAATGTAATACGAGCAATAGTCATTGCATACTTTTCCTAGCATGAGGATTTTATAGAACATGTGTGCATAAATAACATTTCATTTCCTTTATAAGTGTCTCTCATAAACATAGCAGACTTTTCGTACTACATACCATTTAAGAGTCATTCACACTTTCAGATTGTTTTAGAATTAAAAGGGATACTTTAACATATTCCAAATACATGAACATATATCCTAGCAAACATTTCATAACCCGTCATTCATAAGAATAAAAGTTATCTTTACGTACTTTCATATCATTATATAAACTAGAACATTTCCACATCATATACTAACTAATCCATTTCTTTGCAACATATATGAATTGCAACTCAGTCAATCTACATACAAATTCTATAAACCAAATCCGTACTCAATAATTCATTTGATAACCATATTTTGAATATAAATCAGAGTAAATCCAATTAATAGAAGGATTGGAGAGGGGTAGTACCAAACTAGAATATCAACAAATAATCTCCAAATCTCAAAATTCACAACTTCAGTCATAACCTCTAAGATGAGGGGAATAAAAAGAGGAGAGGAGGGGAATAAAAAGAGGAGAGGAGGAGGGTATAGTACCTCTGCTCACTTGGAGCAGGGATGAAACAGAGGCAGCAGGGAAGTGGAGCTGAGCTCCGGCGAGCAGGGCAGGCGACGCACAGGAGGTCGGCGGCGGAAAACCGCCCAGCTTCGGTCGTCGTTCCTCGGAACTCCGGCAGCGGTAGAAGGCAGGAGCAGCAGCAGCGCGAAGAGGAGCGACGAGAGAGAGTGCGAGATAGAACGCGAGTTGCAGGTGAAGCTCCGGCGAGCCGCGGGTGGTCGACGAGTACCGCGAAGGTGACCGGCGGCGCTTTGCGTCGCGCGAGCCGGCGGCGTGTGGTGGTGCTAGTGTGAGATCCGAAACAGAGGAGAGAGAGAGGAGAAGAAATTTAGGGTTTTCTTCTTTTACTCTTCAATTGATGATAGAAATAATAATTTTGGTAGATGAGGTTGAAGAAATCAACCTGGCATCATAGCTTGAAGACACGAAGAACAGGAGGAAAAGGAACAGGAGCTGGCTTTTGATGAGCAAGCCACGAAGAAGAGGAGAAGAGGAAGAGGGCTCGGGGGAGGAGAGAGAAAATACGAGGGGTTGGTTTCTTTTTGGTGAGGGAAATCATGAGAGAGAAAGGAGACTTAGGGTCTTATTTCACCCAAATAAACCGACAAGCAAAAGAAATGGCAAATCGACTTCGACTTCCTAAACGGATAAATATAACTCGACTAATTGTACACAAAATTTAGAATATATTTATTTTAAAAAAATAACTTGACCGTGATCATTTCGGAAAAATTTAGAACGAAATTAAGCTAATAAGCATAATTAGTAAATAATAAAATGAGATTAAAATTCGAGGTATTACATCCTACCACCCTTATAAAAAGTTTCGTCCTCGAAACTTGCAATAAGTTAGTCGAGGAGACAACAAGCTAAATTTATTTAGACAAAACCAAGATCTCAGCATTCATGGCTTCGTTAGGTATTCAACCTCCATTCCGCCATCATCTTTTGTAACTCTACTTCAACTCGACTCGTGAAATCGAGGAGCAAAGAAAACAAAAGGGGCAAACTTGTTGGCAATGAATCCCAACTAACTCATTTAGTGAGATCTCATTTGAAATTCAGTTGGTTTCTCAAATCATATAAGTTCTATGAAAATATACACTTTGAGTAAATGCGTATCATAAACGAATACAAGCCAATGCACGATACTACATACATATTAGCTAGTAACTAACATAGAAAATCACATGCACTACATCTTTACATAAACCGATTCACATTGCACACGCAAAAGCGCAAACGCTCAAACGGCTTGGTTCATTTACACCTAACTTTTTAGCCAACCCATTAAACCTATTTAAAACCTTTACGCCACGATATGGAGATCATAGCGTACCTGAATCTAACCTTGGCTCTGATGCCACTCTGTAACGCCCCGACTTTCATACAACCTTATTAGGTTAATTAACCAAGGTTAGCAGCGGAAGGCTTAGCTTAGTCGGCGCGTTACCGCCGTACTTTCCACTAGGCGAAAATACAAGGCGACATTTAACATTAACTTACATGGACATTACTTTGATTTGACACTCTTTAAAGAGACACTTTAATAATAGAATACTATTTTCTAGAAATTTCGGCAGAGTTCCCCTTTGTAAATTGGACAACCCAAAATGGGAAAATATTTGAAAAACCTGTTACAATAAAATATTTCCAAATCCAGAACTCAACGCTTTCGCGGAGCAGCAGCTAAAGAGAACCAGGAGCACTATTGCTCATCCAGAACTAGAAATAAAACTAAACCATTACTTATTATCTAATACAAAGTGGAACGTCCTCGCCTCAAAAGAAACATAAAACAATCATAGCTGAACTCTTAGCACGTAACTGCTTCTATCTTGGAAAAGATGCTCCAGAACTTCAACCTGAAACTATTGTAACACTGCCACCAACCAAGTGACAGGCCACAGTAGTGACAAAACAAAACATTGACATACACATCAGCACAATGCTGAGTACTATCCCATCAAACATTTCTAACACATGCTTTGGTGTCTACGACTCTCACTTATCAACATGTTCACATCGTTCATAACCATATCACAACAACATAGCAACATTCACATTGCACATCCTTACTCATCATGTTTCATGACTTTTAAGTACTTTAATAAATCATAACAGAGTCGTAACATCATCATAGTTCTTTCATATCAAAGCAGAAGACATACTTTCATATCATCAGAAATTCATAAAGCTTGTAGTTTGAGTCATACGGTTTTGTCATAGGTTATTATCAATTTTCATTCACTTCAATGTCATAATACTTACACTTAACTCCATCGTATTTCGTTTCTATTGTATCATAGATATATTACATATTCCTAATTGTAGTTATACAAAATAAACTTAAACTCAATATAGTCAGTCATATTCATAATGTAGTAATGATATATCATACTTTGGTAACATCAAATTCACCATACTTCATAGCATTAAAATCATAAAAGCATCTACGTAATATATATTTCGTTTCATATCATAAGCTTTATCATTATCTTTTCATTTTACTTAATCGTATTGGTATCCTGGCAAGTATATCAGAAGGGATGTCTCCCCAATTTTCATTTTCGCAAACAGAAGGCTACCACCCGAGGACCTTGGCCCCCACATTTCAGAAGGTGGTACTTAATGCCCAAACATAACACGGAATCACCCCAATATGTAGAAGGTGACTGACCCGCCAGAAGGTACGTGCAAGACCCGATTTTCATTTTCATAAAACGGAAGGCTACCACCCGAGGACCTTGGCCCCACATTTCAGAAGGTGGTATATAACCCAAAACATAACACGGAACCACCCATGGACATATGCCCCATAGACAGAAGGTGGCTAACCCGCCAGAAGGTACATGCACGACCCGACATAAGCATAATACTGCCAAGAACCATTCTTCCACTTAGCTTTATCATGTTTCGTTTCATTTACGTATTATAATTACATTACATCATCGTAATCGTAATCATAAAACGTAATCTTAATCATAACGTAACCATAATTACATTACATTATCGTAATCATAATCATGGAACGTAATTGTAATCATTCAGCATAATCATAATCATGGAACATATCTTAATCATAACATAACCATGATTACATTACATCATCGTAATCATAATCATGGAACGTAATCATATGCATGACATATTCATAATCATATTCATAACGTAATCATAATCATGCTTTTGTAGCATCATGGTTATTCCATGAAATTCGTTCATAACATCGATAATCATCATATTCATACAACATTTCATATCTCACAATCCATATATTCATAATGTAATACGAGCAATAGTCATTGCATACTTTTCCTAGCATGAGGATTTTATAGAACATGTGTGCATAAATAACATTTCGTTTCCTTTATAAGTGTCTCTCATAAACATAGCAGACTTTTCGTACTACATACCATTTAAGAGTCATTCACACTTTCAGATTGTTTTAGAATTAAAAGGGATACTTTAACATATTCCAAATACATGAACATATATCCTAGCAAACATTTCATAACCCGTCATTCATAAGAATAAAAGTTATCTTTACGTACTTTCATATCATTATATAAACTAGAACATTTCCACATCATATACTAACTAATCCATTTCTTTGCAACATATATGAATTGCAACTCAGTCAATCTACATACAAATTCTATAAACCAAATCCGTACTCAATAATTCATTTGATAACCATATTTTGAATATAAATCAGAGTAAATCCAATTAATAGAAGGATTGGAGAGGGGTAGTACCAAACTAGAATATCAACAAATAATCTCCAAATCTCAAAATTCACAACTTCAGTCATAACCTCTAAGATGAGGGAAATAAAAAGAGGAGAGGAGGGGAATAAAAAGAGGAGAGGAGGAGGGTATAGTACCTCTGCTCACTTGGAGCAGGGATGAAACAGAGGGCAACGGGGAAGTGGAGCCGAGCTCCGGCGAGCGAGGCGGGCGACGCACGGGAGGTCGGCGGCGGAAAACCGCCCGGCTTCGGTCGTCGTTCCTCGGAACTCCGGCGGCGGTAGAAGGCGGGGAGCAGCAGCAGCGCGAAGAGGAGCGACGAGAGAGAGTGCGAGATAGAACGCGAGTTGCGGGTGAAGCTCCGGCGAGTGCGGGTGGTCAACGAGTACCGCGAAGGTGACCGGCGATCGCTTTGCGTCGCGCGAGGCAGCGGCGGTGTGGTGGTGCTAGTGTGAGATCCGAAACGAGAGAGAGAGAGAGGAGAAGAAATTTGGGGTTTTCTTCTTTTACTCTTCAATTGATGATAGAAATAATAATTTTGGTAGATGAGGTTGAAGAAATCAACCTGGCATCATAGCTTGAAGACACGAAGAACAGGAGGAAAAGGAACAGGAGCTGGCTTTTGATGAGCAAGCCACGAAGAAGAGGAGAAGAGGAAGAGGGCTCGGGGGAGGAGAGAGAAAATAAGTTACTCTTTAAAATTACCTTGCTAACAAGTTACATGTCATCTGGGTGCATTTTTGGCGGACCTCTCCAATAGTTGGTGGTATTTAAAAATAACTCATAGTTGGGGGTATTAAAAGTGGACGGGCCAAAGTTAGGGGTATTTTGATCCATTTTTCCAACAAAAAATACATACCAAAATTATGACAAAAGAAATGTTCAATTTTCTAATTTAACGCATTAAAAAACCCCAATTACAAGCCTTATTTACTCATACAAAAACATACACAACACACATATGATTTTGAGTATAATTAGAGGATGCGAAAACTTACAAAACTCGTTGGGGTGACCTTCAATCGTGCAACAATGGAGCTCGGTGATCTTGGTATTCTAACAGTGGAAGATGATGAAGATGAACGGGTACTTTTTGTTGGGGTTCAATACTTTGAGGGGGAGTCACATGTTGGAGTAAAAAGGGAGGGAAACAAAATGGCAAATTAATTAAGTGTGAGAGATTCCCTAAATATATTAAAATATTAAAGATTCTCCGACTTAAATGGAATCTCAGGCCAAAATTTTCATTTATGTTATTTCATGCACCCATCTTATGAAGTTTGTGCTGTGCTCCGCACTTCGTTTAGTTCGTGCTGTTTTGTGCACCAAACTAATAGTTGGTGTGTTTGTGCCAATTTACCCTTTAAAATATTGATTAAAAGTCAAGTTCAAAAATAATGTGCAGTGCAGCAGTGGTGCAAGACAACAAGAGATAGGGGTTGAGCGGGACTGCGGAAAGGGGGAGCATAAGTGGTTGCATGATTGAGTGCCAGTGGTGGTGCGAATTGTGATTTCATATGATCGAGCCTCTGAATGAAGCACGGGCAGAGCATAAAGCTTCTTTAGTCAACCTTTTTTTAAAAAACGTTGGTCACATGTTCTACCATGACATTAGCTATTACATCAGTCATTGAACGCACGGGTCATAAGCTAGTTTCAAAATATATTCTTAATACACGATATGATTATAAAAACTTTAAATCATCACGAGATAATATTCAAACCATGGTTTTAGGAGAAACTCATGCATTTTGACGTTTTTTTTTGTTTTATTTACGTATTATATTATAAGATTTTTAAACTTCAAAATATTGTAACAAAGGATTTTTATATATCATGAAATATAAAATATATTCTTTCAACTTTAAATGCATGGATTATAATAATTATGGATTCAATAAATTTGGAATAATAACAACTACTTAATAAACAAAACAATCCCGGTACATTATACATTTGTCCAAATCATATTTACACGACACAAATTATTAGAATAGGCGGTCTAATTTTAACATAAAATTAGACAAATTCAAGCCTCATTTTTTTAACAAGCCCATTCATCTCACTCTAATCCAACACTATCTCTAGACATTTCGCGCCAACTTAGTCGTCCATTCTCCTCTCCTTCCTTTGTTTCCCTTTGAATCTCGAACTACAATGAATAATTTTATAAATAAACTCGGCAGTCTTACCGAATGGATTAGACTAGTTACTAAAGAGATTAAACTAGTCACTAAATGGATTAAAGAATGTGAAAACTAAATGGATTAAACTGGTCACTAAATAGATTAAACTGGTCACCAAATAGATTAGACTAGTCACTATATTCATAAAGATGGTCTGATATATTCTTACTATTGGGCTTGGGCCGTTGCCTAATTTTAAATTAAAAGTAGGCGGTCTCTTACAAGACCAACTGTTTACACAAAACCTCCCGTTAAAAACAAGTTTGTAGAATACTATACCATAAAGATATCAATCATATCTTTATTCTTCCCTACTACAAATTCCTTATAAATTTTATTATACATTTCTTGTTTACCTCTGCCGGAAAAAAAAAACTTATTGTTTTAATGACTTGATGTTCTTATTAGACTCGGCTCTTTTCCTAAGCTCCTTTATAATGCAATGGTCAGGATTAATCATAATATTTGCACCTCATAACTGAAGAATCTAATCTTGAGCACCTTCCAGATATCTAAAAACTACAGCCAAAATATCCAATACCACTTTTGTTCCACCAACAACTATATTATATTTAAAGCGTTCAACAATTAACATGAAACTCGAATGCTTATCAACTGTGTCTTAAATTTGGTTGCTTCAACCTCTCTTCCTAAAAATTAAGAGAAACACTTGATAAAAAATTCTAGAGAAGATAAAATTCCTTTGAGAATTCTGTTTTCGTCTGTATTTAATCATCAAGGATTAATCCTTTAGATTTATGATCTGGAGGACCTTGGGAGTTAAATACATATTTCCTTACGTTTCAGGTAAATGTAGTTCCAATGAGTAGTCTAGGTCAACCCCAAAATAATGTAGTTATGTCTATATCAAGTTCATCTGAAGAGCATCCTGTTTCCATTGAAGTTGAAATGCATGAAGGGGACTCTGCTCCTAATGGGCATCAGCTTGATGCTCCATCTTCATCAGCCAGTCCTCCAGTAACTTTCCGCCAAGTAGTGGCAACATCAAGTCAATGGTTCCAGGAAGCTAAATCAATTATGATTAGCTCCATGGAGTGGGAAGAAAATGAAATCACTCCCTCAAGTAAAACTCCTAATGTAGTTACTTTTTCTAAAGAGCAATTGAGTAAGCTTAGGGAGCCCTGGAAGCTTACTTTAATGGGGAAATGTTTGGGTCTAAGTGTTAGACCTTCTTTTATGGCACAAAGAGTAAGGGCTTTGTGGAAGCCAAAAGGATCAGTTGAAGTAATTGATCTAGGGAAATATACTTTTTTGTATTGATTTTCCCTGCTTGATGACTTGAAAGGGCCCTGTTAGGAGGACCATGGTATATTTTAGATTATTATCTCATGATTGCACGTTGGCAACCAAATTTCAGGCCCTCTTTCAACCCATTCCAATCTCTTGCAATTTGGATACAATTTCCAGAGCTGCCTGTAGAATATTATGATAAGGCTGCTCTTTATGAGATTGGGAAGAAAATTGGTAAGCCAATAAGGGTGGATTTTGCTACAAATCACCTAACTAGAGCTTGTTATGCCTGAGTGTGTGTTGAAATTAAACTTCAAGATCCTCTAATCTCCAGAGTCTGGGTTGGCAATCAATTGCAAGTAGTCCGATATGAAAATGTTCATTCTTTGTGCTTTCACTGTGGCAAGCTAGGCCATCCGAAAGAGAATTGTTCAAAGCTTCCTAAGGATAACGTGGAGGTACAAAGGGAAGTCAACTCTACCAACTTTACCAACCCTAATCCAGTTGAGAAATCTTCTGAATTGTCTCCCCAGTTGGCCACTAACTCTTGTCTAACTGAACTGTCAAAGGCTAGTAATGTTACATCTGTTGGATCTGTTGTAACATCTGTTCCCTTGGGCCAGCATGCAGAAGCTTCTTTGGGCCCATGGACTCTCGTTTCAAATAAGAAGAAATCGAGTGTGAATAATTGGGCTCAACGAAATGGAAAGGTGAACTTTAATCCCAGAGTTAATTCCAAAGGCACGTCAAATTCCACCCCACGAAAACCAAATACCCCTTCGAATTCCCTTCATAAACCTGCCAATTACTGGCGTGTTCTTGATCAAAACAATGACCTAAATCCTCCGGATAACTCTTTAATCAATGTTCCAATTTCTAGTTACGAGAAAACTAATAATGACAATCCTGCTTTACATTCTTCAAATCTTTCTCCACCTTCCATTGCCAAAACAAACCCAATGCCTATTTCGCAAGTGTCAAATAACCAAAATTCTGAAGATAATATGATGATTACAGTGAGTATAAGTTCTAACACTCCTTCTTGTCCTCTCAATTCCATCAAAGAAAATCCAACCTTCAGTAATAATAATGGCGGAAAGTCCCCGAGAAAACCAACCATCACTCTCCCAGTCGAATTCCAACACTCCGATCAACTTACAACTGACAAGCAACTCTCACAGCCCTCTAAACCAACCCATGCTCCAAGATCGCCCAATCATGTCCTTGACGTCCATCTCCCACCGTCAGCCGTTCAGTCCGTACCCAATATTAGTCTCCAACCTTCAGACGCCAAAAACCTCCAAGACCCAAACACATGCATCGTCCAATTCTCAACCTCAGTTTCTGAACTTATTTCCAACCTCATCGTCACCTCCAATTCTATGGAGGTCTCTGAGTCTCCCTGTGACCCAGGAGAAATTAGAGCTCATGAATTCATCCCTCCAAAACCTCCGGAATCTGAATCCCAATTATCTCAGTCTCTCTCTTTTACCTCCCCTCCTCAGGATCCCTCTCAACCTCTTCTAACCATTCCATCCCAAAACATCCCAACTTTCCCCTTACAATTAAAAAGTCTAGACCTTGATATTGAAAATCCCAAGAACCATATTATAATGCTTCGCGTCAAAAAAGAGATTGTGGGCTTCCAGGTGGAGACTCGCCACAATCTACCTCCGATGGGCAACAAGCAGATCAATGCATTGATAACGCCGGTGACCTTGATGGACACCTGGGGATTGGGAATGTACCCAATATGGCAGGAATGGGAGGATTACATGCCAATCCTCTCAACAAAGGGAAGCAACCCTTGGGGACGAACTGCCCTAAACCTCTTCCAAATCTCAAAATGAAAATCGTTATATGGAATATAAGGGGAGCCTCAACAAATAATTTTGTCCCACATGCATGGGATGTTATCCGTTTTCATAAACCATCTTAGTTTATTTTCTTTAAAACTAAGGCCAATGCATGTCGTGCTAGGCAAGTAACGAGGATTTTAGGGTTCCATGAGTTTTAGGGCATTCCTCCTATTGGTCTTAAAGGCGGAATTTGGCTAATGTGGAAGAGTAATGTTGAGTTGGTCAATTGGAGTGATTCATCTCATTATTTCTGCCACTCCCTTTTCAAGTTTAGTCCTACTCAACCTGAGGTGCTTCTCACTGGCTTGCATGCTCCTTCCACGGCTAGAGAAAGGCATGAGTTATGGAGGAGCATGGAGGCTGACTTGCCACCAGAAAATGTTCCCTGGATGCTCATGGGAGATCTGAATGAAATAACTAGTCACTCTGAAAAATGGGGTGGTCGTACTTTTCGCCCTTCTCAATGCCGTGACTTGAATAATTTTATTGATTCCGCTGGTTTGGTTGACCTAGGCTTCCAAGGTAATCCATTTACCTAGAGTACTGCAAGGGAAGGCAGCGCTCTCATTCGTGAAAGGCTCGATAGAGCTATTGTCAATGCAACTTGGCTAAGTGAATTTCCTAATTCTCAGGTAACCCACTTGGCTAAATCTTATTCAGATCATTGTCTTGTTTGTATAACTATTGATTCTCATTTTCACCCCGGCAATTACCCCTTTCGTTGTAAAGAAGTTTGGTTGAGTCATCCTAATTTTCGTGAGTTTTTTCTCAATAATTGGTGGAATCTCAAAAGACTTTTTTTACAAGGACGTGATAATTTTCTTTCTAGTGTTAAGAGTTGGGATTCAAATGTGTTTGGCAATTTGTTTCTGCAAAAAAAGAAAATTTATGCTCGTTTGAATGGAATCCAAATTGCTCATAGTAAAAAATGGTCCCCTTTCCTTAATCATTTAGAAAATAAGCTTCTTCATGAGCTGGAAAATATTCATTCTATCGAAAGGCGTATTTGGGCCCAAAAAGCAAGGGTGGATTGGAGAAAATATGGGAATTATAATACAAAGTATTTCCATCTTGTGGCAAAAATCAAAAGTGCTAAAGGGAAAATTGTAACTTTGCAGGATAATAATGGTAACTGGGTGGATAATGTTAATCTTTTAAAATTGATGGCCAAGGATCATTTTCAATCTTTCTTCACAACAAAATTTTCCAGTTTCTCTTTGGATCGTCTATTCTCTTTTTCTAATATTCTTTCTAACGATCAACACTCTTCTCTTTTGTCTAGAGTTAGTTTCAAGGAGCTTAAATCTAGTCTGTTTGCTATGGCTCCCATAAAAAGTCTGGGCCCGGATGGAATTCAGCCTATCTTTTATCAACATTTTTGGGATGATATTAAAGATCAGTTGACTGATTTTGTTAATTAATGTTTGGCCAGGGGTGAGGTTCCCCAAGATATTAATAATTCGTATATGTGATTAATTCCAAAGAAGGAGGTTCCTACTTCTCTTGCTAACTTTAGACCAATTGGTATTTCTAATACCATTCTTAAGTTAATCACAAAGACGATTGCCCATAGAGTTCGTCCTTTGCTTCCGAATCTTATTAATCCTCTCCAGGCTAGTTTTATTTCCAATCGCACTATAGATGAAAATATTATTGTCATAAAGGAAATCTCTCATATTTTCAAGAAAGCCAAGCGCACAAAACATATAATGGCTCTTAAAATGGACCTGTCCAAAGCTTTTGATAGCCTCGAATGGAGTTTTATTCATGATACCTTGATTGCTTTCAATTTCCCTCAATCTCTTGTTAAGCTTATCATGAATATTATCTCATCTTCAGCTATTTCTGTGTTGTGGAATGGGGAAATTACTCCTGACTTCTACCCCTCCAGGGGTATTCGGCAGGGAGATCCTCTTTCCCCTTATATTTTTGTTTTATGTATGAAAAGATTGTCTCATATGATGAAGGATAAGGTTAGAATTGGCAGTTGGAAGCCTCTTAAAATCACTAAAGACATTAACATCTCTCATCTTCTTTACGCTGATGATGTTTTTGTCTTTGGCAAAGCCTCAGTTCATAATCTTTCCATCATTCTTCAAACCCTTAATGAATTTGGGTCTCTTTTTGGGTTACATATTAATTTACAAAAATCCAACATTATCTTTCCTGCAAAGATGGATCATTCCATTAAATCTGCCCTGGCTTCTAATGTTGGTCTCACTCCTACTTCCTCTTTTGGTAAGTATTTGGGTATTACTATCAGCCCTAATAAGCTGAAGAAGTCTGATTATTTTGATCTCCTTGAGAAAACTAAGGAAAGAATTAGAGGCTGGCAGTCTAGGTTATTAAACATGGCTGGTCGATGCACTCTGATTAAATCTGTCCTTAGCTCCTATCCTTAATATGCCATGCAAACAAATGTTCTTCCCATGAATATCATTGATGACATCACTAAATGCATTAAAAAGTTTCTTTGGAATAGGGTTGACAGGACTCATTATATTCCTCGTACCAACTGGTCGAATGTCTGTCTCCCTTTGAAAATTGGTGGTCTTGGTATTAGGAACCTCAAATCTTGGAATATGTGCTTCATGGCCAAACTTGGTTGGAAAATCCTAACTCAACCAACTAAATTGTGGGTCCGTATTCTTTTGGAAAAATATTGTAGAAGCTCTAACTTCTTAGATGTTATTTCCAATGCCTCCCATTCCACCATCTGGAGAGATATTCTTAAAGGGAGGGATTCCCTCCAATCTGGTCTGATGATAAATATTAGTAATGGACAGCAGGGTACTTCTTTCTGGTATCATCATTGGGTTGGGGAGTCTCTTTTGTATAAAATTTGTGATGTTCATGTGCCTGATGAGATTGCCCATTGGAGAGTGACTGATGTTATTCATAATAAAAGTTGGAATGTTGCTAAACTTCATACCTGCCTTCCAAGTAATCTAGTGTCTCAAATCATTGTCATTCCTCTCACTAAATTTGTTGATAAAGAAGACAACATGAGGTGGAATTTGCTTCTGATGGGGAGCTAACCATCAAATCTGTCTATCATAGGAATGCTAGTTACCATCCTCTTTCTCTTGCTCCTTCGAATGTTAATTGGCCCAAAGTATGGAAAATTAAGGCCCCTTTCAAATATAAAATGCTCCTTTGGAACATCATTCATTTTGTTCTCCCAGTTGCTACTAACTTGTCAAAAAAAAAAATTTAAATTTTGATCCAATCTGTGTTTGTTGTGGAATGCTTGAGGAAGACCATCTACATCTCTTTAGAGAATGTTTCACAGCCCATATTCTTTGGAAACGAATTTTTGAAAGATTCCAACTATCCTTGGAATGATTGGCTTTCTTTCAACTTACAACAGAGTTCTCTATTGCTTACCATTTTCACTGTTGCTCTTTGGCATATTTGGAGTTATAGAAATAATGCAGTTTTCAATGGTACCCATTCCAATTCCCTTTTCAATAAATTCCTAGTTGATTACACCAATACTAACTTCGCCTTACAGCAAGTTAAGAATGTCCTTGATTCTTCTACCGCGAAAAGCAGTTGGCAGCCTCCTTTCTCATGCTTCTTGAAGTTATTACGGATGGAGGATGGAAAAGTCATGATAAAGCTGGAGGAGGAGGGGTGATTCGAAAGATTGATGGCTCCTGGTTTGTGGGCTTCGCTCTGAAATTCAAGGCTCCTAATCTTGCTATTGCAAAGCTGCTTACTATTCGGAAGGGTCTAGCCAAGGAATACAAAATCACAAATTTGGAGCTGGAAACAAATGCGCAAGCTCTGAAAATAATGATTGATAGAGCTGATCTCTATCCTCACCATCAACTTAGCGCCCTGATTTGTGATGTTGTCAAGCTTCTGCAATCAGATTGGATTGTGAATATCAAGCATGCCAAACGGGATGTCAATGTCATTGCACATAAATTGGCCAGGTTTGGTATGGATATGGAGGAACAGAAAAATACCTTCTTGTCTCCTCCTACTTATGTCATCAAGGAATACCATCAGGAGAACATGAATGTTGCTGCCTCCTTGCCCATCTAGCTCTAGTTTTTCTTTGCTTGTTTCATTTTCGTTCATGGGCTTATCTAAACTGTGCTGTGGTCTTTTGGCTCCCAAAGGTGGGATGTGTAAAAATACTATGTGGTGTTGTATTTTGATGGGCCTGGCCCATAAGTAAGTATTTAATTTCCTTCTGTTGTGTTAAAAGACAAGTGACATATCCATTAATCCATTATGTCAGGAATTATATGGGAACTTCCTGTACAAAAGTGCTTTTTCGCAACTATGAATCCAACATTCTACATAAACAAATATTTGTCAAGAAAGACTGTTATGCATTGGAGCAAATCCACAAGAACAAGATTGTCCAAGATTTTAGTTACCTTTGCAAATGAAAAATATATACAAGATGAACTTTTCATTAGGCTTTCTTAGGTATAGTTGTGTATACGAGACTGTTAGGCTTACAGATGTTACTACTGTACTAGTTAAGCATAGTTGTGTATACGAGATTACTTACAGATGGAACACAATTTTAGGCTTTCTCAGGTATTGTAGAGGTGCTTTCGCCTCAAATTGAGCCATCCTAGAAAACTAGTCTATCCTGAAGTAAAATACCAAACAAGAATGTTCCATAGGTACACAAACCGGCTATGCTATACTGTCACAATGTGAAACCTAAAAATTGCTTCGACTGTTACACAGTTATACGGTAGTACAATTGGGTTATGAGCATTGCGAGTTGAACGATGAATCAAAACTATGATCTCCAGGTAATAGGACAACTGGCCTAATCCGAATCACACCACCCTTCAAGGCGGAGATCACTATCAAAACGAAATAATATTCACTGTCCTGGATTTTTCTTCAAATATCGAACCACTCTCAGAGCGGCCTCCCAATGAATAACTTTAGGATCCTGCATAAACTGTGATAAAATATGAACAAAATATGCCAAATCAGGTCTAGTAACAGCAAGGTAAATCAATCTCCCATCAATATGCGATATTTTTCTGCATCATCAAACAAAGGACCATCAGCCAAAGCGAGCTGATGGTGCTGCTCCATAGGAAACTCAGTAGGCTTGGCACCCAGTAAGCCGACCTCAGATATGATATCCAAGCATATTTTCGCTGACACATAAATATTCCCTGCGGCCCCCTGGCAATTTCAAGGCCTAGGAAATATTTCAAAGCACCTAAATCCTTCATTTTCCTGATCATTCCCTTCAATAATCATATCATCCACATAGATAAGAACGTTCAGCTGAATATTTTTTCTGGTCAAAGTAAACAGGGAATAGTCAGAATAAGACTGCTTAAACCCATAAGCTTTCAAAGCCGTGGCCAATTTGGCAAACCAACACCTAGGCGCCTGCTTCAAACCATACAATGATTTTTTCATTCTGCACACCAGATTAGTATTTCCTTCCTGAAAACCAGGAGGAATTTTCATATACATTTCTTCCTCCAAATCACCATGCAAAAATGCATTATGGACATCCATCTGATGAATATCCCATTTTTCACAGCTACAATGGCCAGGAAAGTACGAACAGTGGTCATTTTTGCTACGGGGGCAAAAGTTTCATTATAGTCAATTCCTTCCACCTGATGATGGCCAAATATAACCAATCTGGCCTTCAAATGCTGCAACTTTCCCTGCTCATCATATTTTTCTGTATACACCCACTTATTCCCCAAGTCCTTCTTGCCTGGAGGAACAGGTTGCAATTCCCATGTGCCTTGATCCTCCAGAGCTTTTATTTCAGCTCCCATGGCTTCACACCACCCTTCATGCTTCATAGCTTCTTTAAATGACTTAGGAGGGTTCCCTGCAATCATAGTTGTTAGAAATCCGCGATGTTTGTCAGAAAACTTTTCACAACTAACATAATGTGTAATAGGATAGGGAGTACCTAAGGACGATGCTGAAACAGGTGCCTGAGTTGATGAACTTTTCTTTTTCACTATAGTATGAGTCACATAGTCCTGTAATTTTTTAGTGGGGATTTTGGTACGTCTGCCCCTTCCCAACACCTCAACATTCCCCACTCTACTCCCTCCCTGCATCTGCGCCCCACGAGGCGCCTCACCACTCAACGCCCCATGAGTCGGGGCCACGCCTGACATCCGTCGAGGCTCCCTAGCCTCGGCCTCCCATTCGTCCACCTGCTGCGGGTCAGCCTCGAGACCCACAACAACCTCCACATCATGCGCCCCACCCCCTGTTGCACCGAGTCCTCCTTTAACCGGCACAGGAACTTCAACAAGGGGCATAGGCATCTCCTCCTCACAATACGCCAAATCCACCATATTAGTGGGATCATTCAGATCAGGCAATGGGTCAGACACACTAAAATGAAATTTATGTTCAATAAACTTCACATCTCGGGAAACAAAATATTTCTAGATTTCTAAGTCATATAACCTCTATCCTTTCTGAGTGGAGGAATAGCCAACAAAGACACAACGAGGACTCTGACTAGCAAACTTATCACCACCATGATATAAACTATTGGCATAACATAAGCTACTAAAAATCATGATATCTGTCAACGTAGGAGGCTTGCCAAACAAACATTCATAGGGAGTTCTATAATCAAGAATGACAGATGGAGTTCGATTAATTAAATGACAAGCTGCCTGAACACAGTCCCCCTAAAATTTTAAAGGTAGATTAGCCTGAAATCTCAAAGCCCGGGCAACATTTACAATATGTCGATATTTCCGTTCAATCCGGCCATTCTGTTGTGGAGTTTTAACACAGGAAGTTTCAAAGATGATCCCATTTTGCACAAAATAATTTTTCAGACTATTAAATTCAGTGCCATTATCACTGCGCACACATTTTATTTTCTGATTAAATTGTCTGTCAATGAAAGCCACAAAGTGCATAAACATAATCTCAATCTCCAATTTATTATATAATAAATACGTCCAAACAGTGCGCGAAAAATTATCTACTAAAGTTAAAAAATATGAGGCACCACAAGCAGACTTAGTTCGATAAGGGCCCCATACATCACAATGAATTATCTCAAAAATTCTACTATCTCTACTATTACTAGAAGGAAAACTAGTTCTAGGTTGATGGGCACGGAAACAAACATCACACCCATCTATATTGCAACTACTAATGCTAGATTGACTCACACACGGTAAATGACCCAAAAATTTCTCCGAAGGATGACCTGATAGGCTGTCGTACACCTGTCAAAAATAATTCCTGCAAAACCTTCTAACAATGTAGTAGGGTAAGTAGGGTCGAATCCACAGAGAGATGGATGTTTTAATCTAGCTTCTAAGGTATAGAGAAACTAAACAAGATCAGATATATTAGAATTAAGGTTTTAAACTAATAAAATATGAAAATCAAACTAAAAAGATCTAGGGCAATGGTTAACCATGTTTATACTTATAATCTAGTATTAAAATATCATCAATAGTTCAATTAATCAAATATCTAGAGCACAGGTTAATCCTACGGTCGGGTCTTAACGCTCTCAAATCAACATATGCTAGTACGGTCGCTCAACATAATCAGATTTGCTAATTGTTGGTAAGCCTCTAAAGAAAACTATCTCTCGATCTATGACTCGATATTAGCAATATTTAATAAGACAATTGATCAGATTGCAAGATTAACAATAGAAACACTAATCAATTAGAGAAATCAATAACTAATCAAACCATGAATAAATATCAATCAGTAATCATATCATATAAACATGAATCCCCAAACCCTAGGAAATAAGACTACTCAATCATGAAACAAAGAATAAAAACTACATCTACCAAGGAAAACATAATCAAAGAAAACAATGAAATAAAGAGAAGGAAATAATATAACTCATGAACAATCAATAACAAGAAAAACTAGGGTTTACTACTACAAAGCTAGGGAGAAAAAGACTAAGTGTTTAAACCTAAAAACGCAGAATAAAAGATGTCCTAATCGAAAATACTAAAAGCCTATTTATAGTTTTTACAAAACCGGCTAAAAAAGGCAAAAACTAAAGCTCCCAAAAAACCGCCCGGTCGATTGGGCAAGTCCGCCAGGTCGGGCGCATAAACAGTTTTGGCGCGTCTTTTGCCCGGTTGACCGGGCGAACAAGTCTTGTGCTCTGATGAAGATTTCTTCTCGCCCGGTCGACCGGGCGAGAAAACTACGATTTTGCGTCAACTTGCGAAGGTTGTATCTCTTGAACCAGAAGTCCATTTGGAGCGTGTGACCTATCGTTGAAAAGCCCTTCAAGTCTAGTTTCCAACTCAACTGGGATTTCTTGATTATCAATTTTCTATCAAAAGTTATGATCAAAATAGTGAACAGGTGTCAGTTTTGGCACTTCTTTCACTAACTCTTTGCTTCATTCCAACTCGAAATTGTCCCAAACGGATGCATTGTGATCCTTGTGCAAGCTATCTTTATCGTCAATGATTAATAGGCTTGATCTTAGATAATCATAATCAATTTGCATCAAAATAACCTGAAAATCATCGAAACACGCAAATAGGGAGTAGTTGAGCACAGCTTACGTAATTCATGCCATTATGCACCTAAATGCTCTAAAAGGAGTTCTAAATGCAATCAAAATGCATCTAAAAACTATATATAAAAGTGACACATCATGACCTAACCGCTTATGCCAAATATCAATCGATGCCATGCCATCCACTGACATGACCTTCACCTTTGGGACACCTCGGAAAAAAGAAAGTCCATCTTCCCGCTCACCCGCTCCAATCAGCGTACTCGTCATGCGGTCCTGTAATACACATAACGTTTTAGTGAACTGAACAATACAATTCGCAGAATATAATAATTGCGGAACAGAAATCAAATTACAATCAAGATTAGGGACAAATAAAACATTATGAATTTTTAGATTTCCAGGAAGAACCACATCTCCCTCATGAGTAGCTGCTGCAGAACTACCATCCGGCAATCCAATGGACACCCATGAATTTTCCGCGCTGTCGTGAAGTGCGAGAACGTTCCTGTTACATGATGTGTGGCACCAGTATCTAATATCCACAAAGGCTCACCTTTCAGACGATCGTTAGGTTTAGGTAAGTTCAGTAAATCAAGAAGGTTATGCCATTGTTCAGTTGTTATCCCTGCAAGACCAGCACTCACAGGGTCACGAGGTTGTGAAGTCGACCCTCCCCCTCCATCCGGCTTATCACCCGAACCACCACCAGCCACGGCCTTATTCATGCGTGCTGGTGGCGCGCCTTTTCCTCCTCAACCGCGACCAGGCCTGCCGCCACGAACTGTTGTGGATCTGCCCATACCCCGAGGACGGTCACCCCACCACTCGAGGTACCCGATGAGTTGAAAACAACCAGAGGCCTCGTGGCCTTCAAAATTACAGTGGGTGCAGACCACCGTATCACCATGCTGTGGGTTTTAGAGCGGTTGTCGACCTTGAACGCTAAGGCCTCTCCTGGCGCCGGCAACGACGACGTCGTGGGCCCCGCAGACGTTCCTCCTGGGCTATGATTTGGTATGAACGATTAACGGAAGGTAAGGGGGCCTGCGCAAGAATGTGCAAGCGAAGTGGGGCATATCCATCATCAAGACCAATCATGAAACGGTGAAGACGTTTTTGATTTCGAGTTTCTTCAAGAAACAGCATCACCGGACAGGTTGCACCACCGGTAGGACAGGATGGCTCAACTTCCTGTGTCGACAGTTCATTCCATAGGCGAGTAAGTGACCAAAGTAATCGGCCAAAGACTCACCTTTTTGTTGTTTACATTCACTGATGTCAGATTTAATTTGGCAGATCCGTGTTCCATTAGAAACACAATATCGTTCTTTAAGATGCTTCCACAATTCATGAGTGTTGTCAAAAAACGAAACCGACGAACCCAGATTCGGGGAGATAGTGTTGAGGAGCCAAGAAATCAGCATGGAGAGTACAATACTCCAATCGGCCAAACCCACCGCGGTGGTAGGTTTCGGGATAGTGTCATCCAGGAATCCAAGTTTACGTTTGGCATTCAAAGACATGCGAATCGCGCGTGCCCATTCATCAAAGTTATCAGCTTTCAACTGAATCGGAGTGATTAAGTTGCCAGGATTATCATTCGAGCCTAAAAAATAGACTGAACCAGGTTTGGGGTTGGATGAGTCAGTATTTTCTGTCATGGTTATGCGGTGTGTGCGGCAAGAATAGGTTCGAAGTGGTGAATCAATGATTAATCAGTGAAGGATCGAAGCACAGCAGCGAAAAAATCAAATATGGGATCAATATTTGGTTCGAAGGATGCAAAGAAGAACTCGAAAAAAATCAAGTCTTGGCTTCCAGATCAAATGAGTTTCGGTTTTTCAGATTTTGGTAGAGAGGTTTTTCATATTTTGGCTCTTGATACCATGTTAAATTTAGTTCAATTTCAGTCACACTTCTCATTGATCATCAGAATATATTTATACATCGTAGAGAGTCCTACTTCAACATAGATTAGGAATAACAATTCTATTCCTAATACATATCCAAACTAGAGTCCTAACAATTCTGTTCTCAATCATCAAAATGCATTCGTGGATCATAGCATTGACGTCCTCTGGACACTCATTATGGGGGTAGTGGCCTACACTATCAGTACCATGATTGTACTCCCTCCGGTCTTTATTAGTTTACCCCTTTCTATGAGGCACATTTGCCGATACACTAATTTGAACCTTAATATCTCTAATTATCAATAAGTAAAAATTACAAAAAGTTGATGTTTGGATACTACACATTGAGATGAATATAACAAGATCTCACATGACTATATTTTTCCTTAAGTACAAATCACAAGAGATAGTCAAAGTCATGTATGTGAATAGTGTCAAAAGTCAAAAGGGATAAACTAATAAAGACCGGAGGGAGTATTATCCAACTCATATTCTAATTTTCAGATTGCAATTTATTTCAAGAAAAGGTCCTTAATTAAAATCCCTTCATGATGCTCTCTGAACACTGTAAACTTGGAATTGGAATCAGCAGTTGGGTCTTTCACTCCCTGACGAAAATAAACAAATCATCAGACAGTTGAGGAAAATGTATACTAGTTTCTCTAATCTATGATATCCACCAATCTTGCATTTCCAATATTACCTGTATTTTTAAAATCTTCCCCTAAATCTGCTTCAAAGATGATAAAGAGGAACGGTCTCATATCAATCTGAAGCTGAATAAGCGTTCTCCAAAACCACTACTGAACCAGAATCATATGACTTCGTCAAGGTAAACAGCGTTTTCAGGCAGCTTTGAGTTGGTGTCATAAAATAGAAGAAATAAAAGTCAGATTCAATAACATTTTACATTGTCAGACATAGCTGTACAGATGCCACTCACAGACTTAAAGCTGGGTAGCAGTTCTTCGCGAGGCCTCTTGTACTGAATCTCAAGTATTACGGATGTGCTCGACCCCAGCCAAGCAGCTCCAGAAATTTGTATTTCCTAAAATGCGAATCATCAAAAGTAGTAGCAAGTGTAGAAAACCAGAAACTAGTTTTGAGATGACTTTGCCAAATCTGCCCCAAGTACTAGAGCTAACAATCATACTAGTAGATTCCTTGCCTTGAAGAATAGCAGCGAGGAATATACTGAAAATAACGTCTCCATCATTGTTCGTAAGAGCAATAGCCTAGCCAGAGAAGGCCAAAGTCCAGCAACGAATGATATATAGTACTCAAGCAATTCACAGAAGCTGAATGATAAATCGGAACTCACAGAATTAATTTTGCTCTCCATCGTCAATATCCAATCACGGATCACAGCGTTGAAGAAGTTCTATCAGGCCATTTCATCTGAAAAACCTGCAATGTCGTATACACTGTCACCACAATAAGATAGACGTCATTCCTTATCATTGAATTTCTTTTACTATAAGCTGTTTGGCTTTGTTGGTGAAAGCCACTTTAGCTGAACAAAAACCAAAACCAACTACTAAATATCCACTTCATGCTCTAATACAGCTAACTTAACAGATTACATACATTATATAATACTCCAGTTTAGATGACTAGATAAAGACTGTGAATGTCCATAAAATAATATCAATGTTTGGATCATATATACTACCTCCCTAACTAGAAAAAGAACTGATCTTATTGCACAATATAAACTATCAACGGAAAATTGAGAATCATAATTCTGCAATAGCAAATGGACTCTTCTAAGAACCACAAAGAGATAAATAGTATAAAACTCCTATTTTGAGATGTGTTATCAATGTAAGGCTTCCCTTACTAGTGTTTTTCTTCAGTAATGTTCTTGAAATGCCACAAAACTCAGCGTGATCATCATGCTTGAAGCAAACAATCACAGCAGCACAATCATTGTTAATGCAGATATCAGTGATTAAAATTTAAAAGTACTCACGGTTATGCCAAGAGATACCCGAACAAAAAAATAAATAGATAAGCTCTGAGCTATAGAAAGAAGATGCACCAAATTTTATGAATATGGACTCTTCTAAGAACCACTATGTACCAGAAAAGAAAACACCATGGAACTCCTATTTAAAATAGTGTGATCTATATAATTCTTCTTGTCGTAGCAGAAGTCAGACATCAAAATGACTAAGGGAAAGTCAAATGACTAAAAACAAATCAAATCAGAAAGCTAGTTATCATCTATCAAGCTTCTAACTCAAGGAATGCAATCAGATTCACATTCACCTAAACAAGCTGGATGGCCGAGGTAGCCATGTTTCAAATCAGAAAGCTAGTTATATCATATTTATAT
Organism: Beta corolliflora; assembly: GCA_947648045.1. Taxonomy (NCBI): domain Eukaryota; kingdom Viridiplantae; phylum Streptophyta; class Magnoliopsida; order Caryophyllales; family Amaranthaceae; genus Beta; species Beta corolliflora. The sequence goes on from CANSZD010001123.1 coordinate 147,301, forward strand.
CTGACTAAAACAGGGGTTTAGTGGAGGAATACATCAAAAAACTTGGTGACGATACACCAAGAACAGAACTTTCATCTGACAGACCATATTCTCTACCTTAGAAATAAACTACATGTATATCTTGCAACCAAATAATCCTGAGATCAGGCACTGAATACAGAATCCTTAATATATGAAGACTTGTTACATTTGCGACTCATAGAGAAAACAGCCAAAACGAGTAAGTTGAAAAAAAAAATAGTAGTAGTCAATGTTCAGATTGCTAAAAGAAAATTTGAAGTGTTGTTCTAAGTTACTGAGTGTTTGGATTAATTAGCATTGAAACGAGAGATTAGTTGATTAATCATTATGAAGAATGCACATATATAAATGTTGCAATTAAAATAATTAAATGATACTTATCTGTTGAAGCGTGAACTAAGAGCAGTTGCTGTGACGTGGAAGAACCACTGTCCTAAAAGAGGGATCATAGGCCCACGCCCGCGCCGCGCTCGCCACGAGCCCGAGCCCGGCCCGGCCGGCGCGCGTGCGTGTGTGGTTACCAATCCATTTAGCCCATTATCCAACAAGGTGTTCTAAAGTACTTCCCTACATAAACAAAGAAGATACTAGATAATTCTTCCATGTGGGACAAGAGGGATTTCTTTCTTTGACAATTGTTGAAACTTCCAACAATCCCCCACAGGTTCAACATATGAGAAAAGAAAGGAAAAATCGGAAAAGAAGAATGGTTCGGGCAATAACAAAATAATCGCATCAGTGAATGTCTTGCGACTTGAATTAACACTTAGTGATATTAAGCTAAAGTCTCCTTCCCATTAAGTGACCTTAGTCTTGAACTTAGTAGGGAGTAAGAGACCTATTACTTAAAACACGCAATCATATATGTAAACAGTTCTGATACTCCGCGAATAAAAGTGACGCCTTATACAGGCCATACGTCCAATGCCTGGATACTCATAGGTGTTCTAGAGAATCAACCCAAGCAATTCTCATAGGAAGCGGCCACACTTCCACACCTACTTAGGTGAATCCCATCAAGTGTGAGCTACATCACACCACCAAATATATGGATATGGGTTCATTAAGAGCATTTTGCTCATCCTCATTCACAATGTAGCAAGCACTATTACAATCAAACATCTAGGGATGGAGAATTAAATTTCAGTGCTCCCGAATTATTACATAATGTTCTCCCTTGAACTCATAGTGAGTAGGAGTTTATTACTTACAATTCAATCAATGGGTCTCAAGCCCATCCCTTTCGATGTTTCCAAAACTAGTTTTCTACATAGGCCTTTCGTGAGCGGATCCGCGGTGTTCTTTTCAGACTTTACATAGTCTAGCGATATCACTCCATTTGACAGAAGGTCCTTAACTGCCTTGTGTCTCAAACGAATGTGTCTTTTCTTCCCATTGTAGGCATTGTTGTTTGCAACAGCAATAGCAGCTTGCGAGTCACAATGCATAGCAACCGAAGGAGCCGGCTTCCCCACAAAGGGAATATCTCGCAAAGGTGTTTCTCAACCAATCCGCCTCATGTCCCGCCAATTCAAGAGCAATAAATTCGGATCTCCATAGTCGACATAGCAAGACAAGATTGCTTACATGATTTCCAAGATACACTCCACCACCTAGTGTGAAAACATAGCCACTAGTGGAGTTAATTTCATCATTACCAGATACCCAGTTGGCATCACAAAAACCTTCCAAAACAGCTGGAAAGTTAGAGAAGTGCAGACCCCAATCCATGGTACCTTTAAGGTACTTAAGCAAGCGACGAAGAGCATCCCAATGATCCTTGTTGGGGTTATGAGTGTACCTGCTTAGTCTACTTACCGCATAAGCAATATCAGGTCTTGGTAATTCATAAGAAACATAACACTTCCAATAACTTTGGCATACTCGGATTGACATACTGGATCACCCTTATTTTTCATTAAATGAAAACTGGGTCATAGGGGGTTCTCGACCGGATCAACATCAAATGAGTTAAACTTTTAAGAAGTTTTTCTACATAGTGAGACCGATTTAAACAAATACCACTTGGAGTTCTTTTTAATTTTAACTCCCAAAATAACATCAGCCTCACCCATGTCTTTCATTTCAAATTTTGAACTTAAGAAATTCTTTGTCTCTTTGATACGATCCAAGTCAGTACCAAATATTAGCATATCATCTACATATAAACAAATGATAACACATCCAGAAGCATTATGCTTAGAGTAAACACAAGAATCACCTTCATTTACATGAAAACCATTACTTACCACAGTTTTGTCAAATTTGTCATGCCATTGTTTTGGAGCTTGTTTAAGTCCATACAATGATTTGACCAGCTTACAAACCTTATTTTCTTGACCAGGAACGACGAACCCCTCAGATTGAGTCAAGTAAATCTCTTCTTCCAAGTCTCCATTAAAAAAATGCAGTTTTCACATCCATTTGATGCACAACAAGATTATGAATGCAAGCAAGAGCTATCAAAGTTCTAATTGTTGCAATTTTGGTGACAGGGGAATAAGTATCAAAATAATCTATTCCATGTTTTTGAGTAAATCCCCTGACAACAATTCTAGCCTTATACTTGTCAATGGATCCATCAGGTTTCAGTTTTTTCTTAAAGATCCACTTACAAGTAATGGGCTTGCAACCCCTGGGTAAATCAGTCAATTCCTAAGTATTATTACTTAGGATTGAAAAAAGTTCATTATTAATAGCTTCTTTCCAGAATACTGCATCAATGGACCTCATTGCCTCATCATAAGTTTTAGGATCATCTTCCGAAATGAAAGCAAAGACAAAATCACAGTCAATCAAATAAGGTTCAGTTAAGAAAGCAGTGATAAAGTCAAATCCAAAACTATTTTCTTTCGGAGCCCTTTTGCTTCTCCTTGGCTCCAAATCTGTAACATGATTATCTGAAAGAGGAGCAGCACATAAGTTAGGTGCAGAGCTAGAGGATGGCAAATCATTACTAATGCAGGAGGATTTCATAGGAAAGATGTGTTCAAAGAACTCTGCATCTCTTGATTCAATAATGTTACCACCTGCATAAGAATTGTTAGCACCTTTAACAAGGAAACGAAAAGAAGCACTTTGATAAGCATATCCAATAAAAATTGAATCAACTGTTTTTGGACCTATTTTGTCTCTCTTGAAGCTAGGAACCCCCACTTTCGTTAGACACCCCCACACTTTTAAGTAATTCAGGTTGGGTGCTCTACCCTTCCATAATTCATAAGGAGTTTTGTCTAGTTTCTTGTGAGGTACTCGGTTCAAAACATGACAAGCGTAAAGTATAGCTTCCCCCACATATTATCGGGAAGACCCGTAACTAATAAGCATGGCATTCATCATGTTCTTAAGAGTCCTATTCTTTCTTTCAAAGAATTCCATTTTGTTCAGGGGTATAGGGGGCAGTCATTTCATGAACTATACCATTTTGTTCACAAAAAGTTTTAAGAGAGTTAGGGTCATATTCTCCACCCCTATCACTCCTAAGTCTCTTGATCTTTCGATCTAGCTGATTTTCTACCTCGACCTTGTATTTGAGGAACATTTCCTCAGCTTCATCCTTTGACCTGAGAAGATAAATCATGGTAAAACGAGAACAGTCATCAACAAAAGTAATGTAATACCTTACCACCCCTGCTCTCATGATTTTTAAAATCCCCCAAATCACTATGAACAAGTTCTAGTACTTCAGTCTGTCTATCTATTGATTTGAATGGCTTCTTTGCAAATTTGGCTTCAACACATATTTCGCATTTTGAAAATTCAGTTTTAGAGAAGTTGGGAATTAAATTCAAATGTTTAAGCCTTTTAATAGAAGCAACATTAACATGACCCAACCTCGCATGTCACAAATCAATAGACTCAGCAATATAAGCAGAAGAAGTACTAGCCATTTTATTATTCATAGTTTCAACAGAAGCATCGAGAATAAAGAGCCCCCCATTACAAAACCCATTCCCTACAAAATCTCCATTATGAGTAAGAACAAGCCTATCAGAATCAAAAGAAAGTCTAAGACCAGCTTTCATAAGCAAACTACCAGACATTAAATTCCTACGCATTTCAGGAACATGTAAAACATTAGTAAGAGTGAGAAGCTTTCCAGAACTAAGTTTGAGAATTATCTTCCCTTTCCCTTGAACACTTGCAGAAGCCGAGTTGCCCATGAACACATTCTCACCATCAGGTTTGTCATAGGTTGAAAACATGTTCTGATTCGTTGCTCCATTCGTCTTTTAGATTGTTGCAAATAAAACAATTAAATGATACTTATCTGTTGAAGTGTGAACTAAGAGCAGTTGCTGTGACGTGGAAGAACCATTGTCCTAAAAGACGATTCCGCGCTACCCCGGTGCAAGTAGAACTACCGCGATCGCCCTCCAAGATTAGCACAGCACCGTAGGACGTGTGCACTCACAAACTACGGTTGGAGATCAGAAACTTTGCCCAATATGAGAGAGAGAGAGAGAGAGAGAGAGTGACAGTTTTTGTTTTTCTGTGTGTATTCTGCTAATGTGAAGAATCGGGGTTTATAAGAAGAAGAACAGAATCAAAAAGAAACGGAAAGGCTAAAAATAAGGGAAGTAAATCAAGGCAGAAATCTCGGAGGAAACGGCTAAGTATCTCGCTAATAACGGCAAGAACACGATTCTTGCAATTAGCGTTAACTCAAAACTGACTGGAGTTTAAAAGGGATCACAGGCCCACAGCCCACGCCCGCGCCGCGCTCGCCATGAGCCCGGCCCGGCCGGCGCGCGCGCGCGTGTGGTTACCAATCCATTTAGCCCATTATCCAACAAGGTGTTCTAAGGTACTTCCCTGTATAAACAAAGAAGATACTAGATAATTCTTCCATGTGGGACAAGAGGGATTTCTTTCTTTGACAATTGTTGAAACTTCCAACAATAAATACAACCTCATTCTGGGTACTTGTTAAATTAATTAATAATACTCATGCAAGGGAAAGAAAGACGCACCTGAAGTGGCTAGGATTGCATTTCTCATCCAAAACAATATTGAACTTCAATGGTGGGGATGTGTTGAATGTAGGGCCGCCTCCTCCCCGTGGGGGGTCGCTTTGGCATCTTCTCTCCAGAGCTTCTTGAACAAAACGAAATAGCAAGTTTCCTTAGAGAGGTGAGTTTTGGCATCCAATTTGGCATTGCTTTTAGTCGTTTGCATCCCTCAATGTCAATGGTTTGGATGGCAGCCAAAAACTGCATCCAATTAGGCAGCTCCACTACGTCATCGTCCCACGCTATCCTCAGTCTTACAAGACAATGAAAAGCCTCCATGGGAAATGAGTTTAGCCATGCCACGCTGCTTATGTCCACCTCCTTTAATGTGGGAATGGATATACTGTTATTGCTGGTAGCCGATTTTTCAGGATTACATGACGAAAATGACGTAGAGGGATTGCCAATATCATAAAAGGGTGTTGTAGATACTGGTGCAGATGAGGTTGAGGGAGCCACCTCTCCTAACCTAGTAGTGTTTATTATTTGCAATTCTCTACTGAATTCATGCAAACATAGGATTTCCAACTTGGGACACAGCAATATACATGTTAGTGTCGGGCAGCATTCTATCTTCAATTGAGAAAGACATGGTAGTAATCGTTGCAATTGTGGCGGACTGTTGTTGCTGCTATCTTCCATTCCTCGCCATCCTTCCAACTCGGGGCACCCGCTAACTCAAGTTGTTCAAGGGAGGGAATGATGCTTCGAGCAAGACTTCCTAATCCAAGCGTAGGCATCGTGGAACCGGAAATAGCCAATTTAGGAGTATCTTCTTCTATGTGTTCCAAGTTTGCCAAATTTGCAAGTTCGAGGGATTTCGTATGGTGTAAGTTTCCCCGAGACACGGCAAGGACTCCAACCTGCAGACAATCTACAAGATTAAGCCTTGTAAGTTTCGGGAGACGAGTTGCCCAACTAGGCATTTTCACACCATGGTAATTAAACACGCCTAATCTCTTTAGATTAGAATGTGGCTGCAACTCTTCCATCAAACTTAATATTCCCTCTTCATCCAATAGTTCATCATCCTCCGTACGCATGAATTCAAACACAATATAGCTGAGATGCTCCTTACTCCGTAGGTGTAATCCTTCCCTCCTACCCTCTTCTTTAACAAAATTCTGAACGATTTTGGGCCACCTAAACTCGACTCTAAGATCACCTTTCAAGTTGTTAAGAGGCTTTAAGTTGTCCAGCCCTTTAAACCATTGCTTCCAACTTGAACTGCTATCCTCATCTCCACCCACTTTAAAATGACTTAGCCTCTGAAGGCAACTCAACTTACCCATGTCCCTAGGCATATAAGTCAATTTAAGGCACTTCTCCATATCTAAGACCCTAAGCTTAACTAATCTACTCAAATCTTTTGGCAACTCTTTCAATCTCACGCATCCTCTTAAATTTAAGATTTGTAGATTATACAATTTTGTAATTGACTTAGGAAGCATTAATAAGCTCTGGTTGTTCGAGAGATTTAAGTACCTCAAATGCAACAATTTATCAATGCAAACTGGCAAACTTTTTATAGTCAACCGATTGAGGTCTAATGCCCTTAGACACCTACAATTTGCTACTAATGCAGTGAATGCCTCATCCTCATTGTACTTATTTATCAATATATATCTGGAAGAAGTCACAAAAAGATGCGAACGGAGATGGGTCTTACCCAAAGAATAGCATTCTTTTCCAAATTGTCTCCTGCTGGTAGTTAATAGATGACGAACTTTTTTATCTAGGTTGCCACTAATAGTATTTGTTGCGTAAAAGATCTCCTTCCCTAAGACACTTTGAGCAACATCATGCATGAGATCATGCATCTTACATGAGATAATTTCACCATATTCATCTTTCTTGATAACTTGAAAGAAACATCTCTTTAACAAAATAAAAAAAGTATTCATCAGCAGCATCTTCAATGCTTTGACCTTTATCCAGCGGAACAATGTAACCTTGTGCCATCCAAAGGCTAATTAACCTCTCTTTCTCCATCATAAAATCCTTTGGAAACAAGGCACAATAACAAAAGCAGCTCTTTAATGGAGTCTCAAGATGGTGGAAACTCAGCTTCAATATGGGCATGATTCCGTTTTTCCTCTGTCTGATGTTGGCTAACCCAATCTTCATAAAAGATTTCCATCTACTCACATCTTGACCAAATAATAGACTACCTGCCACTCTTATAGCGAGAGGGACTCGAGCACATCCATCAACAATCTCTCGCCCAATCTTCACCAACTCATCATGGGGGTTTGACGACTGATGTGATGTAAATGCCGTGCTTTTAAACAAGCGCCATGAGTTTTCCTCTGACAAGCCTTCTAGCTCATACATTGAACCTCCTGTGATTGTTGCAGTCTTTTGAGAGCGAGTAGTCACCATAATCCAACTTCCCTTTTCACCCCCAATCAAATATTTTACCAATTCACACCATTGTTCACGCTTTTCAGTCCATACGTCATCTAAAACAAGCAAGAATTTCTTGCCTGCTAGTTGTTCACGAAGTTGGCTTTGCACCCATTCCATTGTTGATCCCTCTTGATCCCGACCCAAAATCTTACAAAGAATTTCTTTCACATCCAGTTCCTTCTGATCTTCATCAGCAACACAGGTCCACAGTCTCAATGGAAATGCACTTGTGACCCTTGAATTGTTATACACAAGTTGGGGAAGAGCAGTTTTGCCTAACCCTCCAATGCCCACAATCGTGAGGACAGACACATCATGTTGATTATTAGAAGCAAGCAACTTATCAACAATGTGGTCCAAATCATCCTCTCTTCCAATGATATCACCTCCATTCACGTAAGAGCAGGTCTCAGGCCTTCTTTTCCTGATAGGCTCATAATCAATCTTAAAGCCAAACTGCTGACTATTGGTAGCAATTGCGTCCAACTTCTTCTTAATATTCTTAACCCGTCGAGACATCCTGTAAGCAAGGCTCAATGGGTTGTGGGATCGAGAGAAGAAGTGACTCACTTTTTTAGAGAGACTACCACCAGCTTCCACGAGCTGCTTCTGTTTAGCAAGAGTGACAAACTCGTCAAACAGATCATCAGCGTCAAAGACAGCATCCTTGAGGTCCTCGATCCAATGTTGTGCTTCATGGGTGAGCTCTTGCTTGGTCTCGGCATCACGGAACACGGCATTGATGGTAGAGACAGTGCATTGGAGGCTATCAAGTTGGGATTTGTAGTCAAATACTGAGCAGAGCTTCAAGCAGAGTTTGTGCAACATACAGGACTGTTCCCACATCCATTTTTGTTTCAGAGAGAGTGATGGAGAGGCAATAAGTTGTGGAGATGTTTCGCAATGAGTTCTTTTTAGTTTTGGATTAAGCACACCAAGCACTAGCTAGTCCAAGTTTCGCCGATATATGTTCAGCACTAGTAGTGTACTACGTGCTTTACCTCGAACAGTACAATTTCATATTAAATCAAAACTAATAGTACTTTCTTTCTCACAATTCAGAATAAATTTAGGGAAGCATCATATCTTGTAAAAGATTATGTACTACTCTGCTAAATGATACTCTTGTAAACTTAAATTTTCTGGTTTTACTGATTTGTTTTACAAGTACTAGAAAGTTATCATATCTTTCAAATAAGGTAGTAAGTGTATTATATACTTTTTAGTATTGTTTTAATAATACAGGTGAACGTTAGATTTAGCATCTTGGTTTTGCCAAATATGCGAAGTTTGTACTACTACTACAGGTTGTCTGATATAGTTAAGATTAAAAAATCTGAAGATTCCATAAACTTGCTTTGTCGTTCGAAAATAGGATTTACCACCTTGGCTACTCAGCTTATTGGAGTAATTTAACATCAATTATTCCAGTTGGCCCATTCTGCTTTAATTTGTGCTTTTCATCTTACCTACATCATATATTATGAACTCTAGTAATAATTTTTGTTATTTGGATCATTGGATGTTGAGTCAGAGCAATTACTCAAACAAAGGTAAGACCGACCAAGCTATCATCAAAAGTTGTTCTGGAGCTTGGTCTACCATGATAGCCCATGCGCGGCACATTGGTCATTGACCATTGGAATACCGTACCACTAGTCAAACGACTAGACGCTACTTGAGAAGCTATGGCACCACACCCTAAGAAGTCCTACCAAAAAAATGTAGTTATAAATAAATAAAAAAAAGCTTACAACAAAATTCTTTTTTTGTTAGAAACAACCTTTTATAGTCAATTTTTTGCGAGAAACGACCTTTTAAATTTTTTTTGCAAGATGAAACCTAACCAAATTTTCCGGTGTTGACTTCTTCTTTTCTAACGTTGACCGTTAGTTTTTTTAAGTTCAATTCTTTTATTTCATTTTCCCTCCCTTTTTTACTCCAATATAACATAAACCTACATCCCCCTCTTTCTCTCCCTCAATCCCTCTTTCACTCTCTCTCTCTCTCTTCCATAAACAAAAGGGTTTTCGATTTGTCGGTTTTGTTGTTGTTGTTGTTGAGAGGTTTTAAGGAGTCTGGTGTAGGAGGAAATGGAAGGGTTTTAGAGGAGACTACCATTGTTTTGGGAATTCAGAGCATATGGTCTGATGTTTGGATAATGTTGTAATGTAATGAACTTCTTCAATTTCTCCAACTGTGAAATAGAGTAAAATAGAGATTGTGGGTTTATGTTTATGGAAGAGAAAGAGTGAAAGAGAGAGTAAAGGAGAGAGAGAGAGAGAGAGGGGGGAGGGAGGATGTAGGTTTATGTTATATTGGAGTAAAAAAGGGAGGGAAAATGAAATAAAAGAATTGAATTTAAACAAGTAATGGTAATGCGGCTAATGCCGGAAAAGAGAGGCAACACCGAAAATTCGGTTAGGTCTCATCTTTTAAAAAAAATATTTACTTTTAGGTTGTAAGTTGCAAAAAGAAAATTTAAAAGGTTGTTTCTTGCAAAAAATTGAGTGTAGAAGGTTGTTTCTGACAAAAAAATTTATCGCTAATACAATAGTTGAACATTAGTATTACGGTTTTTCACCAAGTACCCTCGAGTTTTCAAGAAATTCACGTGGTACCCTCCAAATTTTCAAAATACACGGGGTACCCCTAAGTTTCATAATAATTCACGTGGTACCCTCAAATACACTTAATGACTTAACCGCCGTTAGTTAATTATCCTAATTTTCTGTTTTAAACCCTAATTGACCCTCTAATGCTAACCCTAATCCTAACATCTACCTCTAACCCTAACCCCAAACCCTAACCCTAACCCACCATCCCACCACCCACTCCCCAACCCTCCCACCACCCCACCACCCACTCCCACACCCTCCCACCACCCCCCGCCCCCCCCCCACCCCAAAGAACGCCCCCATCCCCCGCAGCCCCTCCCCCACCCCCCGCGCCGCCCCTCCCCCCCACCCCCACCCATTTTAGTTCGGCGAGCCCCCCCCCCCTCCCTCACCATTAGGGCCGGCAATGGGTCGGGTTGGGTCAAGATCAGGTTGGGTTGGCGGGTTGGCGGGTTGAGAACCCCTTGACCCAACCTGACCTGTTAACTTAAACGGGTTGGGAATTACAACCCAACCCAACCTTATGATAAACGGGTCGACCTGATCAGGTCGACCCGTTTAATTTTTTTTCGTGTTTTTTCCAGAAAAAAATAATAAAACAACTCAATTTATTTGCAAATAGCATAGGCAGCAAGTTAAAATTAAGTCATTACATAACCATATGCTAATATTGTTCAAAATCAACAAAATCATCCGAATTGTTGTTCAAAATCAAAATCATTACAACTCCGCAAGCAATTGTTCAACATTAAGTGTAATGACTAAGTCATAATTAGTAAGAGCACTCTAAAGTCTAATTAACAACTGTATCAGAATGTTGTGTTCCTGGAGAAAGGTCAGGGCTTTCACTCTCCAAAGGACTTTCAACTTCATCCTGTACCTTCAACTTCATGATCGAACCACATAGCTCCTCCATCTGAGGTTCCATTTTCACTAAAATTTAAAAAAAAATGAAATTAAAATCAAGCCATGAATTCTATATCTTTAAATAAAATACAAAATCATATAATAAAGGATAAATAAAATAATATAACAAACCTTCCCCAAAGACCCAATCCCTAAGGCATATAATACCTTCCACCATTTTCATAATTCACCATTTTCATCAGGTTCAAGGAAGTCGAAGTTAACCCATACCCCATAAGTGAGTTTCCGTTGCCTTTTGACTCCGACAGAAATCTTGGGTTTAGGTGCTTTCTCGGTCTTCTTTTGTGGTGGCTCAGGCGTGGGTTCATCTTCTTCAGATATTTCGACAGTGTTGTTGAAATTCATGTCAGCATCTTCCATGACTATAAGAGCAGCAATAAAATAAAATTAACACAACAATATGAAAACAAATGAAAAAGAACAAAAAATAGAACAAAGATGGCGAATGATAAAAGTAAAAAAAAAGAGAGATGGATCTTACTTGAATTAACTGAAGATGTTGAATATTTGATTTTGGGTAGAAGAGTAGAAGACTAGAAGAGCAGAAGAAGTGAAGAACGAGTGAAGAAAGAGAGAAGAAAGGGAGAAGACTGAAGAAACTAAGGCGCCGTTTTTGATTTCTCAAATTCTCACTCTCTTAGGGTTTTTCATTTCAGTCTTAAATACTAAATAGAGCTAGCCAGCTAAAGTTTTTAATTTATGGGCCAGCCCATTTTTTTTGCTCTGAAATCTGAATTGGGTTAGGGATTTTTTTTAGGTTGGTTTTTTTTTAAATGGGTTAGATGGGTCAAAATCAGGTTGAAATTTTCAACCTGACCCAACCCATTTAATTAAACGGGTTGGGTCAGGTCGACCCATTTAATTAAACGGGTTGAAAATTTCAACCCAACCCATTATTAATGGGTTGGGTTCGGGTCGGGTTGGCGGGTTGGGTAATTTTTTGCCAGCTCTACTCACCATCGCCCCCCTTGATTTCGCAACAGTCGCCCTTCCATTCGGCCAGCCCCGCCCCCCCATAGCACCACCCCCGAAATCCCCCCTCCCCTAACCCCCGTCAATTTTCATCCCCTCCCTCACTTATCCATTCCGATTTGCATCCATAGCATCGAAAAGATTTTGAGCACAAATTCGAGACAAAATCGAGGGGATGAAAATCGAGGAGAAGTTGATGAAGAGAGAAGAGGGTGAAAAGGGGGAGAGAGAGGGGATGAAAATCGACGGGGTTAGGGGAGGGGGTTTTGGTGGGGTCATGGTGCTCAGGTGGTGGCGAGGGGTTTGGGCGGCGGTGGTGGTTCACGCGGGCCGGGCGCGAGAGAGGGTGGTCGCAGAGGTGGTGTTGGGTGTGGGGAGGGGGGTTCTTGGCGGGGGTGCCGGGGTGGTGGGAGGGTGGGGGAGGGGGTTAGGATTAGAAGTTAGGGTTAGTTAGGAGTTAGGTTAATTAGGCTTAGTTAGGTTAATTAGACTTTAGTTAGGTTAATTAGGATTTAGTTAGGTTAATTATGGTTAAGACTAACGGCGGTTAACGCCGTTAGTCATTAAGGGTATTTGGGGGTACCACGTGAATTATTATGAAACTTAGGGTGCACCCGTGTATTTTGAAAACTCTGGAGCACCACGTGAAATTCCCGAAAACTCTGGGAGTCTTCGGTGAAAAAATCGTTAGATTATCTTTTTCCATGACCTTGCTTCTTTCTTTCCTGATCATTTTCGACATGAATTGGGATGATATTAAAGAATTAAGATATTGTATAAAGTCTGACAATCCTTATAATCACAAAGAGAAACTAAAAGAACTAAATTATAGGAAAGACGAACAAATAACTTTAATTAAGAAACTAGGGCACATACCTCCATTAATATTGATTGAGGAACCATATCACCACCATAAAGCCATTACATACTGCTTCTTTAATATCATTCACCAGCTGAGGAAATTCTTCTTCACCGACATTGAGTCCTTGTCCTATATGGAATTGGAGTTTAAAAACACAAAATTATGATTTATGGCAACCAATGACTCTTCATAGTTCATGTCATGCTCACCGTGGGTAAAGGCGTTTATAAACCACTTTCAGTAACAATTTAGCGGAAATGACCAAAGAGCCCTTTGGAAGGTTTGATGTTAGGACTTCCTAGGGGGTTGTTTTGGAGAAGAAAGAAACCTGGTATTTGACAGCATACTAGATTATTCTCATGTCAACTTTTCTTACTTTCAATTGTCAAAACGTACTCGTTGCAGCTTGAATGAAGATCCAAATATCCGACAATGGAACAATTTCCTAGAAAGAGTAAATTGTTGAAAAGACTAAAAACTTAGCTAAAAGACCCTGGCTAAAAGACCCTGTTCTCTTACCATTACGACTTTAGGGGGGAGGGGAAGAGTTAACCAGGGTCTTTTAGCTAAGTTTTTAGTTCGCTGTAATTTTGCCATTTAGCAGGACATGATGATTATCTCTCTTCAAAATGAGGCGAAATTAAATAATGTGATATTAACAGGAAAAGACATGGCAAATCAGGTACAAGTGTCATTGCTATACAAGAAAGATTTCTCTCAATATATGTATTCATGTCAAGAAAGACTGTTACAAGCTGGATCAACTTTTACAAGATCATCCTAACCAACTCTACTTTGTAGAGACACTAGAGATGTACCCGATGCCAAAATATGGAGTATTTGCTATCCTGCCACAATGTGAAACCCCTGCCAGTGTGGAACCTGAGAATGGCTTCTGTTTTTACGCTGTTATGATAGTACAACGGTGTTACATGCATGGCGAGCTGATTGATGAATCAAAACTCTCAGTATGAATTCTGCTCTCAATTGTAGATATCCATTCACGAATCATAGCGTTGACTTCCTCGGGACACTCATCATGGGGGCAATGGCCTACAGTAGCAGCACCATGGTTATATGGTATCCAACTCATTCAAATTTGCAGATTGCAACTATTTTAGGGGTTCAAGAGTAGGTGCTAAATTACCAGCATCAAGCTCCTTGATTACAATCCCTTCACAATGCTCTCTGAACATAGCAAGCTTGGAACCAGAATCTGCTATCGGGTCTTTCATTCCCTGACGAAAATAAATAAATCAATCAGACATATAAGAAAAATGGAAACGATTTTTTGTTCTATGAAATACAATCAGAAATTTTCGTCGTGTTCTGGAAACACAATCAGGATTACCTGTATAATTAAAACCTTCCCCTTGAATCTGCTTAGAAGATGATTAAGAGGAATGGACAAATTAAAGCTGAAGACGCTCTCCAAAACCTCTATCGAACCAGGATCATATGACTTACACAATCAAGGTTAACAACGCTGTAAATCTAGCTAATGTTGAGTACTATATTTTTCCCCTCTAAGAATAGGCCCTTATGGGAGTAGTAAAAGAAAAGCTAGTTGGAAACTTATGGGAAATTGTATCTTCCTTCTCAATCAATACAAACGCTCCCCTCCCAAAAAGCTGTAATGGGTGCACCTGAGACAATACATGAGTAGTTGTAATATCAGTTCAAAGTTCAAACTCTGAAGAAAGGGAAACGTTCATTTATCATAAAAGGATACTGCTCTCAGCATTTTCTTGATGAGCCAATCATCAGCTCTTCCAGGCCGCTTCAAGTTGATGACATAAAAAGAGGAATAGAATAGTCAGAAACACAGAACAATCTACATTTACAGACATAGGTGCACAAGACCCACATACAGTTGGATAGCAGTTCTTAACGAGGCTTCTTGTGCTGAATCTCAAGTATTGCAGAAGTGCTCTTGACCCCAGCCAAGCAGCCCCAGAAATTTGTCTTTCCTAAAATGAACAGCCAAAGGAAAAAAAAAAAGGCAATTAGTGCAGAAAACCAGCTTTCAGAAAACTTTTCCAAAAGCTGCCGAAATACTCAATCTAACAATTACACTAATAGTTTCCTACTTTGCTTACCTTGAAGAATAGCAGTGAGGAATATCCTGGTATAACATCTCCAGCAGTGTTCATAAGAACAATAGACTTGACCAGTGAAGGCCAAAGTCCACCAACAATCGAAATGAAGTATCCTGACATTCAAAAAAAACACAACTACTCATACTGAAGGAAATAACTGAGAAAAACAGACCAATACATTAGAAAACATCAGTTGATTGGACAGAAGGGCAAGGTGACACTTACCACCTATCGAATTCCCAACAAGATGTGCTTGCTCACCCACGACCTCAACAATGAAGTCCCGCAACAATTCAGCCCACATGAGTTCGCTGTAAACAATGTTTGGCTTCTCAGACTGACCAAAGCCTAAAAGAGTAAGAGCCCAAACTCGATTCCCAGCATCAGCTATATCACTTAAATTGTCGCGGTAATGCTCAAAAAAAGCCCCAAATCCGTGGACAAGAAGAACAGCAGGCCCTTCACAACCAGAAACTGTGTACTAAAAAGAGAACAGTGTCTTAATTAGCAGCCACACATCTACAAGTCAAACCTGGCCATGCAAATAATAATTATGCCAGGAGAGAATTACTCAACCAGAAATTAGTTGAGCTATAGAATTAAGATACACAACCTTACAGAATAGTACACTTCTAGATCACCGACTGGACTTAGAAAATTATGATTTTTCTTTCCAAGGACCAGGAGATAAAATTCAGAAAATTGCTAAAGATTTAAGTATAATCAAAATAAAACCAATATAAAAACTCTTCCGAAGTGCTCTAAAATATCCAAAGGAAATGCCATGTTTAACATTAAAATTGACAAAGGAAAAGTCACTAGGCTCAAAACCAAATCAGATATAGAAATAGTCTTCTAAAAAAAATCTGACTCAGAGTAAAAGCACCAAAATACTCCTAAAACAGAAGCAACAACATCATTTCAGAAAGGGGATGAACTTTTGGCCAAGGTTAGTTTTGCGCGTGCTGCAAATGAATACATCACAAAATGAAGGCATGGAGAAGATATGCTATCTTTGAAAAAAAAAAAAACAGATGCACTTCAGCAAAAGCAGAGGAGAATAAGCCAATCTTCAGCATCTACATGCCCAAATTCAGCCCTTGGATCAACGGGTAGGAGTAGAAAGTTCTTCCTTATTTCTCTACCATACCTGAATTAGGTGGCCATTCCATCTCCAAAATCTCGTAGAGTATAGTTCTTCCTCCTCGGATAAACTTTTCAAACTCAAAAGCCAATACCACTGCCACAAACATTTGAAAGTATTAGCTGACACCAATTAGAGTAAAAGAACTCCATTAAATCAAGAGAAATGTATTCTGCATCAATAGAAGTCAGCCAAGTTAATGTTCCTATTACCTCAATCGAGCATACTGCATTAACTGCAGCAGAAACTGTTGCTGTAGAATACCCAAATGGAGATAGAAACCCAGCATTTCGTTCTTTCTCGTATCTTATAGCTTCATAATATACTCTCCTACTGGATATGATGCCAAGTTGCAGAGCAGATTGAAAAAGAGCTCCAAATGAAGCTCCAGCTCTGATTTCAGTCTCCCTTAACCTTTGATGGATCCTAACATCCCACCAGGATAAAAAATGAGGTCATTGAAGAGTAAATTTTAATTTATTCTAAAATAATTCAAGAACACAACAGTCAACAAGTGATGCATCAGATGTGTAACAAAAGGGTAATGCAAAGTCAACTGACAAAAAAAGGTAACTCAAATTCAGCCAGATAAAGCACATATCACATACTTTTTTTTTTTTGGATGAAAGACAATAAAATTAGAAACTAGTTATGGGGAAATCACAGTTCTCCTGCTGGGGTAACAACTACATCTCACACCATGATTGTAAAATCTAAATGTTTGACAATAGAACAAAAAGGCTTCCCTCGAGTAACTTGAAAATTCTGCCTCTTTGGCCTTTGCTACACAGAGCAGCCTGCCTCAACTGCACATATGACTTTCACGGTATTTTTGTTATCAGCCATTCGCAACACAGAAGACAATTCTAAATATTCCCATGTCATGAAATATGCTTCTGGTGTGTTAGTAGACAGATATTATAAATTTTCCTTTACTTTCTATAAATTCAAAGAATATGCCACGGGTTCAGGCAACATTGACAGAGCAAGTACTCTATCCCAGCATATGCTCCTGAACATAAATTGAATTAATATTCATCACCACTTTGCCTATAATGCTCTTTACAGTTGTTGCCTCTCTTAATTTGTATGTTTAGTCAATCAAGAATGTCTATTAGGGACAGATGGAGTACAAGTGAAGCCAAACCAAACATGATCATCACAAGAGAACTTACTCTTGCCAGTCGTCTCGAGGCGTTCCTTCTAGATATCTCAAATATCCAGCTATTGCATTCAATAAAACTTCTGTTCCGCCAGCAACAATGTTACCCTTACTTGTACCAAAAACAGAATTTTTCAGCCGCTTCCTTCGAGTTTCATAGGAATTTTCGCTACTGGTTCCTAGTTTTGATAGCCCTGATTTCCCAAGCACAGGGCTGTGTGATTTAAACAGCTTCATATGATCCATTCTAAATGCATCTTCAGCTGAAGTGTGTTTGATGGAATACCACTGTTCTTTTTCTCTATTTGCACGAGAGTCCATGAACTTACTAACATCATTCATAGTGGGTATATGACCTGATTTAAGTCCATTTACATTATGGATGACCAATTCAGCACAAGACAGGAATACTGAGATTTAGATTCACACTTCAACTGGTGAACTGCTAAAAAGTTTAATTAAAGGACAAGATAGCTCACCCCAATCTAACTCCTTTTGGCAACTAGGTAATCTTGGACTTCCAAGCAATAAAACATCATCGTCTTGTCGTTTCTTCATATCTTCAAAGAATGCAGGTAGGTCATCTAAGTTCTACATGCCATCAGCGTGTACATTATATGTCAAGCATGCTTGATAGTGATGAAACCAATGTAATCACAAGGATAAGACAATCACTAATACCTTCACATCATAAAGTGAAGTCCACCACAGCACAATCTCCGGTTTCCAATCTAGAACAGGATCTGCTGCTAGCAAATCCTCAAGAGTAGCAACCAACAAACGCACATCATATTCTACCTCTTCTTCCGCATATATAACAGTTGCTTTAATCTGTTCCTCAATGGTGAGCCAAAAGTGAGAATATGAATCCTCAATGTTCTCACAAGATCAGCATTAACTATCATAGTAAGTATACCTAATGGGTAACAACCTCTTTCACCAGTTCCTGTAGAACAGTTTCCACATTCCCAAATCTGATCATCAGATTGGATCCATGCTGCCTGAGTGACCTCCTTAGATCCTCTACAGCAAGAAGAACAACTTCTATCATTTCACTGGGAAAACCTGCAATACCATAGATAAAGTCACTACAAATAGGCCTCCGACTTTAGAAGGAAAAAAAGTCATAACAATATACACATGCACACGAGGCATTGTCCACAATTGCTAAAGCTTTGAGAAATTACTATATGGATACCATGACATAGATATTAGCCATAAGTTATGTGGTGACGGAAAAACACCCATCCAACAATATTCCATGTTATTGGAAATACAGAATTTGCTAAGCTTTATTGGTCAAAGCCAAAGGATAGAGTAAAAAGATAGATAAGTACAACCATGAAGTCCATTGCAAATCTACTCCATTGTAAGTATAGTTATAAGGGCATTGTGTATTAACTACAGCATATTCAGCATTGACACCTAATGAAGCAATGGAGTCCAAACTCCGTCATGTTAACAACGCTTAACTTCTATTCACTACAGGAAGTCTTGGCCTCTTTCTGTTGGATTCCAATATGGACTCAAAACCATAAAGATAGTATTTTTTTACAAAAATTTGAAGATCAATACACTAGAAATCAATAAACCTTCTAGTGGTACTATAAAACCTTCAAATTGTACTAAGATGTGCATTGATGAAATCTTTCAGTTATTACCATTGAAATTTTTAGTACTAACATATATGTTCATGTCTATAAGTTATAACCAATGTGCTCTTGATAGAGTCTCTTGGAGGTCTATCATATCTTCTTCAAAGGGTCCAACATCCACACTCATTCCACTCCGATTAGCAAATTACATGAAACTATATCGCAGAAGCATGGAAGTCACAAAGTAATACTAGGAAAGATCTCGTCGACAATCTATAGTAAATGCAGTTATCAAGACAGACTATAACAGACAAATTTCTCCTCAGAGACATCCGATAAACAGGATCGATACCACGAAGAATAGCATCATCTCACGCAAGGATGACAAGCAAAATTGAATAAGAAACAGAAGCATAAAGCCTAGAAAATTACAGGCATACAATGTATAAGCACACAGATAGCTTCCAAAAAATGATAATTTAATTCAGGCTTGCAAATCCACAAACTTGAAGCACGCCATAAAAAGGCATCAAAACCAGTTCCTAATTTCTCCATTTTAACATATTACATACATTAAACTCTGAAAATATTAGATGAAGACTGACCTAAAATGTCCAAAAATTCAGCGTAAAATTCAAATTCAAAGATAAAATGACATAATATGTACTATATGAAATCAAAATGAATACTACGCAATTGTTATATCCGCTATTTTAGATAATCTCTACCAAATTTTCAGCAAACAAGAAGACGAAAAGAGAGAGAAATGAACTTAACGAGATAGAATCCGGTGATCGAAGACGTAAAGAGGAACAACACTGGTGTGTTTGGAGGCGGCAACAATGCCAGGGTGATCTTCAATTCGCAGGTCATGCTTGAACCAGACGACAGCAGCGCCGCCATTGTTGATGCTTTGATGAGTAATTTGTGCGTTGATCTTCGTCTTCAAGGAGAAGAAAATGTAGCGATGAGGTGTAGGAAGGAGGGGAGTGGTCGGTAGAAAGTGAAGATGAAGTGGAGTAACAAGCGCCATTGTCTGGGGAGGAGAGAGAAAGAAAGTGAAGGTGGAAGATTTTGTCCATGGATTTACAGGTACAAGAACTTTATGAGCTTAAACTTAAATCACATGTTTTTTTTGGAGGAGAGAGAGGTTTTTTTTTGTGGAGGAAAAATGGCTGCAAAAATGAAATTCTAGAGAGAGATTTTTTGTGGTTGTAGAGCGCGGGACCAAATGCAGATGCTGAGTGAGGTACTGAGGTCCGAGTCAAGTCTGTTTGAGGTCAAGAAAGAGGAATTAGGATCAAAATTTTGTATGCAAATAATTCCTCCGTTCCAAATTAAACGCAACAATTTAGAGGGCACGGACTCCTAGTTGAAATTTCTTAAGGGGTGATTAGAAAAAGGGAGAGGCATGTGATTAGTTTAATTAAGCACACCAACTCCCACCAGTCCACCACCACCAAATGTCACCACCACCTACCGCCACAACCTAATCCACCAAGGCACCACCACCACCGAGACTACCACCACCATCGAGGCACCGCCACCACCAACCACCGAGACAACCACCACCACCACCAAGGCACCGCAACACCAGCGAAACGCCACCACCATCAAAACACTACCAACACCACCGAAATCCACCACCAATTTCACCACAAACACCACCGAAATCCACCACCAATTTCACCACAAACACCACCGAAATCCACCACCAAACCCCAATTTCACCACTAACAGTCTAACACCACCGAAATCTATCAAAAAAACCCTAAAAACACCACCACAAGGCAAAACTACAACCTTAACCACCGAAATTTCAAACCCCCTTTTTAATTTCATCATACGCCATTCGTAGGGATTCAAGACGCATCGTAGAGTTATTATCACAACGATCAGCGATGAATAAGATCCGTATGATCAGCGATGAAGATGTGATGGTGAGAGAAAGAGATGGAAGAGAGAAAGAGATGGAAGAGAGAGAGAGATCTGCAGGAGATAAACAGATCGAGAAGAGAGAGAATCGAGGAGAGAGAACGAAAGAAGATCGAAGGTGGAAATCGCGACTGATTGTTGTGGGTGTTGGTGGAAATCGTGACTGGTGGGTTGGATTTGTGGAGTGGTGGGTTGATTTCTGGGAGTGGTGAGGAGAGAGAAAATGGTTGTGATGGTGGTGGTGGTGCCCGAAATCGCGGAGGTCGGAGATAGGAGGATGGTGGCGGTATGAAGATGATGGTGGTGGTGGGTGGTGGTGACGGTAGAGGAGAAACTTGAGGTGGGTGGGATTGAGGAGAGAGAATCTTAAGGTGGGTGATGATGGAGGTTTAAATGATGATGATAAAGAAAAGTGGTGGTGGGTGAGAGTTGAGGAGATAGAAAGAGGAAGATGATTTGGATTTGTATTTATTTAATTAGTATGATAAGTTCTTGTTAAGGTTTAATTAGTTTTCATTAGGTATACTTAAGTATGGTTTAATTTTTTAGTAAGGGTATTTTTGTAAATTCACACCTAAAAAACTTACTAAAAATAGAAAGTTTGGAATTGTTGCATTTAATTTGAAACTTCCCAAAATGGAAACTGTTGCGTTTAATTTGGAACGGAGGAAGTACTTTTTATAAAATTTATATTACCATGGACATAAGAAGTAGAATCGATCGTAAATGGAAAATATATGAAGAAAACTAGTATAGGATGAGATTTCATCATTATATTGACGAGTAGGGAATTATCCTTAGAAATCGCATATAGTTTTATTGCCAATTCTGAAATTTATTACCACCTATCAAGAGGGGATGTATGATTATTTATATATTGTTTAAGAATTTTATTTTTTAGCAAAATATATGCATGTTGTTTCTGCAAATTGACTTTCTCACTGTAGAATACCAGTTAGTGCGATTTAGCTAGCTGAATCACCCAGCGAACAAATCACCTCCTTGCTAAAAAGAAAAAGCAAAACCCGGAAAAAATAGTGTCTTCACCTCTTCGGTGTTGCATATAAAAAAAAGGTTTCTTTTCAACATTTAGATCGGGAGAGGGCTCATTTTGAAGGAAGAAGGTGAGCAGCAGAATGTTCGACGGTGACGTTTCTGCGAGCAGCGGCTCGTTATTCTATCTAGATAAGGTTTCTTCATTAGTAGAACAACAAATCACTAAAATTTGAAGGGGATACTGAGTCCATTATGTTAAAAAGTTAATATGTAACATCAACTCTAACTAGTAATAGTGCATGGATACTACTTTTTTAGGTTGAAATTTTTTTCCTGTAATCTTTAATTGTACGTTCATTAAAATTAGATAAAACTAATAGTGCAAAACAATATTGTCACATATATAATGAAAATACTAATATGAAGTTCACGACAGGCGTACATTTAAGACACATTTAAAATTTAGGAATACTAATTCGATATGTTTTTAAGTTAAAGTACAACTGAGAATTCCAAAAAATGCAAAGCTACATCATAGAATAGCCCTTACTATTGTAATACAAAGCTACTAGTATCATATATATGATTTGTCTAAATGTATTTACAGAATATCCAATTTTATGATTTTTACTAATTGAAAATTAAGGAAAGAACAATAAATGCAATATTTCACACAATTATAGTTAAAATAAAGAAAAATTGATTAAAAGTAATACGAACTTATACTAATATGTGCAAAATAATACTCCTATTATCTAAAAACTGTTACAAAAAATATGCTTAATTGTGCAAAATAATAAAGGGATTGTCGTTGAAAAATTATTTTGATAATATAAAGTAGGAATACTCTTTCTTAAAAGCTATTTTGAAACATTAGAAATTTTAAAAAGCTTTGATATTTATGATCCTCTCTTAAATTTTTAGATTTTAAAGTTTGCGAGCATAATATACTTAAGATAGTCTGTCGTCAATATCCTCACATTATTTTTCCATGATTATATGTAAAGTTTACATAATTTGTAGCAAATAGTTCAATTTTTATTATTTTTAAAATACTACATATCAATTAAAAGTTATAGTCCATTTTTTTAGCGAATTTTTCTAGAATAAGACACATAAATAATGTAAAAAGTTAAGGTCAACGATTAAAGAAAGGAATAAGTGATGAGAATATTCCTAACTATTTGACCATCTTCCCATAATATTACCCAACCCTTTCTAAAACAGTCCCAATCTCCCATGTAAGCTATAACTTGTTAAACAGATTAATTTTTTAAATTTTGCTTTTAATTTTCATTATTTTCTATTACAAAAAATAATTTTGTGTTTATTCCATTACAAAAATTAATTTAATATTTTTTTTAGTTGGAAAAAATAAATTTTTTCCCGTTTTTGGGTCCTGCCTTTGATGCTTCTCAAGGCACATATTTCGAGATGATCGTAAATGGCTTATTTGACCTTCTTTATGACTTTTTTTAGAAAACGGATGTTGTCGAGCATCATTAAGGGACGTGGATTTCGAAAATACAGTCGAAGTGATTACCACTACGTCAATTTTTTGGGGCTTATATTTCGAGGAGATATTAAACAACGCTTTTGACCTTCAAAACAACTTTTTTCGTAGAAAGGGACGCCACTGAGCATGGGTGTAAATTTCGAGAAGCTTGTTGTAATAAGTACCAGTTTATCAATTTCTTGGCACGTGTTTCGATGCGATCTTAAACAACACTTTTGACATTCGAAAAGGTTTTTTTCAACACAAGAGTGTGTGATGCTAATTTTAAGAAGTCGGTCGAAATAAGTACTAATATTTGAGTTCTTGAACATGCTTTTCGATGCCTCTTGAACTGCACTTTTCATTTTCGAAAATGACTTTTTTAAAAATAAAAAGGAGGCTATCAAGATTCAAGCCCCCATTAAGAGATGTGAATTTCGAGAATCCTGTCGAAATGAGTATCGATATGTCCATTTTTTGGCACGAGTTTCGAGGTGATCTTAAACGACAATTTTGAAATTCGAGATGATTTTTTTTTGGAAAAATGGATGCTACCAAGCGTCCTTAAAGGGCGCGAATTTCAAGAAACCGATCAAAATGAGTACCAATCAATTTTTTTTGCACGCTTTTTCAGGTTCATTTAATTAAATAAAAACAGTTTGGCATAATTATATTGTGACATGTGACATGTGACATTTATAACCGGGTTAGCAGGTTGAAATTAGGATGGGATTGTATTGAAAAGGGTTGGGTAATGGTTGGAATTATTCTCAGATTAATGAAATCAATATCATATAACTAATATATAAAGCAGAGTACAAAGTCAGATCACAAGGCCGCGACATTTGACAAAAGCCATATCACGAGGCTGCGACATTTGGCAAAAGCCAGATCACAAGGCTGCGACATTTGGCAAAAGCCAGATCACGAGGCTACGACATTTGGTGTCCTCATTGGTGGACGCCATTTGTGCGCTCATTAAGTGTCATGTCACATTTTTTTTGAATATAAATAGAGTTCTTAATTGGTTAAAATACAAATAGAGTTTAGGATAAGAATAAATAGAGTTGGGTTCACAATGAAAAACTTAAATATAGTAAATTGATCATAACTTTTAATATATAGTTCGTAAAATTATAATTTTTGTACTATTGGAAAGTGTTGAAAAATCACTCTAAAATAAGATCTACTTATACTATATTTAAAATTTTATATTAAAGTAACCTATAAAAGGAAATATTGACTATATACTAACGTATTAAAGTAACCTACTGCAATTGGAATTAGCGATTCAATTAACCTACTGCAATTGGAATTAGCGATTCAATTAACCTAATGCAATTGGAATTAGGGATTCAATTAGAATTAGGATTGTTATAAGATATTCAATTAGAATTAGGGTTGTTCTACAAAACCTATTCATGTTAGAATTAGAATATTAAAAAGTCAACTTACGAGGTCGCGACATTTGGCGTCCTCATTGGACGCCATTTGTCGTGCTCATTAAGAGTTCTAAATTGATTAAAATACAAATAGAGTTTAGGATAAGAATAAATAATAGAGTTGGGTTCACAATGAAAATCTTAAATATAGTAAATTGATTATAACTTTTAATATATAGTTCGTAAAATTATAATTTCTGTACCATTGGAAAATGTTTAAAAAGTACTTTAAAATAAGATCCATTTATACTATATTAAAAAAATTTATATTAAAGTAACGTATAAAAGGAAATATTGACTATACTAACGTATTAAAGTAACCTACTGCAATTGGAATTAGCGATTCAACTAGAATTAAGGTTAGAGTATTAAAGTAATCGAAGGTACGGTTTCTAATAAATATACTCCTCATATTTCCTTTTCCTTTGATAAGAAACAAATGTTGCATCATTCGTCTCCTCCAAACATGAATATTGGATAAGATAGAACATGGTCAACATATTAGAAAGAGGGTTGATATTGTTAATTATATTGGTCTATTGAGGCTTGAAGGGCACCGTAGCAACATACCATATCAATATTATCAATCCTTCATAATATAACAAATTGTTTGATATTTATGTGATATGTGGTTTAATTTGATTTGTAAACACAATGAGTACTAAAGAAATGTAAGTTTTATCTTGAACTTTCTCCATTAACTTTTCATTGGTCTAGAACATATGGAGGTTTTATTTTTATTGTTCTAACATGCAGCAAGATGTAGGTTGTGTAGTATATCGTAACACATTTAACATACAAAAATATTTAGGTTCTGCATGATAGAGTGAATGTCTAAATTATATAGTGAGTTTCTATATGATATAGTAAGTGTCTAAATGATATAGTGGATTATTCAGAAATGATATAAAATCTGCATGATATAATATGTTTCTGAATTATATAGTGAGTTTCTTCATGACATATAAATTAGAAACCAAAGTCAAAGATAATGCCAAAAATAGGGGTATAAATAATATTTAAAAACTCTACCTCTTCTTCACGAAAAAGCCCGGGCATTTGCCCGGGTCCCAATACTAGTATATATATAAAGGAAGAACTTTTCGGGAGCATAGGGAGCTCCTCAAGATTTCGAGGCCATAGAGCTCGCCACATAGGATTGCCATGTCATCAAATTCTATTTTTATTTTTTACAAAAATAGAGTTCTACATAGATTTAAATACATATAAGGAGCTTTGGATAAGCAAAAATTAGAGTTTGATTTTGAATGAACAACCTAAATTATTATATTATGTAATTTGTGTATAACTTTTGCTACGTAATTCGAAATATTATAATTTTTGTACCATTGGATAGTGCTCGAAATATGCTCTGAAATAAGATCCATATACATATTATACAATATAGTTCTACAACTTATGAAATAGAGAGCGCCACGTAGGATTGCCATCATTAATTTTTATTTTAGATATTTTAAAAAATAGAGTTCTACACATATTTTAATACATAAAAGGAGTTTTGAATAGAGAAAAATTAGAGTTTGGTTTTGAATAAAAAACTTAAAGTATTATATTATGTAAATTGAATATAACTTTTACTACCTAATTGAAAACATTATAATTTTTTACCATTGGAGAGTGCTTGAAATATGCTTCAAAATGAGAACCATTTACAATATAGTTTTACAACTCATGAAAATATATTTAATTAGATGAATGGTAAGACATTTTTTAGTCTTTCTTTTAGATAAATATAATAATAATTAAGCTATAAGTATAGTGTACGATATGTGATTATAGTATTTTATAATAGGTCCAACTTACAGGATTAAACATATTATCTTTCAAAACCTCACCCTTACTCAACTGATCCAAAATAATTTAGTATTGCAACAAAATATACAGAGGAAACTTTGTTGTTACAACAAAAACTAAATTCTATAGTGATAAAGTTACATATAAACCCTTGCGTCGTTTTCAAAAAATTAAAGGTAAGAATAATAGCGTTGTGACGGTTGAATTTAAATATGAACGACTTCCATTTTTCTGTTTTGTGTGCGGGAAGATGGGACATAGCGTGCACGAAAAGGATTGTACTTTAGCTATGGAAGAGGAGGAGGTGAGAGAGCTTGGGTGGGGGTTGTGGCTCAAGGCCTCTCCTCGAAAAAGGAGGTCGAAATATCTGGCGGAGGAGGCTGTGGCGCTGAAGGGTAAAAAGAACTTGTTCATTGGGAAGTCCTCTGATTCATCTTCTTTTGATAATGCGAAGAAGGGAGGTTCGACGGAGAGTAATTCTCATGATTCGAGTAATATGAAGGAGATTGAGGTGGAACGAGGGGATGTGAGTGTGGATAGTGGTGCACAAAAGTACGCGAGGGAGACTGATGGGGGCTCACAAAAGTGCATGAGGGAGGCTGGAGGAGTGGTAAGTGGGGGGGGAGCCCAATGTGAGTCCGGGAGGGAGGAGGTGGTGGGGTGCATGAGCAGCAGGCCCTTGTGCACTCTCCGCTCACTTTCTCAGTGGGGAGCACAGTTCCGACGGAGGGAAAAATATAGAGAGTGGCTCGCAGATCGATGAAGGTAGGAGGTGTAAAAAAGGGGGAGGGTACTGACGAGGCGAGGGGAGAAAAAAGAAAGGGGGGGTACTAGGAGCTTGGAGGAGGCGGATGCGATGGAAATGGGGTGCATAAAAGAGGACGGACTGATGATATTGTGGATGAGAGCTACGATTATTTGATAGTAGCGAAGGTTGGTATTAACCAACCCCGCGAAGGACAATGAAAATCTTTAGTTAGAACTGTCGAGGGCGTGGCAACCCTCGTACAGTTAACACCCTCCGGGAGTGGTGTTGGAGAGATAGGCCGAATATAGTGTTCTTGATGGAGACAATGATTGATAAGAAAGTTTTAGAGAATGTTAGAAGGAGATGTGGTTTTGAGAATGGGGTGTGTGTTGGGAGTGTGGGTTTGTCAGGTGGCATGGGGTTTTGGTGGCGAGATATCAACGTGGTGGTGCGTTCTTTCTCTGCTCATCATTTTGTTGGGGATGTTTGTGATGAGTTTGATGTCCCGTTATGGCGTGCTATAGGTATTTATGGTTGGCCTGAGGCTACAGATAAATATCTTACTTGGCAGCTTATGAGACAATTGTGTCATGGTGTTAATATTCCTATTGTAATGTTCGGGGACTTTAACGAGATAACGAGTGCAAATGAGAAGTGTGGGGGTGCAGTGAGAGGAGAGAGGCAGATGGATGATTTTCGCAATGCTATCGATGATTGTGGTATGTCTGACCTCGGTTTCAAAGATAGCACATTTTCTTGGCAGCGGGGACTTTCTATGGAGACTCTTGTGAAGGAAAGGTTGGATAGATTTCTGGCAAACCATGATTGGGGGGTGATGTTAACCTATTCGGAGGTGATCCACTTTCCTATCTATAAATCTGATCATGCGCCCATCCTGTTGAAATTTGGTAAGGAAAGAACAAGGTATAAGAGGGGTAAGTTGTTTCGGTTTGAGGCATTATGGTTGTCCGATAAAGAGTGTGAAAATGTTGTTACGCAGTCGTGGCAGGGCTGTGCGACGGATCGCATTTCCTCGTGATTGGAGACGATGACAGGTTCTTTAACTCGCTGGGCTCAGGTTACGTTCGGAGATGTTAAAAAAAGAATCCTTGATGCGGAGCGTAAACTGCACAACCTTCAAGAGAAGCCACCCGACGGGTTTATTCTACAGCAGTGTCAACAAGTTGCGGATGAGCTGGATGAGTTGTATAGGTTGAAGGAATCCTATTGGCATGCTCGTGCAAGGGCAAATGAGCTTCGTGATGGAGATAAAAATACAAAGTATTTCCATCACAAAGCGAGTCAGCGACATAAGAGAAATGCCATTAAGGGTTTAAGACGGCTAAAGAGGATCTCGACGGTATTATTTCATCATATTTCGAGGATCTCTTTACCACCAGCAATCCCGGGGGTTTTTGAAACACGAGTCACGCCTGAGATGAATGCAGAGTTGATGAAGGAACCGAGTGGTGAGGATATCAGGGTTGCGTTATTTCAAATGCATCCTAATAAGGCTCCCGGCATTGATTGTAACGCCCCGACTTTCATACATCCTTATTAAGTTAATTAATCAAGATTAGCAGCGGAAGACCTAGTTCAGTCGGCGCGTTACCGCCGTACTTTCCACTAGGGGAAAATACAAGGCGACATTTAACATTAACTTACATGGACATTACTTTGATTTGACACTCTTTAAAGAGACTTTAATAATAGAATACTATTTTCTAGAAAGTTCGGCAGAGTTCCCTTTGTAAATTGGACAACCCAAAATGGGAAAATGTTTGAAAAACCTGTTACAATAAAATATTTCCAAATCCAGAACTCAATGCTTTCGCGGAGCAGCAGCTAAAGAGAACCAGGAGCACTATTGCTCATCCAGAACTAGAAATAAAACTAAACCATTACTTATTATCTAATACAAAGTGGAACGTCCTCGCCTAACAAGAAACATAAAACAATCATAGCTGAACTCTTAGCACGTAACTGCTTCTACCTTGGAAAAGATGTTCCAGAACTTCAACCTGAAACTATTGTAACACTGCCACCCACCAAGTGACAGGCCACAGTAGTGACAAAACAAAACATTGACATACACATCAGCACAACGCTGAGTACTAACTCATAAAACATATTTAACACATGATTTGGTGTCTACGACTTTCACGTAATCAACATGTTCACATCATTCATCACAACATCCCCATAACATAACAACATTCACTTTATTCATCATCTTTCATGACTTATAAGTTCTTACAGATATCATAGCAGAGTCGTAACATCATCATAGATATATATATATATATATATATATATATATATTACATAATCCTAATTGTAATTATAATAAGTAATCTTAACTCATAGTCATAGTCATATTCAGAACGTAGTAATGATCGTACTTTCTTAATAACATAGCCATTTCATATAATTCGTTCATACGTCACTAATCATCATATTCATAACATAGCATAATAGTTCACATCATATCGTACGCTTTATCATTATCTTTTCATTTTACTTAATCATATTGGTATCTTGGCAAGTATACAGATAGGATGTCTTCCCATTTTTCATTTTCGTAAACGGAAGGCTACCACCCGAGGACCTTGGGCCCCACATTTCAGAAGGTGGTTCATAACGCCCAAAACATAACACGGAATCACCCCAATATGTAGAAGGTGACTGACCCGCCGGAAGGTACGTGCAAGACCCGATTTTCATTTTCATAAAACGGAAGGCTACCACCCGAGGACCTTGGCCCCCACATTTCAGAAGGTGGTACTTAATGCCCAAAACATAATACGGAACCACCCATGGACATATGCCCCATAGACAGAAGGTGGCTAACCCGCCAGAAGGTACATGCACGACCCGACATAAACATAATACTGCCAAGAACCATTCTTCCACTTAGCTTTATCATGTTTCGTTTCATTTACGTATCATAATTACATTACATCATCGTAATCGTAATCATAAAACATAATCTTAATCACAACGTAACCATAATTACATTACATCATCGTAATCATAATCATGACACGTAATTGTAATCATTTAGCATAATCATAACATAACCATGATTACATTACATCATCGTAATCATAATCATGGAACGTAATCATAAGCATGACATATTCATAATCATGTTCATATACTTTTGCATAATCAGATATTATAATTATATCTCATAACTTTAGGAGCTTTCTAGCATACATAGCAAAAATGTCATCCTAACCATTTCGTAGTTTCGGACCACATATAGAAACACAGCATAAAACCCTTTTCACAACATGTGGTTTCACATATGTCATTTCTTAGTATACATTTCATAACTCGTCATTCATAAGAACAAGAGTCATCTTTTCACATTTTTCGATCATTTATGAAACATAAGACATATCTATTCCATACTCCTTCATATCCATATAATAAACATATTAGCGATATAGTTCACATAACTGTCTATCGTCATTGAACCTAATTCAACTCTAAATAGTCATCACAATAGTCCAATGATACACTTTTCTTAGCTTTCCCACTTACTAACGTATAATAATGAACCTGATATAGTTAAACAATTGTGCTTTAAATGTCATATAATATCAAGTTGTCTGAGAGTCAATACATTATCTCAATTCCATCATAGTATGAACATCACTTGAAGACATATACATAGCCTCTTTAGAATGAGTTACAACTTGTATATAGTTTGCTTAGTTAACTTATGTGATAGAATACTTTAAATTTCCTTAAATGTTAATTTAACCTTATTGAGTTCATTTCTATTCAAACCACTATATTATCATGTAAGTGAAACTCCACTTTAGTTTAAAAGCACTTAAGAAAGTATTATCATTATAAATCCACCAATTGTGGGAACTCCTAACTCATGTCCAAAACACATATAACATACATTTGATATATTATCCAATTTCAAAACTCAGTTTCCTACCTACGTTTATACTTGGAGTCCTTTCTAAACATCAATGGGATTTGATTTCACCAAGAACCTACACCTTTCGGTTATTTTAGCTTAATCTCAAGCAATAAAATATTGTTTACCACAAACGCCCAACAACATCATCTTATAGCTCAATCAGATTTCCAATAGCAGGACTCAACAGGCATATAATTCTCAAAACATGAAGATGCAGAGAAGGAAATTGCAAGAATCAGATACTTCCTATCATATACCGCCAATAACAAATCAATCATGAACAACCAAATTTATCAACACCACCTTCGGACTATTTCAATCATATTTTCGGAGTTAGTTTCTCAATGTATTCGAAACTTGCGAGGGAGATCTATCATTGAAATCAAAAGAAGAAGAGAAGGGGTGTAGTACCTCTCGCTCACTTGGAGCAGGACGAAACAGAGGCGGGGGAAGGGGAGGCGTGCTCGGCGAGCGGAGGCGGCGACGCACAGGAGGTCGGCGGCGGAAAACCGCCCGGCTTCGGCCGTCGTTCCTCGGAACTCCGGCGGCGGTAGAAGGCGGGAGCAACAGCGCGCAAGAGGAGCGACGAGAGAGTGCGAGATAGAACGCGAGTTGCGAGTGAAGCTCCGCGAACGCGCGGTGGTCGATGAGTGCCGCGAAGGTGACCGCCGACGCTTTGCGTCGCGCGAGCCGGCGGCAGATGTGGTGGTGCTAGTGTGAGATCCGAAAGAGGAGAGAGAGAGGAGAAGAAATGTTGGGGTTTTCTTCTTTTACTCTTCAATTGATGATAGAAATAATAATTTTGGTAGATGAGGTTGAAGAAATCAACCCGGCATCATAGGTTGAAGACACGAAGAACGAGGAGGAAAAGGGAACAGGAGCCGGCTTTTGATGAGCAAGCCACGAAGAAGAGGAGAAGAGGAAGAGGGCACGGGGGAGGAGAGAGAAAATAAGAGGGGTTGGTTTCTTTTTGGTGAGGGAAATCATGAGAGAGAAAGGAGACTTAGGGTCTTATTTCACCCAAATAAACCGACAAGCAAAAGAAAGGGCAAACCGACTTCGACTTCCTAAACGGATAAATATAACTCGACTAATTGTACACAAAATTTAGAATATATTTATTTTAAAAAAAATAACTTGACCGTGATCATTTCGGAAAAATTTAGAACGAAATTAAGCTAATAAGCATAATTAGTAAATAATAAAATGAGATTAAAATTCGGGGTATTACCTTGATGGTATGCACGCTTTGTTTTTTCAGAAATTTTGGCATGTTGTTGGTCCTGATATTATTCTTTTTGTGAAAAAATGGTGGAATGGGGAAGTAGAGCTACATGATGTTAATCAAACATGTATTGTGCTTATCCCTAAATGTGATAATCCAAAAAGAATGACTGAGTTTCGTCCTATAAGCTTATGTAATGTGATATACAAAATCATCTCTAAAACTTTGGCGAATAAATTGAAGGGGTGCCTGGGAGATATAATTTCTGTGAACCAAAGTGCTTTTGTGCCTCAGAGATTGATTACATATAACGCCCTCATTGCTTTTGAAATTTTTCATTATATGAAAAGAAGGGGGGATAGTAAGGACGGAACAGTGGCTTTAAAGTTGGATATGAGTAAGGCGTACGATAGGGTGGAATGGAGTTTTTTGGAGCATGTGATGGTGAAGTTTGGGTTCAATGTTCAGTGGGTGCAGAAAATAATGAATTGTTTGCAAAGTGTGACTTTTTCTTTCAAGTATAATAATAGCGTGTCTGGTGCCTTAACTCCAGGTCGTGGGCTCAGGCAAGGCGACCCAATCTCCCATACTTATTTTTATTATGTGCTGATGCTTTTTCTACGTTGCTCACAAAAGCAGCTAGGGAGTATAGGATACATGGTGTTCAAATTTGTAGGGGAGCCCCAAGAATTTCTCATCTTTTCTTTACCGATGATAGTATATTTTTTGCTAAAGCGAACTTGCAAGAATGCTCTATGGTTGCTGATATAATCAGGAAATATGAGAGAGCTTCCGGTCAAAAGGTGAATCTAAGCAAGACAGAGGTCGCTTTTAGCAAGAAGGTGTCTGTTGT
The DNA here is from genome assembly GCA_947648045.1 of Beta corolliflora. Classification (NCBI taxonomy): domain Eukaryota; kingdom Viridiplantae; phylum Streptophyta; class Magnoliopsida; order Caryophyllales; family Amaranthaceae; genus Beta; species Beta corolliflora. The sequence goes on from CANSZD010001123.1 coordinate 180,574, forward strand.
TATGAGAAAGGAGATTGTGGATACTCTTGGGGTGAGCGAGGTGGAGAAACATGAGAAATATTTGGGATTGCCGACAATTATTGGAAGATCCAAAAAGGCGATTTTTGCTTGCTTGAAAGAGAGGATATGGAAGAAACTGAATGGTTGGAAAGAGAAGCTTTTGTCTAGACCCGACAAGGAAGTTTTGATTAAAGCTGTGGCGCAGGCAATTCCGACTTATATGATGAGTATACTCTGCATCCTAGATGGTCTGATTGATGAAATTCATTCTATGTTAGCAAGGTTCTGGTGGGGTGCTACTGGTTCGGAACGAAAACTTCATTGGCACAATTGGGAGTCTCTTTGTCTTCCAAAATCCATGGGAGGTATGGGGTTCCGAGACTTGAAGGTTTTTAACATGGCAATGCTGGCAAAACAAGGGTGGCGGTTGTGCGCCGATTCGACATCTATCCTCCATCGGCTCCTTAAAGCAAGGTATTTTAAAAAGTCTGCCTTTTTGGATGCTTATCGTGGTTTTGATCCTAGCTTTTCTTGGAGAAGCATTTGGGGTGCAAAATCGCTGCTATTGGAAGGGGTCAAGTGGCGTGTTGGTGATGGAAAAGACATCAAGGTGTGGGAAGATGCTTGGTTGCCGGGCGATGGAAATCATTTTGTTCCCACGCCGTTGCCTAATTTGAACCCTGACATGCGTGTTGACAGCCTCATTGATTTTGATTCTGGTGGTTGGAAGGTGCAAGTGCTTGAAGAATGTTTCTCAAGGGAAGATTGTGAGAAAATCCTTGACATACCCCTCTCAAAATTTTGGCCAAAGGATTGTAGATTTTGGTGGCCAACTTCGGATGGCTGGATATTGGCTGGGTGTTCTTGGGCGCACTCGTTCGTGGCAACTTATATCGGGTCATCATGAAAGTGAGATGTGGAAGAAGGTGTGGGCTGTTGATGGTCCGAAGAAGATGAATCATTTTCTTTGGAGGGCGTGCAAGGAGTCATTAGCAGTGAAAGAGAGGTTACTTCATCGCCATATTACTTCTGATGGGGTGTGTAAGGTTTGTGGAGGTGTTGAAACCATTATTCATGCGCTCTATGAATGCAAGTATGCTCAGGAAGTGTGGCAGCATTGTGACCTTGTGGATTATATTAATGTTGCGCCTAAGTCGTCTTTTGCCGAGCTTTTTATGTGGATGGATGGGAAGCTAAGTAAGGACGAGTTGCGTCGTTTTGTTACTCTTTCATGGGCAGCATGGTTTTGTCGAAATAAGGCAACTTTTGAACCTTCTCCTCCTTCGCCGGTTCACGTGGCTATAGGAATGTGTAAACTTGTGCAAGACACCATTGATGTTTCAAAACAAACATCCATTCCAGCTGGGCAGGCGTCTATCCCTTCACTTGGGAAATGGAAGAAGCCGGATGTGGGGTGGGTAAAAATTAATGTGGATGCTCACGTTTGTGTGAATCGTGGAGTGGGGCTTGGTGTGATAATTAGGGATTGGAATGGTGACCTTCTTGCTATCGCAGCCACTCGCTTGAATGTTGCATGGGATGCCCGTATGGCAGAAGCCGCTGCTGCTAGGTATGGCGTGATAGTTGCTCGAAGGCTGGGATATGAAAGAGTCTGTCTTGAGAGTGCTGCTTTGACACTCACCACTGCTATCTTACACGAGAATTTGGGCTTTGCTCCTATATTTCTGTTTTTGTATGACATCAATTATCTTAACCAAGCTTTTGTCTCTTTTCAATGTACTCATGTTAGGAGATCGGGAAACACCGTCGCACACTTAATGGCGCGATGGAATGTTGAGTTTGATTCTGAGTATGTTTGTATGAACTCTTTTCCCCAAAGCATCACAACTTTGGTGGAGCTTGATTTAGTTTAATAAAACGGTTTCTCGCGTTTCCTATCAAAAAAAAGTTACATATATATTAGAGTTTTGGGTGATGAAAAAATTAGAGTTTGATTTTAAAAGACAACCTTAGAATATTTTAAAGAGCTCCACCTAAGCATGTCATGTCATTCTTTTTAATAATTAATTTTTCAAAAAAAAAATTGTGTTCAACATAGTCATAAATACATCACAAATTATTAGAATAAGCGGTCTAATTTTAACATAAAATTAGACGAACCCAATACTGAATTTTCTAACAAGCCCATTCCATTTCACTCTAACCCAACACTATCCTAGTCATCCCTTCTCTTCTCCTTCCTTTGTTTTCTTGATTCTCAAACTACAACATACAATTTCAAAAAATAACTTGGTAGTCTTACCGAACGGATTAAACTAGTCACTAAATGGATTAAACTAGTCATTGAATGGGTTAGAGAATGTCATTACTGAATAGATTAAATTGGTCACGGAATAGATTAAACTGGTCCCTAAATAGATTAAACTAGTCACTATATTAAAAAAGGTGGCATGTTCTTTTCTTAATATTGAGTTTGGGCCGTGCCTAATTTTAAACTAAAAGTAGGCGGTCTCTTACAAGACCAACTGTAAATACATATGAGGTGTTTTGGATAAGTGAAGATTACTGCAGTCTGATTTTAAATAAATAACCTAAATTATTATACTATGTAAAATGAATATAACTTTTGCTACAGATTCGCAATATATAATTTCCTTACCATTAGAGAGTGCTCAAAATATGCTTCGAAATAAGTTCCATATACAATATAGTTTTACAACTTATGAAAATTTATTTATTTAAATGAACAATAATATATTATTTATATATATTTTTATTTTAAATACATATATATAAAAATAGAAAATTATATGTGACAATAGTAATTATATCTTTCAAAATCATACTTTTAATAATTGAGTTATATAAAGATAAAAAATACATATCTATAATTTTGAACCTATAGCATACCACGGGGGCATTACATGAAAAATCAAATGAAAGTTTGTCAACGACTGCAGAAGTATTATGCAATTGACTAATTATTTTATTGCTAGAATATTTATTGTATACATAATTATTTATTGTGTTTTCCATATATCTATATGTCAGATCTTATTCTTTTCTCCATGAACTTAATTCTACTAAAACTAATTGGAAAAACGAGGTTTGGGTTTTTAGACTATTTGAGGGCACGGTTCATAAAGAAGGAGGAAGTTTGATAAGTCTCGATATGGTCATGATTGATGAAGAGGTGTTTTTTTCTCTTAAATAGTATTTGCGATTATTAGTAGAGGTTAGTTTTATATTTAATTAATTTTATTCATGATACCATCATATGATCTTTTTTTTGGCTTTCCCTTCTTCCATTCTATATGTGTTAGTGTTTATGTGCTATATTAAAAGTTGAAGTTGTGGCTGCCACTCATGTTTTACTCTATTCATCTATTAAATTATTATCCTCTACTTTCTTAAAGTATCATTCGGGCATTCTTCATGTTAAAACTGTGTTAGCTATTGTTAGTCATGCCAATTATTGGGATACCATTTAATAATAGACTTAGTTACAATATTCAATTGAATATTAAAAAATATAAAATTTATATATCGTAATAACAAATCTATAAATTAGAGTATAATGACGAATACTTTCTCCGTTTTTTTTTCTATAGGAACAATGGCTTTGGACATGGTTTTTAAGGAAATGAAAAAAATGGATAGTTTAGCATAGTAGGGGATAAGTAATTCCTTAATAATGTAAACGCAACTTTATGAGGCAATTTGAGTAATTAATGATAGTTTTATTAACATAAAATAAAGACGATAGATAAAAACTACCGAAAGTGGTAATTGTTGCAATAGAATTAGAACGGAGGAAGTATGTAAATACAATAGTGTTGAAAAATCTCATTTCACAGCAACACAAAATCAACAATGTTAACCAAATATTTACAAAAAAATAAATTAAAAAAGAACCCGTGCAATGCACGGGCTTCAAAACTAATTTAGGATTATCGTGAGAAGATGGTCAACAATTAAGATTATTTTTATCCATTTTTCCCAAAAAAAAGAGAGGAGAAATATGGTTTCCACCCCCAAAACTTCTAGCATTGCCTTAAACCGGAAATCCACGGAAATCCACAGATTAGTATCACAATGCACATATCCCAATATGGACCAAAAAAGCCCGAAGAGAAGGAGAGAAATGTTGAGAGAGCAAAACAAGTAGCTAAAAAATGGCACTCCTTACCTTTCAATCCTCTTCTTGCTTCACCACCAAACCAAATTTCCTTCTCTATAAAACACTTCCCACCAAAACCAGATTCACCATACTCTCTCAAAATTCATCATCATCATCATCTTCACAATCCTCAAAACCGACCAATAATAATAACCCTGACTCAATTGAGCAACCTTCCAATAATGATTCAGATAAAAAGCCCATTTCTTCAACTGGGCAAGGGTTCGGGTCTCCCCAATTACCAAAACCATCAACATCAACTGGGAAGAAGAAGGGAAAGAGAGAAAGAGCATCTATCATACGCCGTAATTCTGTTGAAAAGCCCGCTTTACTAGATAAGAAAGTTGTGGAAGAAGAAAGTGTGAATGAAAAGGCTTTTTTGCTTACTTGGTTGGGCCTTGGTGGTGTTATTTTTGTTCAGGGCATTGCTCTTGCTTCTTCAGGTATTTGTTATCTAATTCATTTACGCATTTAATTTTCATTTGGGTTAATCCAATTTTAAGTCTTTTGCTTAAATAGTTATGGAAATTTGTAATTTTTGCTAACTTTTTGGTGGCATATTTGTAATAATATTGAACTTTTGTTTACCATTTTGAGATTGATTGCACTTATTGTGACTATTCCAAATAAGGAAAGTGTTGCACTTATTAAGAAACGGAGGTAGTATTTATTTTTAGTAATCATACATGTAATAGATTGAATGTGGTAGTCAAGTGTTATAAAATTTGGTTGTATGGCTTTCATATATTTGTTACCGAGTCAAGAACTGCCTAATAGTTAACTTAAAGATGGAGCAATGTGCAGGGCCTCGAGGCCTTTATAAGCTTCAGGGTGCATTCTCTCCACCTGGACTTCAATGAATTGAGCTTATTACGTTTGATTGGACTTGATCAGACTTGAAACCTCCTTATATGTAAACCCGATTGCATTTGATTATCCCCGAAACTTCAAGAAAACGCAAAGTAGTAGCATATGTAATCGGTTGAATGCTGCCAACTCTATTTGTGTAAAAGTTACTTGAGGATAGGTTCTTTTAGTTGATCAATGTCATTGTAAATGCAATCATGTATCTACAGAATGGAGAGAGCACTAGTGCCCTTATTGCAAAGTATAAGAACTGATTGAAGGGGCTGCATTCTTGAAATCATCCCCCTGAAAACTTCTGCACATTAAACCAAATCTTATAATTTGTTAATGGGCTGATAATACTAATGCATACATGCTGATAATACAGAACCCAATTCCAATGTGTACATGCTGATAATACTATAATTGTTAATGGGCTGGGTGCTTCAATGCGGAGGCTTGCTCTGTCAGTGGGCTGTTAGTTATTGTGTTTGCTTCAGGATGACAAGAACTATGTCTTCTTTGAGGTAAGGGAAGGGGGATGGAGGAGAGAAAGATGAATTAAAGCATCTTACCATTGCTTAGAGATCTGAAAGCCATGAGATTGAAATTCTATGACTCTTCATTATGTGATACCCCTTTTGAGTATATTGCTTGATGGTACTATCTTAATAAGTATCCACTGTACTTGGTAAAAATATTCTCATGTCAATATGCATGGTAATGCAGTAAGCCAGTAATGCTCCTCTCAAAATTTTAAAAGAAAATTTCATGATAGTGCTTGTTCCCCAAGTACCTATTCAATTACCACCCCACTTTAGAGGTGATATTGAGTGGTGATGGAAATTTATGCAGAAAAAATACATGTTTGAGGGTGAAGTTCTATTACAATAGCATTGACATTGCACTTGCTTTATAAATTTTACATATAAATTGATTTCGATTACCAACATTTATGATCGTTTACCAAATGGGTCGGTAGTGTTATTGCTGGATTTTGAAAATAATATGATTCCTCACATATGACAAGAATTTAACTCATAATAGTTGTCTCTTTGGCTGAAAAGTTATTGCTTGTTCAGTTGGTGACCTTTTGTTCTTTTTTCAACAGGCTTCCTGCCAGAAGAATGGGATAAGTTCTTTGTAAAGTTTCTGTACCCATCTTTTACACCCACGGTGTTCTTATTTGTTTTTGGAACAGTTATATATGGCGTTCTCAAGTACTTCCAGAATGAAGATGTAACGAACCAAAAATGACAGTTTTCTTAAGCAGAGGTACTTGAACAATTGGTAATGGCCTCGGCCACTTCTTAGCACTCTCACTTTCACTGATACTGGTTTGAATACCTAATAATGTCATTGAATCCAGTTGAGATTTTCTGGGATTCAAAGCTTGCACTTTTTTCTGGGTGTAGGATAGTGACTTTTGTTATTTGTGTTTCTGCTTATTAGTATATTATGTATGTAATGCTGTTCTAATGTAAATTGAGATGGTGAAATAGATGTACGCTGTGATCTACTTATTACAAAAACTTCAGATCTAACATTTCTGATACACAACAACAACAAAAAAATGTAGACTCTGTTGCATGAAATGAATTTTTCTTCATTTTCCGACATGGTTTCCAGCTTATAACTATCGTGGTTGCGTAATCGCTTAACTTGTTCGTTGCATTAGTGATGCTGTAATTACTAATTCTCTGTAACAGGTATGATTTCATGAAGTTGCTGTTGATAGAACAGTTTAGAGATGGTCAGAAAGATGCAGCTGCACTAATGAAGACGGCATCATGAAGATACATGTTTTGATGTTTACTGATCTAATGATTATTTTGACATCATCACATTTATAAATAATTTGAGATATATATTATATTACTTGATTAATATCCTATACTTTATTAATTAAGCAGTCGTGCTCCACACAAGCCTTAAAATAAGGTGAACAACTTTGCTACAAGTTAAGGAGGGATGATAAACATCTATTTGCTAGATGTTTATAAACATCTAAGAAGGAATAAACAATAATAAACCTCCAAAAGTGGGTGTGAGGGACTAAAACCAATGTGAAAAGACTGTCTGCCTCGCTTTAATATGGTAAAGAAGCACTGTGTCCTGCTTGAGATGTTTATAGAGGTTTATCATCCCTCCAAGTTAAGACATTTACTAATCTATCTAGAAATTTCAGCAGCCATGTGAAGTCAACTACCAAGATCACACCCTCATCATTGCCAAGATTCTACCGCAAAACCAGTAATCTCACCGCCTCGTTTACATCGCCAAGTTCTCTTTCCATTTCCAAATCTTTCTTTCACTCTCACTACAAATCTTGATCACTAAAATACAAACATAAACCATGTCTTCCACCGCCACCAACACATCTGATTCTGAAGTCAACTACTCAGAATCAGACATCGCCCAAAAATTCCTCTTCTTCAACGTCCTCAAAGATGGTCGTATCCATGTTTTATCACCTCCTACTACAAAAGTCCCTCCTTCCTGCAACTCCACCGACAACATCTTAACCAAAGACGTTGACATCTCCGCCTCTGTCTCTGCCCGTATCTTCCTCCCTTCCTCCGCATCCACATCTAACAAACTCCCTGTTCTGCTGTACATCCACGGGGGAGGCTTCTGCATGGACTCCGCCTTCTCCGAGGATTACACACGCTTTGTCTCCCACGTCGCGGCCGAAGCCAACATCATTGGCGTATCAGTTGAGTACGGCCTCTTCCCCACGCGGCCAATCCCCGCATGTTACGACGACTCATGGGCCGCACTCCAATGGGTTGCTGCTCACAGTAATGGAGAAGGACCTGATACTTGGATCAATGATTACGCTGATCTTAGCAGAATCTTTGTTGGTGGAGATTCTGCAGGTGGGAATATTTCTCATACTTTGTTAGCTAAGGTGGGGTCCATTGGACTTGGTTTTGAGGGTGCAAAGGTTGAAGGGATGATCTTAATTCATCCTTATTTTGGGGATGATGATAAGATGTGGATGTATATGTGTCCTACAAATGAAGGACCTAGAGATCCTAGGATGAAGCCTGCTGTAGAGGATTTGGCTAGGATTGGGTGTGGCAGGGTGTTGGTTTTGTTGGCTGAGAATGATGGATTGTATGGTGCAGGGAAGATGTATGCTGAAGAATTGATCAAGAGTGGGTGGAAAGGGAAGTTGGAGATTATGGAGAATAAAGGAAAGGATCATTGCTTTCATGTTTCTAATTATTTGGATCTTGAAGCTGTTGCTATTAGGAAACGGATTGCTTCATTTATCCATAATCAGGGTTAATTAGTATGAATATCTTGATGTATGTATGATGATGATTGTCTAATGGTTTCGATTGGCAAAATGATGCAGTAGCATTGTTCTTTATTCTTGTTATGTAATAAGGTCAGCTTGCTTCCTGTACCTATGTGGCTAACTGGCTAATAGCTATGTCCTATGTAGAAGACATTTTTAGCTTAGTTATATTATTTCTCATTATGTTCTTCTAGTTTGGCCATCTCAAATTAAACTTATGTACTTATGTGCAACTTTGAAAGTTTAAATCATAACTCGCGTTTTATTGGGGTTGCTCGTCTCATGTCATGACCGTTGCATGAGCTCGAGTTTTTTCGAACTTAAATTCTAAAGTTTTTACGGGTCTAAATGTTGTTCATTCTGTTTTTACTTTTTTTTTCCTTGAATCTTCTTATTACCGATGCTTTATTGTGAAATTTTATTGGAATTCTACTACTAATTTCAAATTTTTATATAGAAAATGAAAATTTTAATTAATAAGCTTGTTCATGAACTCCTTGAGTCGAACTTATTTGAAGTTGAATTTGACCACTTCGTGAGACACCCTCACGTTGTCAAGCCTAGCATGCATATAGGATGCCGGATGCGCATAGAATTGTTCATGGCGAACCGAAAAATTGTGGGAGTTGAGATGTGAACTTGATCTTTTTACTTGCCTGACAAAATGAGAGAACGAAAATATGAACAACTAGAGGAGACTCTATATGCCCCAGCCCAAAGTGATTGGTCTGAGTCGTCTGACCATTTTATTGGACTTGACCTGGCCAATATTTAATTTACCCTTTGGGCTGACTTCCAATGGCTTTGGTAGAATCTTTCTACGTCCATATTGTGGCCCAGCCGGAAGGGGCAAGTTTTTTTACCTTGCACATAATCATGCGGAAATTAAAAAACCATCATACACGCGGCTATAATATCCCCCCAACCCCCAAATTTTTTTTTTGAAAAATTAAGGTGAAATTTGCTATATTTTTTAAAAAATAGGTAAAAATATTAAACAGGTCCCTCCTAATCTTTTGAAAATTTTCCTATGGCCCGCCTGAAAATTATTTTCTAGTTCCGCCCCTGTATATAGTATATTTTTTTGTTCATCCAAATAAGTAAAATACCCTCTAATGTACTATGCTTATGATATACCTAGATGAAATCATATGAATCAAAGATTTAATAAAGTGTACGTTTATTAGAGCCACTGCCCACTAACAAGATCTAAATGTTTGTTCGGTGTCATATCACTAGTACTCAAAATTATTGAAATTTTAAGTGCTATAATTTTTTTCCCATGAGTACAGCGTACCCAATAGCATGCTACTATGCTAGTGTTTTCATCATATATCCAGAATAAGTAAATGAATCAGAAAACAACCTAAGTGTACAATAATAAAATCTGTAATAACATGACCAAAAAAAGGCTATAGTTCAGCAACATACCAATCCAAAACAGCACTCATTATGCCTTCATGATCATCAACATCATCTCAATTTAATCATCTAAACCCTCAACTTAAATACTGTAAAAGTGAGCAATCTTTAGTAATTCTTCACTTGAACATGATCTTCAACAGAAGTCATTTAACATATTAATTACTTGGCAAAATTGGCATCTACGCCACAAACTATGGCGCGAGTGCACCCAGCGCCACCATCCTTAACTAGTAGCCAAAACACCACAAACTATTGGCCTGGGTGCAGCGAGTATATACTAGAGATAACTTTTCTCGACACATGCTCACGTAACTTAGGCTTCTATTAATAATGATATAGGATAAATGAAAGAAAAAGTGAAAAATAGAAGAAAAAAAAAGTAGGGATTCCCCGCCGCCGGCAAAAAAAAGTTAGCTCAAGTGTCATTTATGACACTCGCTGCACCCAAGCCAATAATTTATGGTGTTTTGGTTACTAGTCAAAGTTGGTGGTTTTCAGTACCCTCGCGCCATATTTTGTGGTGTTGAGGCTAATTTTGCCTAATTACTTTCCTCCTCAAATTTACAGTCCTCTACTGGACTACTGCTAGTAGCTTAATAAGTCAATCTATAACATACCGTAAAAAAAAAGATCATACCCTGCAGTTGCTCATATTCTCCTCCACCTGGTGTCGCTCATTCTTTTTAATGGGGGGTCGAGCTTGGATTTCTGCTCATGGATGAACTTGGGGAGACCATAAGGCCCTTCTTTCCTCGTCTTCCTCATTTTACCCCCAGCCCTCGCTCGTTTAATTTCCGCAAGGAAATTAAATTAGGGCAATGCAGGTGGTGAACTGAGAGGCAGGACGCCCTCGCTCTCTCGGGCAAGGGAGGCGGGGGATATTTTAACAGTGTCGTGAATTTGAGACAGAAAAAGGGCTGTAGGGAAGGTATTTTCCTTTTTTTGGCGCGACACACCGATTAAGAGGAACACCCTAATTCAATTTCCGTTCGGAAATTGAACGGGCGAGCAAAGGGGATAAAATCCCCGCTGTGATCCCCCTAAAAAGAGGGAAAGCATACTTGACAGGAGATAGACATAGGCGGTAGAGAGGTCCCCCATTATTCCCTAAATTGTATCGCCTTTACATATCATTATACCTTATTAAAGAGACTATCTTCTTGCAAACCTCACTTCATTCTCACTTAAACTGTCAAATTACTACTCCACATTGTAATGGAGTCTGAGTGGAACTCCTCAGAATCAGACATTGCTCAAAAATTCCTTTTCTTCAACGTCCTCAAAGATGGCCGTGTCCACATATTCACCTCATTATTCGAAAAATCTCCTCCCTCCAACAACCCCATCTCCACCCCCAACGTCGAAACCAAAGATGTTCAAATCTCCACCAACGTCTCCGCCAGACTCTTCCGCGCAACCTCCACTAACGACATATCCACAACCATAAAACACAAACGTCCACTCCTTTTCTACGTCCATGGCGGCGGCTTCTGCATGCAGTCCGCCTTCTCTGTGGAGTACTCTCGCTTCGTTTCGCTTGTCGTCGCTGAAGCCAATATCGTGGCTGTCTCCATCGAGTATAGTCTCTTCCCAAAACGACATATCCCTGCATGTTACGACGACTGCTGGGCTGCGCTCCAGTGGGTGGCGTCGCACTGTAAGGAAAATGGGCCTGAATCTTGGATCAATGATTACGCTGATTTAACGAGAATCTTCGTAGGAGGAGATTCTGCAGGAGGTAATATTTCTCATAACTTGTTGGCTAAGGTAGGGTGCATGGGACTTTCTGAGGGTGTAAAAATAGAAGGGATGATTTTAATTCATCCGTTTTTTTGGGAAGGTGAGAAAATGTGGATGTACATGTGTCCTACAAATGAAGGACCTAGAGATCGTAGGTTGAAACCTGATGTAGAGGATTTGGCAAGGATTGGGTGTGGTAGGGTGTTGGTTTTGGTTGCTGAGAAGGATGTTTTGTACGATGCAGGGAAAAGTTACGTTGAGGATTTGATTAAGAGTGGGTGGAAAGGGAGGGTGGAGGTTATGGAGAATAAAGATAAGGAACATTGTTTCCATCTTTATGATTATTTGGATCCTGAGGCTTCTGCTATTCGTAAACGGATATCTTCCTTCATTAATCATCAAGATCATACTGGTCATTGCAACAATTAGATCCTACACTCGGGAGTATGATATGTGTAATATGCTCCCGATTAGCATAATTTTACTTTTATTGCATTGTATGTATTTGCATGTTCTTTCATCACGGTGAAGTAAGTGTTGGATTAAGTGCTCCAAATTGTTGTTAGTTAGTTTTTATTGTTTCAGAATTGTGAGTTAGTAGTCAAGTGCATAAGATGCTGCGATTAACAGAGTTAGTTGATAAATTAGTTGGAATTGAGTTCATGTGAGAAGGGAATTTTATATGAGAAGTGACAAGAAATTCTAACCCTTGGATCATGTCTCATTTAATGGCCAAGATTAAAAACTAAAAAAAAAACTAAAACCCCAAATTTGAAACCCTTCTCAGGTCATAACCTACTTTCTCTCTCCTCCCTCCTCTCTCTTATTTCGGTTCTCTGCTTCATGAAACGTTAATTTTTTTTTTCAATATCAATTCAGTGAATTTCGTCCCTAATTATTAGTGAAATTCGGCACTCAAGATTAGTTTAATAGACGCACACAAATACGGGAGAAGAAGGTTAGTATTTTTTTTATTTTTCGTTTTTTTTTTTAGAATTCTGAAATTGTTGTTATATTCCAAATTGTTGCTATACTCAAGATTAGAATTCTTGCGTGGTTTTAAATGATTGAGTTTCTTGTGGGATTTGCTAAAGTAAAAATTTTATGTTTCAATTGGGCAAAGCTTGGTACTACTATAAAAAGGTTTATGGTATTTCGATGGTTCCGAGATACTTCTGAGCGTACTGAATTATATGGTTAATCATCAGTACTCTGAATCTGTGATAGCAATAGACAGGCCTTCAATATGGAATTACTAGCCAGCTTGCTAACTTCGTCTGGTTAATGTTCGTATTGGAGAACCAGACTACTTAAATAGATATGTGAATATGAGTAAAAAACAGAGCCATAGATACTTTCTCAAGTGATAGCATGTTGTAATTTTTTAGAGTGAGGCTGACGGGTCGTTGAAGCTATGGAGTGCTATTCTCCATTATATAGTACATTTAGCAATTTCTATTTTCTTTTGGTTGAATGAATTAGAGTTGACTTTCAACTGTGACAATATACACTTTCCAACCTTTGCTCATGTATGCTGCCATTTATAAATCATAAATGTGCTTTTCTAACTTTTTGTACAATATTCACGGATCCCCACAGTAGTGCATTTTCATTACTTAATCCATTGTATATTTTGTCAACTAGATGATTCTATGAAAGTTGAAAATCCATTGTATATTTTGTCAAATGTTGTATGCTACTAGATTTCCTAAGCTTCTGTGTGACAAATTGTAGGGGACAAGATCAATGAATGGTAAAAAACCAAAACTTTCACCGATTATATATGCGATAGTGTTAGAAAAAATCAATTGGGAAATTATAGGTTATTTTCATACAAGACCGCTACCATTAACTTGGGCATCTGTGTTAAACATGATTACATGAGTATCAGTGCAATTGATATATTGTGTCGTGGTATCACTAACATGATTACATGGGCATCTATGATTACATGATTACTTCCCATAACTCTAAACATATGTCATGGTATCACTAATTACTACTTCTTAGAAACTAGAAAAAGTATTGTCGTAATTCTAATTACTATTTCCTATAACTCTAAACAAGTATTATGATAACTCTAATTAGTTTTTCTTATAACTCTAAACAAGTGTTGGCATAACTCTAATTACAACTTCTTATAACTCTAAAGAAGTGTTTGCACAACTCTAGTTACTATTTCCTATAACTCTAGTTACTTCAGTGTTGATATAACTTTAAAGAAGCATTGGTATTACTTTAAGTACTATTACGTATAACTCTAAACAAGTGTTGGTAGTACTCTCATTACTACTTTCTATAACTTTAAACATGTGTTACCATAACTTTAATACTACTTTCCATAACTATAAACAAGTATTGGTACAATTCTAACTGCTCATTCTATAACTCTAAAGAAGTATTGCCATAATTCTAATTAGTACTTCCTATAACTCTGAAAAATTATTCTTTATTAGTATAACTATACTAACTAGATTGTATAACTGTAAAAAAGAGACGGCATAACTCCGAACAAACAATGACATAACTGTAAACATATATTGCTAAAATAATAACTCCAATTACTACTTCATATAATAATTCTAAACAAGTATTGGTATAAATAAATTCCAATATAATAATTGCAATTATTATCTCCAAGGATGTGGGTTTGATATCTTGAAGGATAGAAATAAATTGCAATTATTTTATGGAAGTATATGCAGTGACTATATTCCGACAATAACTTAAACCAAGTGTGGATATAACTCTAATTATCACTTCCTATAATTCTAAACAAATGTTACTATAAATCTAACTAATACTTCCTGTAACTCTAAAAAGGTATTGGTGTAACTCTAATGACTAGTTCGTACTACCTTCGTTTCATATTAATCTACACACTTACACTTTTCACGCATGCCGATGCAATACTTTGAGCCTTTATATCTCTAATTTTGTATTTGTAAAAAATATAAAAAGTCGATATTCTAAAACTACATATCGAGACGAATCAAACAAGACCACACATGACTATATTTTCTCTTAACCATAATTCACAAATGATAGTCAAAGGGAAATTTGTGAATAGTGTCAAAAGTGTAAGTGTGTAGATTAATATGAAACGGAGGTAGTATAACTCTAAAAAAGAGATGGCATAACTCCAAACAAACAATGATATAACATCAAACTAATATAAAATATTTTCAAAAGTCAAGCAAATTCTAACTTGCTTCTCACATTTTCAACAATCATGAAGGAAGCTATACAGATCGTTTACTCAAGAATCTCAATGTTTTTTTTTATCAAAAAAAAAACTAAAAAACATAACATAGTATTTATTTGAAGGTCTACTATTCTAGTATTCTCCATTGATACACATCATATATGCTTAGCTAGTTTCTATGAAGGAAATCATGCATCAGAATCGTTGAGTCCATCATAAATCCCAACAAAAACCCACCCATGTTCTTATCATACAAGTATAAAACATTAAAACCACATGTACTTGATCTTCCCCGTTTCATTGTGCCCACCGGCAGGTTCGACTTTCCCATGAATCACTTACTTCGAATTCCTTCAAATTCATCCTCCCTTCCCTCCCTTCAAATTCATCCTGCTTTACCAATCCCAACAAAAACTAGGGCAAAATTATGAGGAAATACGAAAATAAAAAACGACCCTAAGAATCAAGTTCTTATACCTTGTATTGCTTGATCAAATCAATTTTTTGCATTGTTGAACGTAATTGGTTTATGCGTAACCGAAAGAGAGAGAGAAAGTGTTGAACCCCATATATGTTGTGCACATGTGAGTTGTCCCACATTGGAGAAAGAGGAGAGAAAGTACCACAATATAAGCTATCACTACTAAAAAAAGGGTTTTTAGTATCAGAAAACATAACCGATACTAAAGGTTCACTTTAGTATCGAATATTAATTTTCGACACTATTCAATTTACTATATATTAAAATCATCATATGACATTCACTTTAGTATCGGAAAATTTTCAATCCGGTACTAATGATATAATAGTATCAGATGTTATCCGATACCAAAGAGTATTATAGTATCAGTATTTTTTTCGATACTAAAATGTTTCATTAGTCACGGAACTTTCTGATACTAAGATGTTCATTAGTATCGGATAAATTCTTTTCGATACTAAAAGTTAAGTTTTTTTAAACAATTTTGTGCCCCCAAAATTTTTTCCAAAACCCGCCCCTTTATTTCCCAAAAAATTTAAAAAACGCGCCTCACCGAAATTTTCAATAAAGCTGGCCTAAATGAGTTCATTTTTCTCTCTCATCTCACTCATCACTTCGTTCATCTTCATCTCTTCATTCTCTCTTCTCCCTTCTTCTCCTTTCTTCCTCCTCCCTTCATTCATCAGTCGCCGCCACTGTTCCCCCGTGTAAGTTTTCGTTTTCTTTTACTTCTGATTTTTTTCGTTTCTGTTTTGATTTTTTTCGGGTTTATTTATTAAGATTTGGGGTTTTTTGTGTTCTAATTTAGGGTAAATTTTTGGTCGAGTTTCTGGGATTTTTTTTGGGGTTTTCGATTTTGGGTTATGGATATTGGGTTTTATTTATTTTGTGTTGGTTTTTGGTGTTTATTTTCTCGATTTTTTTTTAGATCTGGTGTTTGTTTTCTCGAATTTTAGGTTTTAGATCTGGGGCTTTTGGGTTCAAATTGGGGTATCTTTTTACGAAAATTTGGGGTTTTCTAGGGGTGAAATTCGATTTCCTTTGGTTTGTTTTGGGATTTTTTTGGTCGAAATTTGTGTATTTGATTCGTTTTTTCGGGTAAAAATGGGTTGTTTCGGGTTAACTGGGGTTTTTGGGTAGAAATTGGGGTTTTTTGGGGGGTAAATTTGGGGTTTTTGTTCGAATTTTCCGGAAAATGTTCTTGGCTTTTTTGGTTTTTGGGTTGAAATTGGGCTAGGGTTCGAAATTGGGTTTGAAATTAGGTTCGAATTTTGGTTAAAATTGGTGTTTTTTGGTTCGATTTTTTTGGGATTTATGGATCGATTTGGGGGTTTGAAGTGGTGGTTGTGGGTCGGTTTGGTGGTTCGAAAGGGGCTTGAATTGGGTGGTTGGTGGTTCGTAAGGGGGCTCGAAGGGGTTGGCGTGAATGGGGGGGTTCGAAGTGGGTGTGTGTCTGGGTTTTGGTATGGATGTGGGTTTTCGGGTTGGGTTTGTAGGGGGTTTGAATGGGCGGGGTTTGATGGGGGATGGGGGTTTATAGGGTGGTTTGATGGGGGTTCTATTGATGGGTGTGGGTTTTGGGGGTAGTGGCAGTGGTGGCTGATGGTGGCAGTGGTGGGTGTGGGTGTGGGTTTGGGGTAGTGACAGGTGGTTCGGTGGGTGGTTGATGTGGCAGTGGCCGGTGGTGGTTGAATTCCTGCTGGATGATTAATCACTTTCAACTAATAACCTTCTCCCTATGATGATGATGATAATAATAATATTATTATTTTTTTAATTTTTTTTAACACTTTAGTATCAGAAATTTCCGATACTAATGTGACCTTTAGTATCAGAATTTACATCCGATATTGATGTCATCTTTAGTATTAGAAATTTTCTAATACTATAAATATCTTTAGTATCGGAAGTTACATCCGATGCTAATAACTTTTATTTTTTGTATCAGATGTTCGGATGCAATTCTCCGATACTAATGAGTTTTCTGATACTAAAGCTAGCTCCCTTTAGTATCAGAAAAAATAACCGATGCCGACCCTTTAGCCACGGGAGTACTAGTATCAGTTGAGTATCGGAAATTATTTCGGATACTAAAGACCTTTAGTATCCGAAAAAGGGCCTTTAGTATCAATTAGTTTTCGATACTAAAGACCATTTTTTTAGTAGTGTATAGATATGAGCCTACTTCTACTATAGGTGGTTTTAGCGTGTAACCTCCTTTGGGCATTGTATGTGGACCGAACTATTCTTCTCCCGTCTTGGGTTCGGCCCATTTTCAATCATATCAAATTTATCATGGTATCGGGCTCCGGGTTGTTGGGCCTTTCATATTGGGCATTTGTCATGCAACTGAATAAGTCCCTCTATTGGACGAGTATGCTATAATTCTAAGGACTCTCACATGTGAGGGGAGTGTCAACCCCATATATGTTGTGCGCATGTGAGTTGTGCCCCACATCGGAGAAAAGAGGAGAAAGACCACAATATGCCTATAGAGCCTAATCCTACTATTGCAATTAGTTTTAGTATGGGTAACTCCTGGGCCACTGTATGTGGAACCAACCCTCCTCCTCCGTCTTGGGTCCCTGCCTCATTTTCAATCATATCAAATTTATCGAAAGGATGCGTGATAAATGGGGAGGTTTTGGGATTTTTGTTTGTTTTAATTTTTAATCTGGGCCATTAAATGAGTCATGATCTAGCAGTCCACATTAATTCTCACTTCTCATAAATTCCTTTCTCACATGATCTTGCCTCTTAGTTGGAATATTGTTCCTTCGTTTTAGCAAAGTAGTTATTTGTCTTTTTGTATTTAAACGTTGGTTGTATTTGTTGATTTCAGTTTATAGAATGAAATCAGTTTTCTTTCCCTTCTCTTTTTTTATCTTATAAATTCAACAGTAAGGTTGGGGATAGTAAAAAAAAGGTTCAGTATATTGTTTTCATATCTACAATAATCTACAGGATCCAGAGATTGTATAATAAGGTATTTTCAAATCCATATTTGAAAAAAATCTCGGGGAAAGAAAATCAAGCGCAGAATTATAAATTAGATCCTTATTAGTTGTTGTAACTAGCTTGTCTGAGAACTTATTTAGTTCTAAAGATAATGCAATCACACAATCGGCAGAATAAAAATGTATCTCACTAAGTATTGGCATAATGGTAGAGCACGCTGGCAAAGGTTACATTTGTGAACATGTTAAATTAGGCAAATGGACTTGGCATAATGGTTAGAGACGACGCTTGTGACTTTATTGAGGTCATGGATGGTATGGTATCGAGCTCCACTATAACATGTTAGAAGTGAATGGTTGACTTGACGACTTGTCATAACGGAAAGATCATAGATTTTGTCCAATTCGGTCTTTCTTTTAACTATTTTTCTTTCATAAAAATAAATAACTAGTCTTTAGGCTCGAGCTATTCCTCAGGTAATTATAATTTTTATTTATTAATATTTTACTTTAAAATTATAACATCAAACATTACTTAGTTTAGTGATTAAAACTTTAGTATACTAACTTGAAATCATAGGATCAAATCTTATACCATGCATTATGTCTTTTAATATGGCCCTGTTTGGCAATTAGCGGATAGTTGTTAGTCATTAGTGATTATATTAGGCGATTTTTGTACCGTTTGTATTTGTTGTTTGTATAAAGGTGTTGGTAAGTAGGTGATAGCTTTCTTTACATAATTGTGTAAAATGATCAATAAAGACATGTGCATAATATGTTGTTGTACCTTTTATTATTTATTAATGTAATTTTCAACAACTTTATGACATAAATGTAATTGATCTACTTATTCCCAAATCACTAATGTCAAAAAGCTCATCACCCTAACTTTTTCAAAAAGAGCTTTTTAGGCTCAATAAGCTAATTGAAACTTCTCTTTATCAAACACTTAAATTAGAGGATTACTAGTAAATCCTCTAATATGGTTCAAAGCCTCTAAATTTGCCTCAAATCTCTCTTTACCAAATAAGGCCATATATTAGTATATATTTGTCAACTTATATTGACCATGGGCTCTTGCGTTACCGAGTTTTGCTTTGACCCTGTCAATGGACTATGGGCTGTCCATGCTCCTTAAGCTAATCGAATTTTAGATTTTCATTCTCTTTGAACCCGGCCTAAAACTCATAAACTCTCTCTTTCTATATTGGCCCGGACTTTACTCCCATGTTGGGCCAAAAGGCCTAGAACTACCTCACTATCAATTGACATTGGCTACGAGGATAAGTTAGCAAGCTTTATAAGCTTCTCTCTATTTGTTAGACAATATAAAAAGTACAACATCGAGAAACGCATTAGTGAAAGATTGCATAGGTCGAACTTTAAGCCAAAAATATTTTACAATAAGATAATCATATTAATTTTGATATTTAACAAAACATAGCACATAAACTAAACTATGGGGTTTAGAAAATATTGGGATGCATGATTTATCTTGAGATTATGACACTTAAACCATCCAAATAATTAAATCTCAAAAACTTTTCGTCCATTTCTTGTTCATGCATTGCTAAGTATTAATTTAGAATATGGACCACCCATTTCATTGAAAGTATCTTCTTTTGTTTAAGACAATATGACAGAGTGATTATGTGTTGTAGGTAATTTTGTACACCCATGAAACATAAAAGTGTATACAATGCATGGCACGATGAGAAATAGTCTGTTGTGACTCTAAATCGGGTTTATTTTGATGATTGATAAACGACTTTTATGCTATAACGTATGTATGTAACAATGATCTAAGAAATCTATCAAGATTGGATGTTCATGAAAGCTTAAGAACTTGAAGATATGGAAGCTTAGGTCTAGTTATATTCTTAGTCATGTTCATGCAATGTAATTAACGTATTGGAACTTTGTGCTAAATTAGAAATATTAAATTAGGATTGTTGGAACACAAGGTGACACTCAAGAAGGAGGGGGTTGAATTGGTGACTAAATCTAATCGATTTACGCAAAAACATCGTTATGACGCGATCGGAGTGCCTTTGTGTTATTCACTCGTAAAATCTCCGATTAACGTTTTTGCTCGAACAAAATTATATCAAACAATAAAACAATGAAATCAAATAATAAGACACGGGAATTTAACGTGGTTCAATCTCACCTCGAGATCTACGTCCACACAAACTACTTCTTTTATTATTTGAATCGTAAAAAATACCAAACTCTTGATACAATTCGATTCCCCACTACTAGCTACTAACTCTAGTAGTGCTCCCCAACACTTAACCCTAAGTGTTGCTACTCTCCTATAATATAAAATTACGAAAGAAAGATTCCTCAAAGACGTGCTTCTTATTCAAGCAAATAGAGGACAATTACAAACGTTGTTTAGTTTCTAATCATTGAAACTACGTGCTATACTCTTTGCCTTAGGAAGATTTTCGGCTCTTAATATCTCCGATTTTTCTCTCGAAAACGTGAGTTATAAAGCGAGTTGCAATCCCTTATATATCTTGGTGAACCGAATAAAAATCCTTCTCCAAGATATATTATCTTTTGAACAATTTTTATTCCTAAAATAAAGGGATAAAATTCTTTTCCTATTCAAAAACCAATTTTATCTTTTATAAAAAACTGATTTTCCTTTTCCTAATAGGATAAGGATTTCTCCATATCTTATATTAACTTGATCAACTCTTAAATCAGTTTTTTTATTAAACAAACTCTATCATATTGAAAAATCAGTTTTTCTTCTTCTTATCAAAATTCTTTAGAAACGTTTTATGATTTTTACCGAAAAAAACTTTTATCTTTTATATACAAAACGTTTTATCAAAATCAGTTTTTATAAAATCATTTTTTATTTTAAAACTAAACTTCCTTTTTATATAGATATATAAAATTAACATAATTATTTATTTCCTTAACTCTAAGAAAATAATAATTATCCTAATTTTATATTTCTATACTTGGCACATAATATATCATCTAGTTCTAGCATATTACATTTTGCATATAGTAACTAAACTTGGAATTCAATCTTGATTCTTCATTTCTTCAAAGTCTTCATTTATTTATTCCTTTCTCAACCATCTGTCACAAACTTTCATACTATAACATATTATATTATTTTTCATCATCAAAACTTAACATGCACATGCACAACAAATTCCCCCTTTTTGATGATGACAAACACTCAATATAATATTATTAAGTAATCACTTTTTCTCCCTCAAAATATGCACCATTAATCACATAAGGGAAAATAGCATAACATCATTCACAAGTAACATGGTAACCAAGATAACCAATTATTCATTAGTCTAAGTATTATACCCATCTTCCCCCCTTTTGACATTATCAAAAGGAGAGCATCAACATGTTTAGCGAGACAAAGTGAGATATAGTCGACAAAATAAGTTAAGTAGCTCAAGCAATAAATACTAAGGATCTTTGGTGCTATGTCATAATCCAACTCACAATCCGAAGTCATTAAGCAAAAATATAACCCAACTCACAATCCGAATTTATGAAGCAAGAAATAATCATGAAGGATCATGGTTGATGACTAAGAATGTAAGATGAATATAGGTAATGCAAGCTTGAAGATTTGAAATGGCAATTGACTCAACAAGTGCTTAAACCCTTTATTCATATTTTCAACTTCCGCAAATAAACATCATAAGACTTTCTTCCTTTGTGGCTTTGTGTGTGGCACCGTGCCACCGAACGATCTATTCCCTTTCAAATATAACTAATCTTCGGATATCTTGGAATCCAAAATGATGATCTTCAAAGCTTTGATAATGTTCTTCACATTTGAACTGAACTCTAGGACTTATCTAAAATAAATGTCTTACTCTCCTTTTCTTTTCTTTTCTTTTTCTTTTCTTTTCTTTTTTTTTATGAAGGAGAAGCAGACCATACAATATTACTAGAGTGAACCAATAAGAGATCAAAGATAATAACTTAAGTCGGACCTCATTGTCTTTTTGATACATCTCCTGGCACTGTGCCTTGCACAGTGTAAATCAAATCTTGTTCATTCTTTCACGTATTTGAGTTTCATTCCAACCTTTTCATGTTCCCCCTTAACTGATGCGTCTTTTTCTTCCATCAAATTATCAAAATGTTCTTTCCCATAGATTATCATGAATCAAGATTAAAAGCACTTGTTGAACTTTGGAGCAATGGGTGGGGAAAAGAAGGATAATAATAGAGAATTAAAGATAAGGTGGGACATATGAAAGAAAGAAATAATGAGGCACAAATGTCAAACTCATGAATAGAAAATCAGAATATTGGGCTAAAGATCAAGCTTGCTATAGGAGAAAGTATATGCATTTCATAGTTCAAAAATTCAGCAACTTAGGATCATATAGCTTATTAGTTCGGCAACTTAGGATCATGACATTAGGACAGCATCATTAGACCATTACGAGTCCTTCTTTATATCAAGTAGACCTTTACTCACTAAGCTTCACAAAAACAGGTATCAACACTCTAATTAACATATTTAAAGGAGGACAACAGACATAATACTCAACTAATTTCCTAAAATTAATCCCAAAGCCACAAATTATCTTGTAAAACATTCATGCATGAAATTCAACAGAATTACCTTGATCACACAATTGGGATATGCTTAACAAATTTTTTTTTCAAACCACTTACCAACATCACATTCTCTATGGAGTGTGTTAGGGATTTGCCGACGTTTATCAATACCAAATATTTCTCCCTTTTTGTTGTCGCCAAATGTAACACACCCTCCATGGTAATCTACTAGTGAGAGGAATTGAGATTTATCACTAGTCATATGTCTTGAGCAGCCGTTGTCGAGATGCCATAGGCTGCGTCCTCTCACGTTTGCCTGCAAAAAGATCACTTGTTAATTTTAGGAACCCAAATTTGTTTGGGTCCCTTTTTCTTTCGTTGAGCTTCTAATAGATCTTTTCTAACCCATATTTGATTTACATACTTAACATTTTTGGTCACACTCTTTTTCTTGATATTACAGGTTATCCATAAGGTGTCCATTCTTTCCCTGAAGTTGCAAATCAAATACTCGGGGTAAATCAACATATTTTCGTTTACGAAAGTCTCTTTCAAAATTTTTGGCCTTTGTGCCTTACTTCGTGCCTCCGGTTTGTATATCCTAAACCAATTCGTTTCGATTGCTAGTTGTCTTTGGAAATATAGTCTAGGGCTTTTTGACTATCTAACCATTTTTCATACATTTTCCGAGCAATAGTCAATTGTGATTCTAAAAATTCAACAGAAATGTTTAGATCGATATTTCTTTTTCTTGAAATTTCCAAATCTCTTTTAGTTTTATCAAGTTCGTCACTTATCTTAGCATCATGAGGCAGCATAAGTGGAACAATTCTGGATCTTTGTCTAGACTCTTTCACTTTAATTAACTCAAGTTTTAAGGATTCAATTTGTTTTTCAAGATTCGAATTTTTTTCTTCTAGCTCAGTGTACGGCACAGTGTTATCAACGATTTCTTTTGTGAGAGACTTTTCGTACTTTAAGGCACTTAACTCAACATTTATTTCTTCGACAGTTTTTTTCAGTTCATCATTCTTTTTCATCAGTTCTTTACAGTCCTTTAATAAATCCTTATATTCCACTTCCAACCCAATCTTTTGCGTAGTTAAATTTTTTACTTCTTTTTTCATGATTGAAAAATCATCATTCATCTCTTGACAATCATCAATGATATTTCCAAGCAAAGTAACAAGTTAGTTTTTTGAAAGAAGATGTATTGAAGGTTTTAGAGAAAGAAGACTTACCTCACTGTCTTCAGTTTCATCATGGGAGTTTGAACTTTTCGCCATTAGACACAAGTGAGAGTCGTCCGGCACCGTGCCCCCTTCTCGTGATGTCCGTACAAGCATTCGGACACAATTTTTCCTCATGGCCTTGTGCCTCGATCGTTCTTCGTCAGAATCCGAATCTCCCCAAACGGCAACAATCATTGCCTTTTTGAATTCTTTCTTCGATTGCTCCCTTCTTTCTTTGGGCTTCTCATCATCCCATAAGGGACATTCTTTAATCATGTGATTTAACTCTCCACACTTGAAACAACCCGAGTTAGTAGCACTTTTCTTAAAGTTAGAGGTAGTGCTCTTACCTTTGAAATTTTCATCTTTTCTAGGATTTTTGTTTTTGTTCTTTTTGAGAAAAATTTTAAATCTCCTAGTAAGAAAATCAATATCATCATCACTATCACTATTTTCAATTTCCAATTCAGTTCTCAAGGCTATACCTTTACTTTTTGGTTCATTAGTTTTAGAATCTAAGACAAGTTCATGAGTCATTAATGAACCAATAAGTTGTTCTAGTGAAAGTTTAGTCAAATCTTTAGCTTCTTGAATAGCGGTTATTTTTGGGAGCCATCGATTTGTTAAACTTCTTAACACCTTTCTCACTAAATCTTCAGAAGTATATGTTTTGCCTAGAGAACGTAATTCATTAGTGATTAGTGTAAATCTAGTGAGCATCTCTTTAATAGATTCGTCCTTATTCATAGTAAACAATTCATATTGTTGGACAAGCAAATCTATTCTAGATTGTTTTACCTCATTCGTACCTTCGTGGGCCAACTCCGAGTGTGTCCCATATTTCTTTTCTTTGTAGTGCAAAGCGGAAATCCTTGAGTATTCATCGGGTCCAATTCCATATTGGAGAATACTCATTGCTTTGTAGTTCTTTTCGACTTTTGCATAGTCGATCGAATCGTAGTCATCTTCATCCTTGTCGACCATCTTTCCTTCAGCGTCTTTTTCTTGGATAAGGATTGGTCCTTTTCTAATAACTTTCCAGCATTCATAATCCGATCCTTGGATGTAGATCCTCATCCTAGCTTTCCACCATCCGTAGTCTTTCGTTGAAAATCGGGCACTTGGTGTGTCTATCTTGAGAGTCATCTTGCATATTCATGATTTCTATTCTCTAGGGATAAGCCTTTCGAAAATAACTCGCTTCCGATACCACTTGTTGGAACACAAGGTGACACTCAAGAAGGAGGGGGGTTGAATTGAGTGGCTAAATCTAATCGATTTACGCAAAAACACCGTTATGGCACGATCTGTCGTGCCTTTGTGTTATTCACTCGTAAAATCTCCGATTAACGTTTTTGCTCGAACAAAATTATATCAAACAATAAAACAATGAAATCAAATAATAAGACACAGGAATTTAACGTGGTTCAATCTCACCTCTGAGATCTACGTCCACACAAACTACTCTTTTATTATTTGAATCGTAAAATACCAAACTCTTGATACAATTCGATTCCCCCACTACTAGCTACTAACTCTAGTAGTGCTCCCCAACACTTAACCCTAAGTGTTGCTACTCTCCTATAATATAAGAATTACAGAAAGAAAGATTCCTCAAAGACGTGCTTCTTATTCAAGCAAATAGAGGACAATTACAAACGTTGTTTAGTTTCCTAATCTGACTAGAACTCTGTGCTATACTCTGTGCCTTAGGAAACTGTTTTCAGCTCTTAATATCTCCGATTTTTTCTCTCTGAAAACGTGAGTTATAAAACTGAGTTGCAATCCCTTATATATCTTGGTGAACTGAATAAAAATCCTTCTCCAAGATATATTATCTTTTGAACAATTTTTATTCCTAAAATAAAGGGATAAAATTCTTTTCCTATTCAAAAACCAATTTTATCTTTTATAAAAAACTGATTTTCCTTTTCCTAATAGGATAAGGATTTCTCCATATCTTATATTAACTTGATCAACTCTTAAATCAGTTTTTTTATTAAACAAACTTTATCATATTGAAAAATCAGTTTTTCTCCTTCTTATCAAAATTCTTTAAAAACGTTTTATGATTTTTACCGAAAAAAACTTTTATCTTTTATATACAAAATTTTTTATCAAAATCAGTTTTTATAAAATCTTTTTTTATTTTAAACCTAAACTTCCTTTTTATATAGATATATAAAATTAACATAATTATTTATTTCCTTAACTCTAAGAAAATAATAATTATCCTAATTTTATATTTCTATACTTGGCACATAATATATCATCTAGTTCTAGCATATTACATTTTGCATATAGTAACTAAACTTGGAATTCAATATAAACTTGGACTTCAATCTTGATTCTTCATTTCTTCAAAGTCTTCATTTATTTATTCCTTTCTCAACCATCTGTCACAAACTTTCATACTATAACATATTATATTATTTTTCATCATCAAAACTTAACATGCACATGCACAACAAGGATGATTAACTATTTCTTAGAGTTAAGAAAATAGGCAATTATATTAATTTCATGTTTTTATATTTAAAGAATAAAAAAGGGGAGTTTTTTTATAAAAATATATTTTCGAAAAAAATGATTTGTAAAAACTGATTTTTGAGTAAAAAAAATTTGATAAAGATTTTCGAAATAAATGATTTGCAAAAAACTGATTTTTACGTAAAAGATTTTGAAAAACAATTTCGGAAAAATTGATTTGAAAAATCTGATTTTAAGTTGGCAAAAGATAAGGAGGAATCTTTGATTTTAAAGAATGAAAAAAATCAGATTTTATTAAATAAAAGATAATCCTTGATTTTGGAAAAGAAAATATTTTATCTGATTCAAGAAGATTCTCATGAAGATCAGAATAAGTTTACACGTTTTCAGATTTGGTTTTAATAAGTTTTTTTAGAGCTAAAAATGCATCCACATAGCACAGTGTATAGCACAAAGTTCCAGTGAGTTAAAAGTTCTATATAATTATGGTAACGTTCCTTGATTTGCTTATCTAAGAAGCACACTTGTGATGACTTAATCTTTCTGTAACTTCATCATTATCGAGAGTAGCAACAGTTAAGGTTAAGTGTTGGGGAGCACTACTAGAGTTAGTAGTGGTGGAATCATATTGTATCAAGAGTTTGATATTTTAAGATTCAAATAATAAAAGTGTAGGTAGTGTGGACGTAGATCTCAGAGGTGAGATTAAACCACGTTAAATTCCTGTGTCTTGTTATTTGATTTCATTGTTTTTAGTTTTGATACAACTTCATTTGAGCGAAAACATTAAAAGCAAGTTTACGAGTGAATAACACAGTGTGAGGCACTATGCTATAAGTGTGTGTTTGGGAAAATCGATTAGATTTTGTCACTCAATTCAACCCCCTCTTCTTAAGTGTCACCTTGTTCTCCAATAAGTGGTATCAGAGCATGTTATTCTCGAAAGGCTCATCCCTAGAGAATAGAAGTCATGAACATGCAATATGACTCTCAAGAAAGACACTCAAAGTGTCCGATTTTCAACCAGGATTACGGATGGTGGAAGGCTCGGATGAGGATCTACATCCAAGGATCGGATTATCAATGCTGGAAAGTCATAAGAAAAGGACCAATCCTTATCCAAGCCAAAAATACTGAAGGAAAGATAGTCGACAAAGATGAAGACGACTACAATTCGGTCGACTATGCAAAAGCCGAAAAGAACTTCAAAGATATGAGTATTCTCCAATATGGAATTGGACCTGATGAATACTCAAGGATCTCTGCGTGTTCTACACCAAAGGAGATATGGGACACTCTAGTTTGACCCACGAAGGTACAAATGAGGTAAAACAATCTCGAATTGAATTACTTGTGCCACAATATGAACTGTTTACTATGAATAAGGAAGAATTAATTAAAGATATGTTCACCCATTTTACACGAATCACTAATGAAAATTGCGTTCTCTCGGCAAAACCTATACTTCTGAAGATTTAGTAAGATAGGTGTTAAGAAGTTTAACGAATCGGTGGCTCCTTAAAATAACTGCTATTCAAGAAGCTAAAGATTTGACAAAACTTTCACTAGAACAACTTATTGGATCATTAATGACTCGTGAACTTGTTTTAGATTCTAAAACTAATGAACCAAAAAATAAAGGTCTAACCTTGAGAACTGAATTGGAAGGTGAAGATAGTGATAGCGATGATGATGTTGATGTTGATCTTCTTATTAGGAGATTTAAAAAATTTCTCAAAAAAACAAAAATAACAATCCTAGAAAAAGTGGAAATTTCAAAGGTAAGAGCACTACCTCTAACTCTAAGAAAAGTGCTACAAACTCCGGTTGTTTCAAGTGTGGAGAGTTCAATCACAGGATCAAGGAATGTCCCTTATGGGATGATGAGAAGCCCAAAGAAAGAAGGAAGCAATCCAAGAAAGAATTCAAAAAGGCTATGATAGCTGCTGTTTGGGGAGCACTACTACAGAATTCACGATTTGCGTCTGATTATTTGCGTCGCACGCGAGAGAAACTGACGCAAATGATATATGTGCGTCGGATCCTACAGAAAATCCGACGCAAATAGCCTAGCAAAATTATACAGGCCTGTTTTGCGTCGTACGTATACCTGCAAACGACGCACATGGGGACGCTATGTGCGTCGCATTAATATTCTATGTGACGCAGATGACGTTTGGTATTTTTTGTATCCTGCCCAGCCAATTTTATTAATTATTATTATTCATCTGCGTCGGACTACAGACCATCCGACGCAGATGACTTGTATCCTGCCCAGCCAATATTATATTATTATTCATCTGCGTCGGACAATAGACCAATCCGACGCAGATGACTTGTATCCTGCCCAGAATTTTAAATTTTATATTATTATTCATCTGCGTCAGACAATAGACCAATCCGACGCAGATGACTTGTATCCTGCCCAGAATTTTATTAATTAGTCATCTGCGTCGGATCATAGACCCATCCGACGCAGATGACTTTTATTTATAGTTTTTAATTTTCCGTATCCCGCCCAGTTGGGCCAACTTGCACAAACACTCGCACTTCTCTCTCTCTCATGCGAATTCCCACAAACACTCACTGACTCACTCCCCCGTCGCGCCGTTCACTCACTCCACCATCGCGCCGTTCACTCACTCCCCCGTCGCGCCGCCGCTGCTCTGGCATCTCCTCTCGCCGGCGACGCAAAACAGGCCGGTGAACTCCTCTTTCTCTCACTCACTCTTTCTCTCTTGCACTCCTCTTTCTCTCACTCACTCACTCTCACTCACCGGCCGCCGAACGACCGTCGCGCCGCCGCGCCGCCCGCCGTCGCGCCCGCCGCCGCCGTCGCGCCGCCGCTTCTCTCCCTTGCGCCGCTTCGCTCTCCGTCGCGCCGCTGGCCGCTTTCCGTCTCCCCGTCTCCCGCAATGTAAGTCTTTTTTTTTTTTTTCAATTTTCTGTTTCAATTTATGTCTTTTTTTTTTATACCAATTTTCTCGTCCTTTTTTTTTGGAATTTTTCTTATTTTTGCTAGATCTTAATCAAGGAGTTTGTGATTGTATTAGTAGAGTGATTGTAGTTCGTAGTTTAAGATTGAATTTTAAGATTGAATTTAGGATGTTTGTAGTTTAATTTGTAGTTTGTAGTTTAAGATTGAATTTTAAGATTATATTTAGGATGTTTTTAGTTTGTAGTGCTCATGAATTTATATAGTTTGTAGTGCTCTAAAATACTTCCTTTCTACTATATAATTATATTCACAAGTCATTCTTGTTTTTTACCATTGATCTTAATAATTCTACTTTAATCTTAATGTTGTTTCTTAATCTCTAATTTGTTAATGTCTTAATATTAGATAGTTGATGTTTATGAGTTATGACTTAATCACTATTTAATTTGTGGGTTGGTTAATGCCCTAATGCAGTTGCCACTTTCCGTCCTCTACTTGTTTGGCCGGGGTGCTCCAAGCTCACCTCGTTGTGCTTGTCTTCGCTGCTCCTTGAGAGCAGAGGTATATATATTATAGCTTTTGCTTTATGTTTATTTGTTTTATTTGTCCCTATAATGTTGAATTATGTGATTGGGAAAGTATATGTGAATTATTTGGTTATGTGCGTGATTGGGAAAGCATATGTTGAATTATGACCAAACTTATATGGACATACCTTAATGCGGTGGGGAGGGAAATCTAAGGAATGGATTGGTTTTTGCTGTTTAATTGCAATGTGTGCATCATTGGCCTAAATACCCATTCGAGGCTTACTCATTAGGAGTAAGTCATGAATAGTCCCCGGTTTGGGACTGTCTTTGAGTTTCTTATCTCACTTAGGATGTGAATGAATGTTTGGTTTTCGATTCTAAGAAAGATCTAGCTCATTTCCCTAAGCGTTCTCTGGGTACATATGTTGATAGTTTACCTACTATCTTCATCGTGTACTTGGAGATCTCGTAGGGAAGTTTCGCCGGATTTTTCTTAGAATTGAAAACCAAATGTTCATTCACTAGTGAGATGAGAAACTCAAGGATGGGTTAGGTTGGAGTGATAAGGACCCAAATGTTCATGACTGCATTTGATAAGACACTTTGAATGATGTGATCGATTGTGTTCTAGTTTGGTGTCTCTAGTGTATGAATATGGATCGAACAAGGATGTATGGTAATCGAATTTCGGCGACATTTCTACGAGGGGTTGATGAATTTATCAGGGTTGCGTTAGAACATCAATCGCAGAATGGGTCAAAGTTAGTCTTGTGTCCTTGTTGTGATTGCAATAACTTTAGGGGGTATCATGATGTGGATCAAATTAAGGATCATTTGATTCGTCGTGGGTTTAAGAGTAACTATACTAGGTGGACATGGCATGGAGAGTTTTATGATCAGGGTATGAGCTCCACTAGCTTGTGTGATGATTTGCATGTTGATCACATTGATGATGAGGTTGAGGTTGATATTGAAAAAGGAAAGGATGATAATGAGAATGATAGGGTAGTTGATGAGAATGATAGGGTAGATGAGATGTTGCACAATTTGGAGGATGAAGGAACCGATCGTCCGCATATGTATAATAGTATTCTAAGTGCAGCGGACAAACCTATGTATCTGGGGTGTAAGAATTTCACTAAACTTTCTGGCATCCTCACATTTCACTAAACCTATGTATCCGGGGTGTAAGAATGATAGGGTAGATGAGATGTTGCACAATATGCGACGCAGATGGTGCTTGCTGGACTGTTGTGGGATGCATGGTGGACGAGGCATGTGCGTCGCACTTTTGTTGGGTCCGACGCAAATATTTGAATAAATTGCGTCGTGTCGTATCCGATGCAGATGGTTGTCTTCCCATCTGCGATGAGACCTGTGCCGTCGGACCAGGGTCCGACGCAAATGGGGGTCCCAGGTCTGAATTATGTCTGGACAGTGCCATGATGAAGAACAGTCTGAGGCACAGTGCCATGAAGCAAAATTATGTC
The DNA here is from genome assembly GCA_947648045.1 of Beta corolliflora. Lineage (NCBI taxonomy): Eukaryota > Viridiplantae > Streptophyta > Magnoliopsida > Caryophyllales > Amaranthaceae > Beta > Beta corolliflora. The sequence continues at coordinate 211,925 of CANSZD010001123.1, forward strand.
TGAATTATGTCTGAATGCTGTACAGACATCACAGAGAAGGCTCAGTGCCTGGACGACTCCCACTTGTGTCTAATTGCGAAAAGCTCGAACTCACAAGATGAAACTGAAGACAGTGAGGTAAGTCTTATTTCTCTAAAACCTTCAATACATCTTCTTTCAAAAAACAACTTGTTACTTTGCTTGCAAATGTCATTGATGATTGTCAAGAAATAAATGATGATCTTTCGAACATGAAAAAGAAGTGAAAATTTTAACTAAGCAATAAAGGACTGATGAAAAAGAATGATGAACTTGAAAAAACTATTGAAGAGAAAAATGTTGAGTTAAACGCATTAAGGTACGAAAAGTCTCTCGCAAAAGAAGTTGTTAACAACACTGTGCCAGACACTGTGTTAGAAGTTAAAAATTCGGATCTTGAAAATCAAATTGAATCTTTAAAACATGAGTTAACTGAATTGAAAGAATCAAGACAAAGATCCTGAATTGTTCCACTTATGCTACCTTATGATGCGAAGTTAAGTGATGAATTTGATAAAGTGAAAAGAGAATTGGAAATTTCGAGAAAAAGAAATAGCGACCTAAACAATTCTGTTGAATTCTTGGAATCACAATTGCTTATTGCTCGAAAAATATATGAAAAAATGGTCAGTTGGTCAAAAAGCCTTAGACTATTTGTCTAGTTCTACTAGCAATCGAAATGGAATTGGTTTAGGTTATAACGACCAGAGGCACAGTGTAAGGCATAGTGCCAATAATTTTGAAAGAGACTTTCACAAAAGAAAATATGTTGATCTACTTGAATATTTGATTTGCAACTTCTGTGGAAAGAATGGACACCTTATGGATAACTGGAATGTTAAGAAAAAGAGTGTTGCGAAAAATGTAAAGTACGTAAATCAAATATGGGTTAGAAAAGACTTGTTAAAAGCTCAACGAAAGAAAAAGGGACCCAAACAGATTTGGGTTCCTAAAACTAACAAGTGATCTTTTTGCAGGCAAACGTGAGTGGAAGCAGCCTATGGTATCTCGATAGTGGCTGCTCAAGACATATGACTGGTGATAAATCTCAATTCCTCTCACTAGTAGCCCACCATGGAGGGTATGTTACATTTGGCGACAACAAAAAGGGAAAAATAATTGGTATTGGAAACATCGGCAAATCCTTAACACACTCCATGGAGAATGTGATGTTGGTAAGTGGTTTGAAACACAATTTGTTGAGCATATCACAATTGTGTGATATATCGAGGTAATTTTGTTGAATTTCATGCATGAGTGTGTTACAAGATAATTCGTGGCTTTGGGATTAATTTCTGGAAATTAGTTAAGTATTATGCCTGTTGTCCTCCTTTAAACATGTTAATTGGAGTAGGAGTAATGCATGTCTTTGTGAAGCACTGTGAGAAAAAGTCTACTTGATATAAAAAGGACTCGTAATGGTCTAATGTTGTTGTCCTCGTGTCATGATCCTAAGTTGCCGAATTATTGAGCTATAATGCTAATTCTTTCTCCTATGACAAGCTTGATCTTTATCTCGATATTCGATTTTTACGTTTATAAGTTTGACATTTGTGCCTCATTATTTCTTTCTTTCATATGTCTCACCGTACCTCATCTTCATTTCCCTATTATTATCCTTCTTTTCCTCTTAACATCTTGATAAGATGATGGAAGAAAAAGACGCATCAGTTAAAGGGGAACATGAAAATGTTGGAATGAAACACAAATACGTGAAAGAATGAAAAGTACTGATTCACACTGTGCAAGGCACAGTGTCAGGAGATGTATCTAAAAGAAAATGAGGTCCGGATTAACTTATTGTCTTTGATCTCTTATTGATTGACTCTAGCATTATTATCAAAAAGAAAAGGAGAAGGAATGAAAAGAAAAAGAAAAGAAAAGAAAAGAAAAGAAAAGAAGAAGAAGAAGATAAGGAGAGTAAGACACTTGTGTTAGATAAATCTTAGAGTTCAATTCACAGATGAAAAACATTATAAAAGTTTTGAAGATCATCATTTTGGATTCCAGTATATCCGAAGATCAGTTATATTTGGAAGGGAATAGATTATTCAGTGGCACGGAAACACACAGAGTGCCACAGTGAAGAAAGTCCTATGATGTTTATTTGTGGAAGTTGAAAATCTGAAAAAAAAAAAAGGTTTAAGCACTTATTGAGCCAGTTGCCATTTCAAATCTTCAAGCTTGCATTGCCTATCTTTATCTTACTTTCTTAACTATCAGCCATAATCCTTCATGATTATTTCTTGCTTCATAACTTTGGATTGTGAGTTGGATTATCTTTTGCATAATGACTTCGGATTGTGAGTTGGATTATGACATAGCACCAGCATCCTTAGTATATATTGCTTGAGCTACTTGCATTATTTTGCTGACTATATCTCACTTTGACTTGCTAAACATGTTGATACTCTCCTTTTTGATAATGTCAAAAGGGGGGAATATGGGTATAATACTTAGACTAATGAACATGTTGATGCTCTCTTATTTGGTTATCTTAATTAACATGTTACTTGTGAATGATGTTGAGTTATTTTCCCTAATGTGATTAATAGTGCATATTTTGAGGGGGAAAGTATTATGTGTTTGTCATCATAAAAAATGGGGAATTTGTTGTGACTCTAAGTCAGGTTTATTTTGATGATGATAAACACTTTGTGCTATGACATATATGCATGTAACAGTGATCTAAGAAAGCTATCAATATTGGATGTTCATGAAAGCTCAGGAACTTGAAGATATGCAAGCTTAGGTCTAGTTATGTTCTTAGTCATGTTCATTTAATGTAATTAACGTATGGGAACTTTGTGCTAAATTAGAAATATGAAATAAGGATGATTAACTATTTCTTAGAGTTAAGAAAATAGGTAATTATATTAATTATTTCATGTCTTTATATTTAAAGAATAAAAAAGGGGAGTTTTTTTTATAAAAATAGATTTTCGAAAAAAATGATTTGGAAAAACTGATTTTTAAATAAAAGTTTTTTGATAAAGATTTTCAAAATAAATGATTTGTAAAAAACTGATTTTTACGTAAAAGATTTTGATAAAGAATTTCGAAAAAATTGATTTGAAAAATCTGATTTTAAGTTGGCAAAAGATAAGGAGGAATCTTTGATTTTAAAGAAAGAAAAAAAATGAGATTTTATTAAATAAAAGATAATCCTTAATTTTAGAAAAGAAAATATTTTATCCCTTAATTTTAGGAATAAAAATTATTCAAGAAGATTATCATATCTTGGAGAATAATTCTTATTCAGTTGATAATATATATAAAGGGTGAAGATCATAATAAGTTTACACGTTTTCAGATTTGGTTTTAATAAGTTTTTTGAGAGTCGAAAACGCATCCCCATAAAGACAACAGTGTATAGACGCGAGTCCAGGTGAGTTAAAAGTTCTATATAATGATTGTAACGTTCCTCGATTTGCTTATCTATGAAGCACACTTGTGAGGACTTAATATTTTTGTAACTTCATCATTATAGAGAGTAACAACACTTAGGGTTAAGTATTGGGGAACACTACTAGAGTTAGTAGTGGGGGAATCATATTGTATCATAAGTTTGATATTTTAAGATTCAAATAATAAAAGAGTATGTAGTGTGGACGTAGATCTCAGAGGTGAGATTGAACCATGTTAAATTAGTGTGTCTTGTTATTTGATTTCATTGTTTTTAGTTTTGATACAACTTCATTTGAGCGAAAACATTAAAAGCGAGTTTACGAGTGAATAACACAGTGTGAGTCATTGTGCTATAAGTGTGTTTTTGCGAAAATTTATTAGATTTTGTTACTCAATTCAACCCCTCTCTTAAGTGTCACCTTATTCTGCAACAGAGTCTAGGTAAACAATTAAGTTTAGGAAAAAGCCAAGATGTGTAATATAATGCAGGAAAATTTTCTCTGTGTAGAATATCTAGTCATCTGGTAGCAGATGAAAATATGAAATGATATATCACGATCGAGTGGGGGCCGGAGCAGGCTCTGGTAATTCAAACCTACCCACTCCTTCATCAGGCCAAAATCCAAATCATTGAGGTAAATGTGGTCCCAATTCCTAACTCATAGTAGAACTTTAAATCATGTATGGGTTTTCATAAGTCAGTCAACATGAACAGATTTCCATCTTTCAATACAAACATGTACAAATACTCATATATATAGAAGTTGTATATCCATAATGCATTACACCAAACTAAGCGTGGCCTAGTGGTAAGGAAATAATCTTTCAACCTTAAGGTAGGGGGTTCAATCCCCATTAGGAGCACTTTAGGAGAGGGGACCCCCTTACCATTTCCCCACTCTCAAAGTGTCTTCCCGCTAATCAAGGCCAGGTTAACCTGCGAGAGATTCTGGTCTGGTAGGGCCTTTCATTTTACCATCCTAAAAAAAAATCCATAATGCATTATGTCTTTCTCACGCTTGAAACATCCTTTTACGTGGTTTTTCCTTTTTCTCCTTTATGATATTATGTTTATATCGATTTTTTGTCACATTTTGGGTTCATGAATCTTAAATATGTTGAATATAGTGGCCATCTTAGCGTTTCGTTGTTTTAGTACTTTGCAATACTTTCCTTCAATAATGTTGTCTGTTTTGGAAATTTATACTTCCTCCGTTCCAAAATAAGTGAAACACTTCTCTCATTTATGTGAGAGCTTTTTGAGACAAGTGTTTCACTTATTTTGGGAACGGAGGAAGTACTATATTATTGACACTATCAATATATCAATCATCATCCCGCTTAGCTTGGTACTTGGTAGGACGACGTGTATATGTAAACATTTGTTCTTAGATGATTATAATCAAATACTGAGTCGTTTGTTTGATTAATATTTATCAAGAAGTACATTATTAAGAAGTAAAAGAAAACTTATTATCTGATAGAAAGATATAGGTATAAGTGGGATTTCTGTAAGAATTACATAATCATGATGAATGTCGAAATAATTTGCTAACATCAACTAAACAACTTCCAAGATTTATGTTGATCGTTATAGTTTCTTGATATAATCTTATTCTTTACGGTTTTTTCACCATATATCCCTGACAAATTTTTTTTTTGCACCATATACCCTTTCAACTTTCGAAATTCACCATATACCCCCCACCTTTCAAAAAATACATCGACTTACCCTAATGACTAACGACGTTAAACTCCGTTAGTCATTAACCCCTAAACCTCCCTCTAGCCCTAATTAACTAACCTAAATCTATTCCTAATCCTAACCCTAACCCAAACCACCCCTCCCCCACCCCTTACCCTTTCCCCCCACTGCACCACCACCCCAACAGCCCCCTCCCCGTGAGCCCCCCTCCCCTTCCACCGATTCTTCGCGGCGTTCATAGATCCCCCTACGATCCCGTCCCCAAATCAATCACGAACTCAAGAACTAAACCCAGTTTTCGAAACAAAATCGAGATTTTCGAAACGCAACCCAGATTTTCGAAACACAACCTGATTTTCGAAACACAATCTCCCTCCCCTTCGAATTTCGAATTTTTTTTAGGGTTCAGAGGAAGGGGACGGGGGTCGGTGGGGAAGGGGATGGGGTTCACGACTGCGGAGTGGGGAGGGGAGGGTTGGCGACAGTAGTTGGGGAGGGGGTTCGCGAGGGAAGGGGAGGGTTAGCGGAGGAAGGGGGAGTGGCGGGGGAAGGGGAAGGAAGGGGAAGGGAAGGGGGGTTAGCGGGGATAGGGGGAGGGGTGGTGGTGGTGAGGGGGTGATGGGGGCGGTGGGGGTAAGGGGTGGGGGGGAGGGGTGGTTAGGGTTAGGGTTAGGGTTAGTGTATTAGATTAGGGTTAGGGTTAGGATTAGGGTTTGATTTAGGTTAGTTAATTAGGGTTAGGGAGGATTAGGGCCTAACGACTCAATGTGTTTCAAAACCATCTGTCAAAAAGGGTAAGTGAATGTATTTTTTGAAAGGTGAAGGGTATATGGGGAATTTGGAAAGTTGAAAGGGTATATGGTGCAAAAAAAATTTGTTAGGAGTATATGGTGAAATAACCGTATTCTTTAAGTACAAGAGAAGGGATGACTTATGTTAGGTGGTTATTATCAACATAACATCTAGACATTTTATTTTAATATTACACTTGATTGAACCTGATCAATCTTAATTTACCTTACATTTATACTTGATCAACTTTAATTAGACCTAATTTTTTATGAAACTTATATTTTTAAGGTGAAAACACTTTTTTTTTATATATATATTACTTACATTTTGTGGTAGGACAAGTATAATCGAACAAGACTAGAATTTGAATAGAAGATTTGGACTCCTTTGATATTTTTGGCTTATTCAAAAACTAATTATCATAGTGCAAGTATTCATGATTTGTATATTCTTAACTTTTCAACAATTGCCTCAAAATCTAATAAGGTCTAGTTCCAAAGTGGGCAACTAGTTATAGGACCAACAATCATTAGATAATCCCTTGATATCTAGCCCGTTGGCCGTTATATGATGTTAGTGACACCCTCTCAAATATAAAGGTTTTTACTTTATAGCCCATTAAGATGTCTTCTTTTCCACCCCAATAATATCCCTGCTCCAATAATTGTTCCTTCTGTTATTGTTCTTTTACCCTCTTTATATTGCAATGAATTTGAGTTATTCCCAACACTGCAACGTACACATAGTATAGAATAATTATTAGCATATTCTTTAGGTATAATTTCTTAAATACATTTCATTTTTACTTTTTCTTTTGTTGATTTGAATATCAATCATGCGTATTTTATGTTACATACTAGATCTAAATTTTTGTCAAAACCCTGTGTATACTGTACAGTTAGAAAAGTTAATTTACAAATTTACAATCAATATTTCCCTGTGCCTCGATAATTGTGTAAATCATTGATTTGCTTGCATGAGGGCATGGTTTCAAGGATTGGTAGGAGGAAGAAAAACTAAAACAAGAATTTATAAGTACCATAGACTATAAATTTATGCGAAAAGAATGCATCCTTATTATACCAACCAAGCCAAAAGATCAAGCTAGACATGGCATTCTTGTTAATTTGAGTGCATATTATTGTCCCATTAAATTACATGATTGCAATTTATCAAACAATACATAAATGAAACCTTAAGAGTGCAACTATACAAATCATTAAACTTAAGATTACTACCGATGTGTGAGTTTCACATGCCAGGGCATAAAACACAAAACTCGACATGGCATCGTACGTATAAAGAAAGCTTTGATTAGCCAGATATATTGATTATTGATACCTTTACAAAGTATTATGCTGATTGAATCTTGTGAGAACATATACTTCTATAAGTTTAAATTACTAGCATAGAAAAGAGACCACTCATTTTATATTTATTAGTCCCACGCGTGCAACCAATTTAACCTTTTTGGTAAATTTTTTTATGGGAAATTCTATATGGTGGTCTCCTACTTTGGGTTTTTCTACTTAGTGGTAGGCAAAAAAAAATATTATATCAAGTGACCTCTTACTTTGGCTAATTATACTTAGTGGCCCTAATTCACTTAAAACCTAGCTAACCTATCATTTAAAGTAAACTTACTAACCTACCCTTCTTGATAAATAACTAGGGGGAAAAAAACAAAATCCATCAATTTTGTACTCCTATCTTACATTGATCATTTAAGGCTCCAATCGTAACAATAGATCAACTCCAGAAACTAGTCAATAAATTTACTTTTTTTCCCCATATAAATCTCAGTTTAACTACACTAACCCACCAAATTATACAATTTTCTTCTACCCCAAAGGAAAATGAAATCAAATAAATAAAATTTTCCTTTTGGATTCCAAGTGATGAAGATCAATATTCACATTAACGGTTAACCCACCAAATCTACAATTTTCTTCTACCCAAAAGAAAAATTAAAATTATATAAATAACATAAAATAACCCCTTTTGGAATTCAGGTGATGAAGATCAATAATCACATAATCCAATATGAATTACCATCAGTACATACAAATGCAAGTACAATCTAACCAATGGCAAAGCTCAGATTACATAATATTAGATTAAAGACAAAAGAAGAAGGAGAAGAAAACTTACAATAGGTTAATCACGAGGTAATAATGATAACCAGGGTATTAGACCGAAGAGGGCTACTGACGCTGAGAAGGAAGATAAGAATTAAGGGGTCTTGAGACTTAGATTATTAGGAAACCTGAAGTCTTTGTTTTCCAATTTTTGGCTCCAATTTTTTGCTTTATGATAGTTTTGCTAAGATTACAATATTTTATAAGACTAGTAGTTTTATTTTGTTCGCGTAGACGGATATTGTTGTTGGATGAAACTTGAATATACTTGCTATGAATTACATACTTGATGCATGCGAATGTCTACAAGTGCCCAAAATAGTTGAACCCAGAACATCATTACTCCTCCTCCCTGTTAATCTCCCTTAAGTATTATCTGGGACCTGGGAGATTTAGAAGGTGGTTTTGAATTAGGGTAATTAACTAGGGGATATATTAGTAAATTTACTTTAAATGATGGGTTAATTAGGTTTTTAATGAATTTAAGGCCACTAGATATAATTAGCCAAAGTAGGAGGCCACTTAGTATAATTTATTTTTTGGTTTGCCACCAAGTAGAAAAACCCAAAACAAAAGGCTACCATGTAGAATTTCCCTTTTTTTATATACTAGCACTAAGCTATAGAAACTACGAGACACAAACAAATGAACAAAAGCATCAAATTTTATGGACTATTGTAATATGATTATAAATTATATTTATATGTACAAAGTGTAGCAAATATGTCAACGACAAATTTCTGAGGCGCCGATTCCAACACTTGATCGAGCTTTTGCGTAGTACTCTAGTAGATGCGTACAGATTTTTAAAGTCGCAATAGTATAAATGGAGTGGCAACAAATTTCAATGATAGCGGTTTGTTTCTCCCTCTTCCAAAGCATCATTGGGTTGCTCCCTTAATGGGGCGCCCACTTGAACTTATGCACACGCTTATATACTAAAGTAAACGTTTTCTATTATAGTACCCTACGTATGAATATTTAATATATATGATGAGTACGTACATAAATATAGAAGTTTGACTCGCTTGATAAGAAACTTAATAATCATATATCTTAGAGGTTTAAAGTTTGAATGGTACTAAGTGGAGATGATTGAGGGTGGAGATACTTTTCTCCTTCCAAGTATCTAGCATGCAAATACTAGATCAAGAAATTGTAAGGCTTGAAGTCCGATCATGATCATTCTCCCTACTATTAGAGGGGAAAATTGTGTTAACTAGATCATAAAATCATAGTCATTTCGTTTAGGAAAAATGCTCTACAGCATGCTGTGCTATTGTTAATTAAGCAAGTTTGATGTAAGTGGTGGGATTTTTGCCTTCTAATTTGGAGGTAACTGAAAGAAGGTAATGCCCTGCCTTTCTCATTAAGATTAAGCCAATATATATACAAGCTATTCTAGGGTAGCTTAAGGCTAAGTACAGAAAGTATACAAATATAATAAATATATAAAGATTACATATATTCTAACACACACCCCTGCAGTCATAGCGGTAGGTGGACGGACGCTGAGACTGTCCCGAAAATCATCAAACAGAATGCGCGGAAGCCCCTTGGTGAAGATGTCTGCAATCTGATAAGGGAAGGAACATGATGGACACGCACTTCTCCACGTTTAACTTTCTCACGAACAAAGTGAATGTCCATCTCAATGTGTTTAGTGTGCTGATGTTGTACCGGATTACCAGAAAGATATATCGCACTTACATTGTCACAATAGACGAGAGTTGCCTTTAAGATTGGACAATATAACTCAAGGAGGAGATTACGTATCCAACATGACTCAGAAACAACATTTGCAACTCCGCGATACTCAGCCTCAGCACTAGAAAGAGACAAAGTAGGTTGGCGTTTAGATTGTCAGGAGATCAAGTTATCACCAAGAAAAATGCAATAAATTGAAGTAGAACGTCGGGTGTCCGGACATCCACCCCAATCTGCATCCGTGTATGACACGAGGGACTTGATAGAAGATTTATAAAGTTGTAAATCGTAAGCCAACGTGCCTTTAACAAATCTGAGGATGCGTTTTAAAGCTGTCATATGTTCAACCTTTGGATCATGCATGAACAAACAAACTTGTTGAACAGCGTAAGATATATCAGGTCTGGTGAAAGTCAAGTATTGAAGTGCACCCGCTAGACGACGATAGGTGTAGGGATCGTCATAAGGATTGTCAAAACTGGCGCTAATCTTGCCTTTTGTGTCAATAGGAGTAGGGCAAGGTTTACAATTAGTCATGCCTGCACGATCTAGAATCTCCTCTGCATACTTACGCTGCGACATGAACAAACCATTTTTATCTCGGGTGACAGCAATACCCAAAAAATAACTCAGCGGATCCAAGTCTTTCATAGCAAATTGTGAACTCAGAAGAGACATAATGGAACGACGGAGAGAATCGGAGGAACCAGTAAGAATGATATCATCCACATATAATAAAATATAAGCAATGTCAGTACCACGATTGTAGATGAACAGAGAGTTATCAGATATGCTGTGAACAAAGCCAATAGTAGCAGCATAGTCAGCAAACCTTTGATACCAAGCTCGAGGTGCCTGTTTTAAACCATATAGAGACTTACGAAGCAAACATACATGGTTGGGACGAGCTGGATCTTTGAAACCCAAAGGCTGATGCATGTACACAACTTCATTGAGATTACCATGGAGAAATGCATTCTTAACATCTAATTGATGAATAGACCAAGATTTTGACAATGCAAGGCTAAGAACCACTCGAATAGTAGCTGGTTTGACAACTGGACTGAATGTTTCATCACAATCAATACCTACCTATTGAGTTTTACCATCTCCAACAAGACGAGCTTTATAGCGTTCAAAAGAACCATCATAATTCTTTTTTGTGACGAAAAATCCACAATGATCAAATGACATTAACATTAGGAGGACGAGGTACTAATTCCCATGTCTCATTTTCAAGAAGAGCATCATATTCGTCTTGCATAGCATTTTCCAATTCGGGTCATGAAGAGCACTCATTGGATTTTTAGGAATGGGAGAGGTGGGTGGGGAAATAATGTGAAGGGCATGGTTTTGATATTTGGGGTTGGGCTTGGTGATCCCGTGTTGACTACGGGTTATCATGCGAGAGGGAGGAGGTGTGGAAGTAGTTGGCTGAGATAGAGAATATGAAGAAGAGGTATGGGCCGTGGGTTCGGGAGAAGGAGAAGGGAAAGGGGGGATTGTGGGGCCGTAACATTAGGTGTGATGGTTGGGTTTGAGGGGGCAGCGAAGGGGAATGGTGAGGAGATGGAGTTGGGCGCATAAGAAGAGGAGAGGAAGGATGTTGGGCTAAAAGGGAAGGCGACCCAGTTGAGTTAGGAGTGTGGGCCGTAACATTAGGTGTGATGGGTGGGTTTGAGGGGGCGAGAGGGGGAATGGTGAGGTGAGGGAGCGGGCGTGTAAGGAGAGGAGAGGGTTGATGTTGGGATACGGGGAATCGAACCGGTTGAGTTAGAAGGAGGATTTGAAGGTGCGGACATAATGGGGAGAAGAATGAGAGGCCATTGGGCCAAAGCATTTGCAAGAGAGTGCAAATAGTGGAGACGGAGGGAATGTTGATCATCTAGAAATCATAGGAGGTGGGTGTAGGAGTATGAAGTTTAGAAAATGGAAAATGAGTCTCATCAAACCATACATGTCGAGAAATAATGATTTTTCGATTTGACAAATCGTAACATCTGTACCCTCTATGATTTGATGGATAACCAAGAAAAATGCAAGGAGTTGAACGAGCTTGAAGTTTATTAATTTGAGTAGAGGGAAGAAGTGGGAAACATAAACAACCAAAGACACGAAGATGAGAGTATGAGGGAGTGGTTTGATAGAGAAGCTGAGTGGGGGATTGATAACCCAAGATTTTGGAGGGTAAAATATTAAGGAGATAGGTGACCATTTCCAAGGCATGATGCCAAAAGGAAGGCGGCAAAGACGCATGGGTAAGTAAAGTGCGGATAATATTATTAATAGATTTTATTTTGTGCTCGGCTTTGCCATTTTGAGGAGAAGTATGGGGGCAAGAGAAACGGAAAGACATGCCATGTTGTTCACAGAATATATGAAAAGAGCTATTATCGAACTCAAGACCATTATCACATTGTAAATTCTTAATGTCTCGTTCGAATTGAGTGTGAATAAATGTGCGAAGAGACAAGAAAATTGAATATACTTGAGATTTGTGAGTGAGAGGAAATGTCCATAGAAAATTGTTGTAATTATCAAGAAAAAGAACATAATAGCGTTGACCTTTTGAGCTAGCTACGGGAGAAGTCCATAAATCACCGTGAACAATATCAAAAGGCATAGAAGTAGTAGATAATGAATCAGAGAAAGGAAGTTTTATTAATTTTTTCACAGGACAAGAATGACAAACATCGTTTCGAGCCTTATTACATTGAATGAGATTACTAGTAAGTAAAGAGTTAAAAATTACATCTTCCGGATGACCTAGGCGAGAGTACCAAATACTAGATGAAAGAGTAGCAAAAGCTACAGGAGTAGCAGATGGCATGGCTCGAAAAACAGTGGTGAAAGGATAAAAATCACCCGAGCTCTCACAGCTCATTAGATAGCTCCCCGTCCGTAAATCCTTCACAGAAAACCCAAAGGGGTCAAATTCAACAGAAACCATATTATCGGCCGTAAATTTACGAATAGAAATAAGGTTTTTGATGATATGTGGTGCATGTAAGACATTGTTTAGGTGGAGGGAGGGGTTAGTTTTGGGAAGAGAGGTATGACTATAACCACGAATTGGAATCATGCTACCATTGCCAACAATAATACCATTATTTTTTCTCAATTGAAAATAAGACGAGAGAGTACCTGGAGAAGAGGTCATGTGAGATGTAGCTACGGTGTCCATATACCAATTTTCATCAGGTGGTTGCAAAGACAAATTATGCATAGCTTGATCAACATCATTAGGAACGTAACCAACACTTTGACCAACAGTGGGAGGGGCAGCCATGTAGAAAGAGTGAGAAGGTGGAGCACCAAGAATCCGAGGTTGTGAGGTTGGAGGGGGACGCATGGTGGGACGAGATAGACATCCAGTAGTGGGGTAAGGACAAGGCGGCGGCGCCCATGGTTGAGCAGCCCACGTGGGCCATGCAGGATAGTACCAAGAGGAATGTGTAGGAGGCTGGGTGGGGCGCACCTGCTGCTGGTTGGAGCGACCACCACTACAGGCATTATTGCGGTGGTTACGGTGGTTGTGACCACCACGTCCTCGGTAAGAATTCTTCTTGCCTTTAGTGTGAGAAGTACCACGGTGAGGAGGAGAAGTGTCACGGGAAATGGGAGACCCAGGACGTGACAAAGTGTTTGTAGTGGAGTGAGAAAGGAGCGCTGAATAAGAGGTCGAGTCATAGGCAGGAGATTCAGCGTTCGTGGTTTCCTCAAGTTCAAGCATAGAACGAACTGTCTCGAAGGAAGGCAGAGAAGATCGATGTTGCACAGTGGTTTTAAAATTGCGATAATCCGAGGTGAGACCTTGAAGAAGACGAAGAACCAAACGTTCATCAGAAACTTTAGCACCAAGATTACCCAAATGGTCGACGAGAACTTTCGACCTAGTACAATAGGCTTTGACATTAGGAAAGTCACGCGAGGTTGGTGTTGGTAAATTGGGAATCAAGTTGAAGGGCCCGAGCCGATTTATTGTCGTGGAAGAGATTGGCCAAACAAGTCCACGCGTCGGCAGCCTTGTCATTAGAATTAATAATGGTGTTGAGAAGATCGTTGGATATAGTATCGTATATCCATTGAAGGACGATATCGTCAAGCCGATCCCATAAGTGTTTAGCAGCGAGTTTCTCGGCGTCAGTTTGAGAAGAAGAAGATGCCACGGTAGGAGACTCGGGAGGAAGAATATGATCAATGACAAGATTGGCACGACAATGAAGTTTGAAAAAGGTCGCCCAATTATTGTATTGACTGCCTTCATAATCAAGAGTGATGGGAATACAGGTTTTGATGTTGGAAATAGTAGTGGCAGGATGAAGCTTAGAAAGGTCGGTCATGGCTGCTGCTAGGGTAAAAGATGACGGCTAGGGATAGGTATTGGGCCTAGGATCGTTATTAGCTGATACCATGAAAGAAGGTAATGCCCTGCCTTTCTCATTAAGATTAAGCCAATATATATACAAGCTATTCTATGGTAGCTTAAGGCAAAATACAGAAAGTATACAAATATAATAAATATACAAAGATTACATATATTCTAACAGCAACAAATGGTATTCCAATCCAAGGGAAAGGTCTCCTTATTTTATATCTCCCCACTAGATTAAATTGAGAAATCGCGAGTGAAAAAGTATGTCAATTGCGTCATTGCATGCATGTTATATAGAAAATAGAAGTGTATTATAAAAGTAACTCAATTGCGTCATTGCATGCATGTTATATAGAAAATAGAAGTGTATTATAAAAGTAACTCATATCCGTAAAAAAATTGTATTTACATATACAGTATTAAAATGTATGATTAGGGATAGTATCACCCTGACTTGTTTAATAAAGTGATGCTAATGTTTCTCCGTTGAATAGGTGAGAGAGAGACAATTTGATAATTCTACTTAGTGTATACTACTACGTTCCTCGTGCAAGTTACCCTATCTTGTTCATCGATGAACGTTTAATTCCTCTAATCTTAGTCTATTTAGGATATGTTCTTTTAGACTGAAATTAGCTTAAGAGCCTGAAATGAACTAAATAAATAATAATAACACCAATAACAATAATATAATAACATTGATAATTATAAATAATAAGAGTCCGTTTTTGAAGAGACGGTCTCACGTTAGTGTTAACGTGAGACCAGCTGATGTCATGCTGACATCACGCGCGTGCATCAAACTAGCAGCGGAATTAGTTAAGCGCTATTAGTTATGCTAGCCTTAAATTACTTCTGGATGGATAAGTTAAGCGCTGAAGTATATTAGTTAAACGCTCAAGTATATATGTTAAGCGCTGAAGTATATTAGTTATATCATAAAAATCAGTTTATAACGCATTTTATTGGTCCTAATTTCTATATCTTGCATAAATCATTCTCTCTTCCTTCTCTAATCCATCGAGACGCCCTAAAACCTGCATTATTTTCCTCCTCCATTCTCTGTCTACAACTTGAATTCGTTGTTTAATTTGAATGTAAGTAAAATATTTGAGCATGAGTTTGCAATGACAATGTCCACAAACACTTACTTTGTTGTTGTTTCACCAGACAAGATGCCTATCATGTTTGAAGTGAAAGAAGAGTTTGACATAGATCCATCACAAAAGGTAATATATACTGCCCATGATCAGACGATAACCTGCACTTGCAAAAACTTTGAAGAAACAGGTCAAATCACTTTTGGTACCGAAAACTTAACTTTTGCATTTGAAAGTTTAACTTTTTATATGAAAAACAGAACTAATACCTAAATGTTATTAGTTAATAATTTAATTTTATTAGTTAAATAACATGATATAAAAGTTATGCTGCCAGGATTGTTATGTTTTCATGCCTTGAGAATCATGCACATGCATTCAATCACAACAATACCGCATAGATACATGTGCAAAAGGTGGACCGGATTTGCAAAGAGTGAAGTGTGGAAAAGAGAAATGGATAGAGAAATCTCTGGAGCAGTTATAAACAACGTAACCCCATGCGCGATATGAAACCGAAAGAAAGTTATACAATAAGTCAAGATAATGAAGATGCAAGAAAGGTATTGCAAGAAGTCTACAAGACTACTGCTGCAAGTATAACCAAAGTCTTAACTACAAAACCAATTATAGAAGAACGATGCTCATTAAGTACAACTACATTGGTTATAGTAGACTCCGATCGTGCAAATACAAATTAAAGGGAAGAAGTGTAAGTAAGAAAAGTAATTTTAAGAAGACTAAAAAAAAAATTCCAATAACCAAACTGAAATTGGTACAATTACTCCAAATGCTAGGTTGTTTTAAGTTCTTTTTTCAGGTTGTCTTTTGTATTTGACATTTTAGATTTATAAAAAAGTTATTTCTTCGTTTATATTGGAAACTAAATAATGCTCAATAGATGTTAACTAATTATAGAACAATACTAACTAATGTACTGGATATGTTAACTAAAAAATAATGTAAGTCTACATATAAATTACCAGCTCTAAACTATTGTGCTAAAATACTTAACTAATTCGCCAAAAATATTAACTAATTCGCCAAAAATATCATCGTGAGCATTTGTAAGACGCGGTCCGTTTTTGAAAAACATATCTCTTGAATTTGGGTAGGTCTCACGTTAAGACTAACGTGAGACCGTCTTTTCCAAGAATTTGTGAAATAATAAATATAAAATCCTCTATTTGTATTGATTGATAGGTACGACTAAGGTGACATCATTATGAGAAGTAATTTATTCCTTACTAAGACGCTGACATACTTTTCAATGTACAAAGGATCTTTAGCATTTTAATCTTCCACATATATATAAAAGTGAAATCGATGGGTAAAATAGCATGAGAAAAAGAACAAAAATTGGTACAAATATTAATAACCCATACCCGATTTTCTATTATAATATCAGATGGGAGAATTTGGTAAAAACGATACACAAAAAATTATAAATAAATAACGTAATAAGTTACCTTATAATGATAATTATGGACAAATAGTGGGTAAATTAGCCAGTGGGTTAATCTCCCAGTTTTTTTACTTCTTGGCTTTCTGTTTGACAACACATTTAAGTCACCTTAAATGAAGAGGTCTTAAAAGTTTAAGTCACCTAAAATAAATAATACATGTTTGGGGTAAGAGTTTAAATAAAATTTAAGCTCAAAAAATTGATCGAAATTGAGTTGTTATCAAATATAGCATCTCAATTTAAGGTGCTGGAATTTTCAACTATCTTATCAGTTCAGCTCCTTTCAGCTACCTTATCAGTTTAAGCTCTATTTCAACTTATGTTCCCAAACATATCCAGTCTACTCTTTGCTTTACCGCATTCATCAAAACAAATTAATTCAGTTCATAAAAACTAGAATTGCCTTGAGGTTCCTTAAAAAAAATGCCTTTAGGTTCCGGTCAAAAAAGGGAAAAAGAAAATGCCTTTAGGTTATCTTCATGATAATTCCTAAAATTATACTATATGGGTCAATTCCATGAGCTGTAATTGTGATTATTCGCACCTATCTGGGACCCGTCTTCACCTGATTAGCGATTAAAATTGGGCCTTTGTTTTTTTAGCTTCTTTTGGTAAAGATAAATCTAGTCATCAATCCAGTTGTATGTCACAACTATATAATACATGATTCTAATGAATCATTACCAACCCCTTAATCATGTTGTTATTTTATAACCTCTTTTTGACTCAATCTTGTAAATACTACCTTTACTTACAGGAGTTTTCAGATTTTGTGTTTCCCTAAGTTTTACGCCAGTATGAGCCCTCTGGCTATCTATACGGTTTTTGCCACAACACTCGTTTATCTAGTACTACAACTTCAACAAACTAGAGAAGAAGTAAATTCAATCGAATAGGATTCTCGATAGGAATGACTCATACAACGGATTAGCAATTCGACGCTTTCGTCCACTCAACCCTCTCTCCCGATTGAAAAGAAAATAAGAATAGAAAACTATTAAACACATAATTTGGCAAAAATCTAACTTGAAAAATATCTAATAAACTCGA
This sequence comes from Beta corolliflora, assembly GCA_947648045.1. Taxonomy (NCBI): domain Eukaryota; kingdom Viridiplantae; phylum Streptophyta; class Magnoliopsida; order Caryophyllales; family Amaranthaceae; genus Beta; species Beta corolliflora. Next base: position 229,683 of record CANSZD010001123.1, read on the forward strand.
AATAATTAGACTAAAATTGAATTAGAAGTCTATATAACAATATTATTCCACAAAACACCAAAAAAAAAATTATTCCACAAAGTGAAGCAATAATAATTTGTCAAATTTAAGAAGAAAAAAAGAAGAAGTAAAATTTAGTGATTCTATACCATTTAAAATATGGTAAGTAAATTATCGAAAGCTAAGGGACACAATAGGATAGTGTTTAGATAAGATTCTTTACCTTACTAATACGTCCATAAAATGGCAAAAATCATTTCTTTAATGCAAGTTAATTGGGGCGTTATACATTAGGGTACAAACATGTGAGTTTGTAAGAAAACAAGTAAAACAAACGGGTCACTAGTTATACTCACTTTGTCACATATATCAATACAGTTTGAACATGAACACTATTCACATAACCTATTTTAAGTCTTTGACCATATTTTTCTGCTAATAAAGAAAGACAAATTTTAGTATATAAAATGTTGGATTGATGCATATTTACAGAATATAACTTTTTATAACTTTTTACTAAACATAACTAAAGATATTATTGGTCAAAATTATGCATTATATTGGTGTTAATTTTCAAATTATATCAAAAGGGTATGGGTAACCCAATAAGGAGGAGGAGAGTTTAGTTCACTTACAAGCCCAAGGAGGTTCCATCCTAAAACCAATTGGTGATAGGAGGAGTAACTCCAAAGCTTATAAAGTGGTTTAGTCTCTCCTCTTTCTCCAATGTGGGACACTCACATGTGGTCATCAATGGGATTCAACAATTGGCATTTGCGAAAAGTCAAATTGTATTGATTTATATTGGACGAATGGAGAATAACAAAAAAATCCCTAATACTTATTAATGTTATTCCCAAGACTCTAAAACAATTTAGTAAATTAAATATTCGTAAGAACATCATAATCATGGGAGGTCTTCCCATATTAATTCAAATTATAAGTACTAATTGAGACGAATAAAACAAGACACCACATGACTATATTTTTTCTTATAAATTGAAAAAAAAATTGAGAAGATTCTCTCTAAGTATAAATAGTATCAAGATTCCAAGTGAGAAAGATAAAAAAAAACAGAGGGAGTACTATATTAAAATAATTTTAATCATGGAGAATAACTTCCCATTATACCAAGTAATCAATATTAAAAACAAATCCTATTCAAAATTTTCCCTTCTTCTTGCTCGTCCTCTCCAACCAAACTGTCAAAAGATCAACTCAACCATAAGTTTAAGCTGGTGGTTGAAGTCTCAGGAATAGTTTTATACTCTATCACGCCCCCTAGCGCGAGAGCCTGTTAGGCTTGAAGTGTAGATGCAACACAGGTCTCCTCATACCTGGCGTTAAATATTCCACTTAGATTGAAGGGGTGGATGAGTTTTGAACCAATGACTTTTATGTCACGATGGCTCTGATATCATGTCAAAGAACTAACTCAAACAAAAACTTAAGTTGATAGTTGGAGTCCCATGAATAGTTTTATACTCTATCACAAACTACAGCTAATTAAGACATTATCATTTGAAAATTGATTTTTTTATGTCATCCATTTATTTGAGTTAAACCCCACAACAAAGTTCATAACTCGGATTTTTATGAGAAATGAGAAAATCGGTACTAAATAAGATTATGCTCATTCTTATCAATGTCATAGAAAATGAGTTTATCAAGTTGGGTGTAACCTCGCATTATTCTTTTACGTACCTTTGTTATACATACATCGATGATCGACCAACCAATCGAAAATCAATGACAATTGCATTTGCATGCATTGTAATGTGTGAAGGATTTCAAATTGGAGTCACTTTATCGATATAAAGATACTCCTAAAAGATCATTCGGAATTTCGTTTCTCAAAACTGAATAAAGGATAAAAGGTACAAAAATGATTAAACTAAAATAATAAAAAGCGAAAGTTAAATTTAGTACAACCATCATAGCTTACAAGCCCAAATCCCAATAATTTTTTTTTTTTTTACGTGAAAGTTATAGTGTCACCAACTGAGAGCGAAATTAGGAAACAAACGACCTTGAGATTAACGTTAAGCCAAACATAAGCCAGTACTATTTGATCGAAACGACGTAGCTTTCGTCACCTAAATCTGATTCTTTGAATGCATCAATTAAATTAGACAACCTGTTTACAAGAACATACTCCTCGCTAGTAGCGCAAGAAATATTTTAGGTGTGTGGTAATGTACTCCGGTAAGATTTTTTATATTTGTTAAGTATTTTATCTTTAAAAGATAATCCTTTTATTTATATATGAAAATATAGTTAATTGAGAATATGTAAACAGTGCTAAAGTCAAACTGTGTCAAGTATTTTGAAATGAACGAATTATTTGAATAAAATTTTGAGCTACTTGAGATACAAAAGGTGTATACCCGATACATAGTACAGTTAGTCAGTTATAGAGAGCTGCCTCTAATTTATTTACGAGACAAAAATAAAATTCTAGCCAAATAGTGTTACTATTTATAAATAGTTGTTTCATTTCATTTTGCAATTCTTATTGCACAACTTTTACCCGTTCTTCTGGAATGAGAGAAACTGAACTGAAACAAACTTAACTGAATTAAACTGAGCTGAACTGAATTATCATCATTATTATTATTTATTAATATTATTTAATAATATCAATACTAATAATAATTGATAATAATAGCAATAATAATAACTATAATAATAATAATAATAATAATAATAATAATAAAAATATTAATAATAATAATAATAATAATAATAATATCAAAAATAATAATATATTATTATTAGTATTATTATTATTATTATTACGAAAATAATTATAATATTAATAATAATAACAATAATAATCATTTAAAAACAAAAATAATAATTAAAACATTGAGTTGAACTGAACTAAACTGAAGTAAGCTGAACTGAATTGAACTGAACTGAAAATAAGTCTAAAAGAATAGGGCCTTAATATCTAAATTATGTGTCACGAATGCAAACAGTAAGGTGCATTGCGTTCTGTTCACATAGAAAAAATATAGAAAACAACTAGGTTTACTAAGTTTGGGTAAGTTCAATTAATTTTCAATAAATTCAGATAAATTTCAATAAGTTTTAACAACTTGTAAAATAAACTTCATACATTTCAATAAGCTCATTTAAGCTCTGAAAAGTTCTAATAAGTTTAGGTAAATTTGGGACAAATAAGGTAAAGAGAACACACTCTTATTGTATGCAAAATCTCGTTAAATAATGTTAGATTTGTTTTGTATATATAGATTCTTATGTTTTCATTCATCCATAACTAATACATAGTAGTTAAATGGTTATATGTGTAAACTAACTTTTTCTTTTTTTTAAAAAGCTAATTTGTGATAGAGGGGATGGATACTTTTTCAAGTGAAGTGAACACAGGCCTAATTAATGATATTATCTTTCCAGGACTTCCATAGTTGAAAGATAATTACTAAAATTAATATGATTATGATCATAATGATAATAATGTTCAAAATAATATACATTGAAATGTTATTTTATGGAGATTGATACATCTACAATTTAAAAATAATTAGTTTTGCGGAGTTGGACTCCACTAATTATTAACGTCTATCTCTAGTGGGTAGATTACTAGTTGAGTAGACAAAGTTTTTTCCTTATTTCATGCAACTTGATTATATAGTCTTTTTTCTGAATATATAAATCTAATCATTGTAGAGACTTCAATAACACGGAAAGATTAGACCCACACATACAGACTTAAATTATTGAAGTCTTTAAACGACTAGTAGTACTAGGTATTGCTTACAAATTTTATGATACGCATGGGCCGGGTGTACCGTGAGCATGGTGCATTCAAGCTATATTTTTGCTCATTACTCATTTGAAATAATCCAAATGAGCAAAATGTACTAAAAAGGAGAGTTTCAAATGAGCAAATGAACAAAAATTAGTTTTAGGTGTACCATGTACATGATACACTCTTGTATATGATGAATATAATGAACTCAGGTACTGCTAATTAATTTATCGTCTCTCAATACAATTAGGTTAGGTAGTCAGTTCCATATCTAGCTCGTCAATAATCCTCAAGATTTTCCCTAAACTGTGAATCATGAGATTCTATAGTCATCATTTAATTGCAGTGCGATGGATTAGACTGTGAAGGTAATCATAATCATTTTTTAGCGAACAGCTTTTACTTTTCAAGAAAAAGAAAATCCATAACATGCATAAATAGAATATCGAGTAGAGAAAGCTTAAAAAAAATATTATAAGCATTTTACAAGAAAAGGTGTAAATAGCTAAATGTAAATTATGAAGAATATGTAAATACGTAAATTGGTTTGTATATGTAAATATGTAAGAATTTTTTCCTTGAATAATGCAAAATAAGGTTTTAATTCCAGAAATATGCTGGAAGGGAAATTAATTCCCTGCGTACCGTCCACGTAGGACGGCACGCGAGAATTTTTTTTTTTTTTACTTAAGTAAAACCGCTACTTCAAGTAGCGGTTAACCTTTATAAGCCGCTACTTCAAGTAGCGGTTAAGTAAAAATAAACCGCTATCTGAAGTAGCGGTTAATATTAATTGACCGCGACTTCAAGGCGCGGTTTACTGGTACCTGGACCCCCAAGTTGATGTTTGGCGCTGACTAAAGTAAACCGCTACTTCAAGTAGCGATTCATTAATGGAAACCGCTACTTCAAGTAGCGGTTTACTATAATCCCCAAATCACGCCCTAACTTTCCCAATTTCTCATATTCGACGATTCTTCTCTCAAATTTGTTTCTCCCTCTCTCTCTTACTAACTGTCGCCCACAACCCACACAACACCACGGTCGATCACCGGAGCCACACCACCGTCGATCACCGGAGCTCAGCCGATCAGAACGCCACCGTCGATCACAGCCGCACCGTCGATCACAACACCACCGTCGATCACAGCCGCACCACCAACAACCCAGGTGAGTTTATTTTTTTTTATTTTAATTTGCTTAGCATGTCATATTTGTTATGTATTTTAGCTTTGTAACTGTTGTTAGATGGAAATTGTTGGGTTTGATTAGTATAATTTAGTATTTTGCATAATTTAGCATTTTCTGATGGTTGATTTTGCATGAATTGGAAGGTGATTTATTGCTTATATTGGTTGGTTAAAAATGGTGTTGAGCATTTTGTGATGGTTGATTTTGCATGAATTGTTGTGTTTAGGTTGCAAATGCTACTAGTATAGGTGAAGAATGATGTTCATATTGTTTGAATGTGTAGAATAAGAATAACTTTAACATTATGTTTTTTGTATGTAGAATATGGAACAACCTAAATATCCTTTATACCTTTATTGGAATGGTGAACTATCTCAAAATGACGTTGATATTGTGTATAGAGGTGGAAGGAAAAAAAATTTGTTCATCAATTCTGGTATGATGCTTCAAGAGATTCTGAATAGGGTATATGACGTTGTTGGATGTGATCGTATGTATGTGGAATTGAAATTATTTATGAGATATCCGATGCCGGGGAAATATGTGCCAATTGCACTAGAGGATGACGAGTCACTAAGTGCTATGTGGCTTTCAGTGACACAAACGTCAGCCATGGCAATGGAGGTGTACATTGAACAAGTTCCCAAGGAGATAAATCTCCAAAGTAATGTGGGTTATGTACCTACAATTGACTTTAGGGATAGCATGGAGGTACCGGCATCAGCTCCTAGCATGCAATTTGAATCATTTACTAGCATGTTGTCAGACCCACATTATGTCAATGAGCACATGAATGAGTTCAGTTCTCCTGCTTCGTCTCCCCACATACCATCCACATTCCATCTCGATACTCTACATCGAAATGATGTTGATTTTTTGGGAAATGAGGAGGAGCATGTGGATTCTGATAAGGAGGAGGACGATGATGCAAGGGAAACAGCTAACAAGGCAATAAAGTCTGGTGTTCCTTCACAAGATTGGCTCAGAATTGACGAAGTTGATCAAAGGTTAATAGATGCATGGATGACTTGGAAATGCACTGGTTCATTGACTGTGGCTTCTGAATTTGAGATAGGACAAGAGTTTGCCTCATTGCAGCAATTAAAGAATTTTGTGAAAGCATGGTCGATCTCTAGAAACCAGATGTTTCGGGTGTTAGAGTCAGAGCCCACAAAGTATGTCATTGAATGTGCCCGAAAGGAAGTGTGTCACTGTCCATGGAGGTTGCGTGCAATCATGACTAAGTCGTACTCATTCAAAATTGTACGATATGGTGGTCCACATGCAAGCAATTGTTTGGGAGACATAACATGTGGAGACCATCCTCTCATTTCATCGGATTTCGTTGCTGATCTTATCGAGGATTTCATTAGGACTGATCCTTCATTCAAAGTTCAGTCCATCTTGACTTTTGTGAAGAACCAATATCAATTTTCAATAACATATAAGAGAGCTTGGTTAGCCAAACAAAAGGCAATAACCAATATTTTTGGTGATTGGGAGAAGTCTTATCAAGAGTTACCTAGGTACTTGCAAGCCTTGAAAGAGTCCAATCGAGGCACTGTCGTTTATTGGTGTACGATCCCAACACAAGATCCTAGTACGAACATCTTTAAGAGGGTCTTCTGGGCCTTTAAACCCTCCATTACCGGATTCCGTCATTGTCGACCTCTTATCACTATAGATGGTACTCACTTGTACGGGAAATACAAAGGCAAATTATTGATTGCTATGGGAACAGATGCTAGTTTCCAGCTATTCCCACTTGCCTTTGCTGTTGTGGAGGAAGAAAGCACGGAGGATTGGTCTTGGTTTTTAGCTTGCATTAGACGTTCGTCACGCGTATAGAAAGGATTTGTGTGTCATCTCTGATCGTCATAGGGGTATCCTTGCAGCTATGAACGAGCCTCAAAGTGGATGGGAAGAACCATATGCCCATCACTGATTTTGTGTGCGACATCTTGCTTCGAACTTGAATACGAAGTATAAGAATGCTGCCATCAAGAATCTATTCGGAAAAGCTGCATATGCTAGGCAGAAGAGGAAGTTTTTGTACTATATTGATCGAATTGGCTCCATTAATGTCGAGGCAGCTAGATATCTGTTGGACATTCCCCTTCATCTATGGTCTCTTCATCATGATGGTGGGTATAGATATGGTGTGCAAACCACAAACATGTCTGAAGTGTTTAATGGCGTCCTAAAAGGTGCAAGATGTCTTCCGATCACTGCCTTGGTAAGAATGACATTTTATCGTGTCAATTCTTATTTTGCTACAAGGAGAGAATTGGGTAGAAAAAGACTTGAGGAAGGCCATGATTATAGCCCGAAGGCGACTACCATCATTGAAAAAAACATGGAGAAGGCAAGTGCTCATGAGGTGATTGTGTTTGACTATGAACGCGGGCTATTTGAGGTCACTACTGGACGTGGAAACCGTATTGCAGGGAAAGGTGGAAAGAAACACACGGTGAACCTAATGCAGAAGACATGTACATGTGAGAAAGTAATAATATATAAGTTGCCGTGTTCTCATGTCCTTGCGGTCTGTCGATACCGGAGTTTGTCATATAGTGGTTTTGTGGACGCTTCTTTTATGATTACCGAGTATCGATCTACTTATATGTCCTTTTTCATGTGCCTGATATGCAAAATTGTTCTCCATATTGTGGTCCGAGAATTATAGCTGATGAGGGGCTAAAGCGTGGAGCTGGACGTCCAAGGTCCACTCGAATACGAAATGAAATGGATGCAGTTGATAGGCCCGGCAAATATAGATGTAGCATTTGTAAGGTTTCGGGACACAATAAGCAAAGATGTCCTAATAAGAATGATGAAGGAACATCTGGGTAAATCTAATTTTTATTAAAATTCATAAATTTATATTATTATCATAGTCATTGTGTTACTAACCTTTTTGTTTTTGTTTTTTTTCTCATGTCTGATGGCGCAGTCCATCTTTCCTGGCCCCACTGATCGCAGCGTTCTCACCCTCCAGGACAAGCATCGGAGTGAGGATGTCTGGAGGGGAGTAGCGGACACGATATTATCGTGTCGGTTGCATCATCATAGTCTCACTCGTGACTGGGAGGTTCACGATAGGGTTCTTCGGTATGTTGAGCGTGCTGGTTTTCTCGGCATACATCGTTTGGTAGGGGGAGGTTTGGAGATTGATCGACCACTTTTGACGGCATTAGTGGACCGATGGAGGCAGGAGACCCATACCTTTCATTTGACTGTTGGGGAGGCGACGATTACTTTAGAAGATGTCGCTGTTATCCTTGGACTCGAGTGCACCGGACCACCCGTTATTGGTGGAGGCGAGGGTAATTGGGCTGCAGTAGTGCACGAGTTGTTAGGGGTATGGCCCACCACTCCGGAGAACGAGCCCAAAGTTCTCCAGGGTTCGTCTTTGAGGTTGACATGTTGCTCATAGGTGCAGCACTGTACTAGAGGCTGCTGAGTCATTGCCTCCAGATATGGGGCGCCAGTTGTTTGCACGCACATCGCGGCACCATGAGGGGACTCTCGTATTGATGCTTCGTTAGCCGAGCTGGACATGGCCACATCTTACAGGGCGTGCCTACCTCTGCTGCACATACATCGACTTCTACTTCTTCTATGTCTGCTGCCCATACATCTACCACGGCACCTTTGCTTTCGCCTCCAATCTGTCAGAGGACCTACCGACGACGTTCTACCACCACTCCATCTTGTCTTGATGCCATTGCAGAGTCTAGTGAGACGACACCTAGTTCATCTAGACCTTCACAAAAGAAGAAGAGGGGGTCTTAGCACTTTCATTTGTTGTTTGTATAGTTAGTTAACACTATGTTAAATATTAAACTTTGTATGTGATTGACATATTTTCTTAATCTTACTTCGTAATTAAGAAATTATTGGATAAATGTGAATGTGGATGAACTTGGTGTTTGGTGATTGATGTATGCATAGACTTGGTGTTGTTGGATGGAATTTGGTGTTCGAATTGCAGGTTGGAGAGCTTTCTTTTTTATGTTTCTGGCATTTTGGCCAGTTATCACTAGTAGAGAAATGATAATTTGCGTCGGACCTGGGACCCTCATTTGCGTCGGACAACGGTCCGACGGCACAGGCCTCGTCGTAGATGAAATACAGCCATCTGCGTCGGATGTAATACGACGCAAGAAATCTACGATTTGCGTCGGACCCCACAAGCATGTGACGCAGATGCACATCCCCCCATGCACCCACAGCAGCTCGCAGCAGCCTCATCTGCGTCGCATGCTTTGCAATATGCGACGCAGATGATGACTTATTTGCGTCGCATATGGCTTGCATGCGACGCAGATGGGTCTGCTAAGCTGTTGTGCATACATACCCATTTGCGTCGCATGCAAGCCATATGCGACGCAAATAAATCATCATCTGCGTCGCATATTGCAAAGCATGCGACGCAGATGAGTCTTTTTTTTTTTTTCAGCTTTTTTGTTTTTGTTTTCAGCTATTTTTTTTTTTCGAAACTAAGCAAACATTATGTTAATAATTATGAGCAGAAAATTCGGCAGAGTCTCCTTTGTAATTTGGACAACCCAAGAAATCGTTGGGAAATGTTGCATATATATAACCAAAACCTGTTCCAGTACATTTCAATCAAGCAACCAATGTTGCAATCAATGAACCAACAAGGTTCAAGCAACCAATGTTGCAATCAATCAACCAACAAGGTTCAAGTAACAAAATATTATGCTAACCTACAAATACATACACTAACCATCAAACTTAGTCTTCTTCGTTAACGACCCGTACAAAGTATTCCGCAAAAACTTCTTTGAGGTCGTTGATATCATATGTGGAGTATGGCTCAAGACTTGACGAAAAAGCCTAGAAATATATTAAACTAGTTAATATACTTTAAAATTCTATAAGTCTAAATAATGAATTTACAATATACATATACCTCATACAAATTCTCTGCTTCATAGTAGAAGCGGATGATTAGAAACATGTATCTCATCACGAAATAGCCGCATTCCACTCCTCCCGATTGTTGAGCACACTACACCAAATTTAAAATATATATTAGAATCGGAAAAAAAAATCCTAATTAGAATTATAAAGTATGAAATACAAAACCATAATAGTTTTACCCGCATATATGTCCAAGACAATTTAGTTCCTTTATTTGATCCTTCAAGCCGCGTGTATTTTGTATATGCACTAAATATAGAGATTTTGTAACAATTAATTACTATAAACATTTATAAATTATTTAAAATATCATAAAATGCATGTAAACTTATTAACATGTATAACAACTATGAACTTACGTATTCAACGGTATCTTGATAGCTAAGGATCTATCTTTCTTCATCGAATCAAATATATATACCGTTCTCTTAGGTAGACAAATGACAAGAAGAATCCAATGCTCCCTAAGGCATGAAGCACAATGTGATGTTTTATATATATAACCACAAGTTCATAAATATAAAACAAAGTAAAGATTAGTTGAAATAAAACATACTTTTCAAAATACGGACATAGGATGTAACGCATATATTGATTCGCTTTCATTGAACTTGCCATGTAGTTGATCACTGCATCTAAGTGATTGCGTATCATGGTCGCCGAAATCATACTTGGACACATGAAACCAATATTATTATCTCCATGCTCCTCGATCGCTTCCGCCAAGTACCTAAGATCCAAACACTTATAGTTAGGAGAAACAATACCTATAAATAGCAATGTTAATTAGTTTAGAGTTTGAGAAATCTCACATCATAAATACTTGCAAAATGGATACATTAATCCATGCTCCCGTGAGAAGTTGAAAAACATCTTGTCGTGAGAGAATGATCATATAATCTCTATCAAAGTTGAAGACGGTACCCCCTCCGAACTTGCAACCGAAAAGGCTCATCTCGAGGGTTTCTTGCAAAATATTCGGTGCATCTCCTTGATATTATCATCCATGTCATCCAAAGTGTCAAGTCAATAAAAGGATCTACGTGCATATGTGCAGACTCATCGGTGCAAGGATCACTACCAACTATTTTCTTCTTCTTCTTCTTCTTCTTCTTCTTCATCGCACCGTCTTTAGGTATATGTTCCTAATTCAATTTGACTTCTTTTTAATTCATATTATATATGTATATAGATTATTTCATATATAAATCAAGATTACTTAGTATACAAAATGAAGATTATTTAGCATATATAAATCAAATTTTTTTAGTATATATATTTACATTTCTTAGTATATAAATCAAAATATTAAACATAAGTTACCTGCTTATCTGAGACTAAAAATACCAACTCTTTCGGCCATTCTATGAATGAACCCTCGGCTTGACTGAGTTTGATGATGTACGGAGTAGGTAGTGGAACTAGAGCTTCGCGTAGTCCGGAAAAAATCATCAACACTCACTTTCACGGCCGTAGGATGTGATGATGACTCCATTTGCGGATGTACGGTACCCTCAGCTACAATGATCGGTCCCGAGTTATCCGCTATTGCCAAACGACATGGAACCGGACTCTTAACATCCAATGAGAACATAATGTCATTAATTAAGTGTTTTACAAACATAATATCATAATCGTAAAAGATATAAAATAATTATATACCTGCAAGTTCACAAATGGATCATTGCCCCCCGAGTGACAGCTACTAGGATCAACTGGAGTGTGAGGATTTGTTTGATTTGGTGCTTGAAAACCTAATTGCGCCGCAAAAGCCATCAACCTTTCTTGAACTATAGCATCAATCTTCGAGTTCATCTCTTGCATCGTCTGTTCTCTAACTCTTTGGCTCACTCTCGCCTCCAACTCCTGCATCTCCTCATCATCCATGCCCCTACCCTTTCGAGCAGTACTACTCCGATCAGGGGCAGCGCGGCGCGACGGGGAAGCGCGGCGCGACGGTGGGACGGGTGAGTGAGAGTGAGTGGGTGAGAAAGAGGAGGAGTGCAAGAGAGAGAGTGAGTTAGAGAAAGAGGAGGAGTAGCGCCGGCGAGCAGCAACCGAGCACGGCGCGACGGGAACACGCGGCGCAACCGGTGAGTGAGAGTCAGTGAGTGAGAAAGAGGAGCACCGGCGCAACCGGTGAGAGAGAGTGAGTGAGAGAAACAGGAGGAACGCCGGCAAGAGGAGGAGCGCCGGCGAGAGGAGCAGCGGCGGCGCGACTGATGGGCGGGAATGTAGTTCAACAGCGCCGGCGAATTCGCATGAGAGAGAGAAGTTAATTCCTAATTTGTGAATTGCCCCAACTGATGGGCGGGATACAAAATAAATTCGCTGAAACGAGTCATCTGCGTCGCATGGGACAAGGGTCCGACGCAGATGACCACACGCACATTTTTGGGCTGGTTAGCAAGCACGAGTCATCTGCGTCGCATGGGCAAGGGTCCGACGCAGATGACCGCATGCATGGTACCTTTGTACATTTGGGCTGATCTATCTGCGTCGCATTGTAATGGGTCCGACGCCGATGACCACACGCACATTTTGGGCTGGTTAAGCATGCATGGTGCACCATCTACGTCGGACCAAGGCCCATGCGACGCAGATGATCTCTGCTGAGTTGGCTAAGACGATTTGCGTCACAGGTACCATTAATGCGACGCACATAGTGACCCCTTTTGCGTCGTTTTCCAGAGTTCGTGCGACGCAAAACAATCTTTTATAATTTTTCTTGGCTATTTGCGTCAGATATTCTGTAGGATCCGACGCACATATGTTATTTGCGTCAGTTGCTCTCTTGTCCGACGCAAATAGTCAGACGCAAATCGTGAATTCTGTAGTAGTGTATGGGGAAGCAGCAATGGCGGGTGGTTTTTTTTTTTCATAAACCGCTATTTGAGATAGCGGTTTACATATTGCAGAGTATGATGTGTGCTCATTGTGACCAGGTAAACCGCTACTTCAGACAGCGGTTTATATACATAAACCGCTACTTGAGATAGCGGTTTAGGTGTACAAACCGCTACTTGAAGTAGCGGTTTATTTTATATAAACCGCTACTTCAAGTAGCGGTTTACCTGGGATAAAAAAAAAAACATTTTCTCGCGTGCCGTCCTACGTGGACGGTACGCAGGGAATTAAATTGGGTTTGGGCATATTTCGGGAATTAAAACCCACTTTTGCATTATTCAAGGAAAAAATTCAAATATGTAAACCAGGCATAAATAGCTAAATGGAATTTGCGTATTAGGAGTATGTTGACTCATTTTTTTGGAACGTGATAGGTTGTGACTTGTGAATATGAATTAAGATCTTATATCTCACGAATTAATTTGTGTACCTTTTGTGTGTCAATTTTATTTTTTATTAATTTATAGAGATGATGCTTTGAAAATTTATATTATAAAGTAGTACATCGCATGAATAATAACTAATAACCACTATTAAAAACAAGTGGCACGTAAGTGTCACATAAATTGTGGGACAAAATATTTGAACCATTCTTGTTCGAGGAGACGAAGACAACTTCTTAATTAACTTTGGAGGATTATTGATCAATTAATCCAAAGCTCCACAAGGTGAATAGTGGTGCTCAATGATATGGAGTATTCTTTGGATATTATGATTGAGATATATTTTGAATAAACTTTTAAAGATAATATGTAATTCATTTCTTGTCACTAATCTAACGGACAGTTCTATAAAATACAACTTGTTTACAAAGCTATTTTGGTAGCTAACTTTTAAGTTTTAACTAGTGATTCTAATAGCGAAGTGTTATAGATAATAAGTTTTATTTTACGGAACAAAAGCTATTCTTCTCTAACTTGACACTCAGAAACGATCTTTTAATCTCATTCAATTCAAACATTAAAAACTTTTTTTTTCAAACATTTTAATCTAATCCCATTATTGCGTCACACATTTGCATTGTAATTGTGGTGGATGAATTGTTGTTGCACTATTAATTATTGCACAATAAATCTACATGTTTAACCAATTCATAGCAGTGAAGTAGGAGTAATCAATTACCACATAATTATAATGTCTGTGCGACATAATTAATCCATGTACACTTGCTAGAAAGCATAGAACAATAAGAAAAAATTAAAATAATAAAACAGACAATGAAAGTGGAGTTGGTAGTGGTACAGAAAACTGCAGAAACTAGAAGAAAGGGTGTTTAATATCAAGGAGTCAATAATCTGCAAGAAGAGCAGAGGGGTGTGATCGTCTGTGAGTCTTCCACAAGGACCATGTAAAATGTAAATGGCATGCTGTTATTGAAAAGGAAAGAAGAACTTGTCTTTCGCCTCGTCTTCATGCATGTTTAGTTTCTATTGCACCAAAACACAATAGATTACCTTCCTACATAAGTCTAAACAATAAAGGCCATTATATCCGACACTTTTCTATCCGGATGATGTGGGTTAGAAAAAAGATTGTTGGATGAAATGACGACAATGTATATGCTATTGTGCTTCGAGTGACCCATTACATAAACATAATTAGACCAACGATGGCAATAGGCCAGCTCGAAGTATGACACGATTCAACACGGTATAACGACATGATATTGTGAATGCCGAACTATAGATAGTGCTTAACTATCTGTGCTGCTGTAACACGGCCACAACCAAACATGGACAAGATACCCACTAGAATAGACAATTAAAAAGTTATTTGCTGCGTCTTAGCTAAATTCCATTAATCAGCAATATTTATATCTAGGTGGATTACCCTGTGACTTGTGAGTCCATGTTTTTCCCCTTAGTAGTTGTAATAGCTTTATACTTCCATATAGGTATCTTCACCAAAATGTAACAAAATATTCTTTTTCTTCAAAAAGAAAAATTACAGCTAGCTACTATCATTTAATTGCAGTAGTCACAATCCCAATAAAATCTATACAAGCAGAGATAAGTATTGAATTCGAAAACAACCCCCCATTAGTAGAAGTTAATGGTCGAATCATTGGACATAGGCACGCAATACATTTACACCATCATGGAGGAGAGCCAGTATAGTTTTGCTTTCATCATATCATCTTCTTTTGCAACCTCCAAACTTTTCCACCTTATTTGATTGCTTGCTAGACTGGTAGTGGTAGACTGGTAGTAGACTAGTAATTCTAGTATGGAGTAATAATATGTAATTGGATAGGGCTAACGGAAATTGAGAGCACCACATTAACTTCTACACTTACCAATTGTCCTCTTATAGGCTATGTTCAGTTCACCTTATTTTCGCTATTTCGGATCGGATCGGATCGGATCGGATCGGATCGATCGATCGCACTGCATCGTCGAAAAAATAAGTTCAGATCAGATCAGATCAGAAAAAATAAGTTCAGATCGGATCGATCGATCGATCGATCGATAAGTTCGGATCGGATCGATCGAATCGATCGGATAAGTTCAGATTATGCTTATATTTAAAAACTTATTATTATTATCATCATGATTATTATGATTATTAGTATTACTAATGCTATTATTGTTATTGTAATAATTATTATTGTTGTTGTTATTATTATTATTATTATTATTATTATTATTATTATTATTATTATTATTATTATTATTATTATTATTATTATTATTATTATTATTATTATTATTATTATTATTACTACTACTACTACTTTATACAATTACTATTACTATTAATATTACTATTTACTAGTACATTTGTCAAAAAGATTATTATTATTGTCCTTGTTGTAATTATTAAATATTAATATTGGTAATTATTATTAATGTCGTTGCTATTATTATAAATGTCATTGATATCACTATTTGAAGCTATTTGTGTTCAAGAAGAAAGATGTTCTTTTGGCATTTATAAGTGTTCTTTTTTATATTTATTCTAATTAATAATTTTGATATGTGATGTTCTTTTTGATGTTGTACATGTAACGAACATGACAATAGTATATGATGTTTATTTTTTAAAAGAATTTTGGTAGAATAATATAAATTATATATTACTAGTTTATATAAAATATGAGTAGTATGGGATAACCTAATGGTGTTGTCATCACGTTTAAAATTTTCCCTACAAAGGATTTCAACTTATCTTTAAATACAAAGTTTATATAGAACAAGACAACGATATAAGAAGAATATTTAACCATTTTGTTCAAGATCATATGATTATATATATATATTTATAGGTTTATTTATGATAAAAAAGAACAATTTATTTATATAACAAATAACATGTTGTTAGTTAGATCCAAACATGTCATCAATATAAAAATAACATCTATCTTTTATTTTTAAAATGTGTTCTTTAAATAGATCTTGTATGCTCTTTCAGTATATGTTCTTTTTTTTAATATCATTATATGTTCTTTTCATTATTACCTAAATTCTTATTATTAACGGACTTTAAACATGAGTGTTCTTTTATTTTTAATTTTTTTGAGCCCCTTTCGGAATCCCGTGGTAAGATGAATTTTTCTGCAGGGGTCTCGCCGCACAGGGTCACTCACCTAAAGACCCCACAAGCCCCAACCCCCCTCCCCCACCCACAACAATGTGCTCTTTTTCAAAAAAAAAAAACTAATTATGCTATAATAATAATAATAATAATAATAATTATTATTATTATTATTATTATTATTATTATTATTATTATTATTATTGTTATTATCATTATTATTATTATTATTATAATATTATTTATATTATTATTATTATTATTATTATTATTATTATTATTATTATTATTATTATTATTATTATTATTATTATTATTGAAAGTTGTGCATACTAATAAAATGATAATAATAGAAATACTAGTAATGAAATACAAAGTAATAATAATATTAGTAATAATATGTTTTTTAAAAGATAAGATAAGATAAGATAAGATAAGATAAGATAAGATAAGATCGGATCGGATCGGATCGATCGGTTCGATCGATCGGATCGGATCGGATCGGATCGATCGGAAAAAAATAAGTTCGGATCGGATCGGATCGAAAAAAATAAGTTCAGATCAGATCAGATCAGATCAGATAAGTTCAGATCAGAAAATTTCAGGTGAACTAAACATAGCCATAGTCTTATGTTAGAAAATTGTTTTATGTGTGCCTTCAATCTCACGAGTCACGAGAAACAAAGTTATTTTTTGTTTTTTTTTGAGGGGAAAAACAAAGATTATTGGATGTTGAAGAAGTAAGAAATTGAAGATCAAATTCAGACGACTCTAGAGCCTAGACTCTAGGATCAAGCATATATATGTCGGTTCTTTGTTTCGGGTCTTTGCATACTTTCTTTTAATTATGTGGCAACTATTGCCTATATTCTTAGGGTATAATTAGAGTTTTAATGTACTTTAAATAGACCCCGTTTTCAGGTTGTTTTATTATTCTCTCTTCAACCAAGTTTATGTATGAATTCCATTAAACTCCTAGTATATAATATACAGTTTTCATGCTCTCTTACTTCGTCCATGAAAATAAAAGAGGAAAAATTATTCCTTATTGATATAGTAGGTCTCATTAACTAAACCACGTATATAATAATCATCTTTTTTTTTTACTTTGCCTTCTAAATTTTATGCTCTATTTTGCTAGCAAAGTTCCATTCAAATTTAATACCTCGCTCGATTTTAGCAAATAGCTAGCACGTGTGTTTGGAATAACCACATTCTAAGTAATTATAGTAAAAGGATGTTAAATCAATTGATCACGGCTTCTAAAGATTTATGGGCCAAATTAAAGCTAAAATTAGATGCCGACTAATTTTAGTTAGTGATTACATGTTGAAGATTTATTAGTAAAATCACATGAAAGGACCACTTTAGACATGAAATTTTATCCCATATGCATCATGTTTGTGACTTCCTAGCCAACAATTGTCATTTTATCAAATTTACTACTTTAGTTTCATAATATCTATCCTTTTACAATAGCACTCCCATTTATTTCCATAAACTAAAATAAAACACTTAAAAGCAGTTTACCTTTTTATTTTTTCAACTATCTGTTTTAAAAGAAACACTCTTATTCAATAAAAGTTGAATTTATTTACTTTTTTCAATGAGGAGAAGTGTGTGAATTTATTATATGTTAAGGTATATATAGAGAGCATGGAAGGGAGAGAGAGTGTGTGGGCCAAAGATAATTAAACTATCGTATATCTTTTTCCAAATTTTTTTGGGGCCTCTTTTGAGAACCCTTTGGTAAGAAGAATGTGAAACTTGCTTCCACCAAGATTTAAACTTTGGTCTCCCATATGGGAGATAGAAAGCCATATTATTGGACCCAATGATCTTTGGTAATATATTTTGCCAAATGAGAAACGAAGCATAGTGATAAGAACTTTAAAATACGGAGGGAGTATAGACTAATAGTTAGGTGTGTCTCACACCTTCAACCGTGCTAGTTAGAGGTTAAAATTTCTTTACTCCTCAAGAGATTTTGCCACTTAAACTGAATTGAGTTCTTTGTTAGTCAAAAGAACATTTTTTTTTTTTTTTTTTTTTAATAAGGTAAGGAGAACCTTGACAAGTTGGGGGAATAAAGGGAATCCCAACTTGCCAAGGGTGAGAATCGATCCCAAGACCTCATGGAACCGGGAGGGAAGCTCTAACCACTAATCAAAAGAACATGACCTTAATTATACAAACATCAATCCGATAGACTTCAAAAAGTTCAATAGCAAATTTTAAAAAAAAATTGTACTCTGAAACCCAAATTTACTAAATTACCACTATCTTATTTTTTTAATTTTTTATTTTTGGTATACGAAGATAGTATACATACAAATACAATACCATACACTTTCTTTAATCAAACTCTCCCTAGGGAAATTAAAAATCTACCCAAACTAATATCATCCACCACAAACTCCAAACCCCAAAATTCTAACCTTACCCACACACCAAAAAAAAAAATAAAAAAAATACCTCCATACTTTATAACAATCACTGATCAAGAGCATTAGGTCCAGTACAATAATTGACGACATGATTCCAAAGCCACTGAATCAAAAACCGCCGTCTGATCCCATTCACATTAAACGTGGCACCATCACGTCCCTCCAACATTTGTCCAGTATACGACCCACCACCTCCTGTCCCATATATCCCTTCACAAAGATCCGCAATCTCAACCGGCGCAATCGGGTCTTTACCCGCATACCAAGCATTCACTAACGGGTTAGTAACCAATTCCGCAATCTCATGCGCAATCACACTTATCATTCCTTCAACCCCAATATCTCCATTCGGAGCCTTCACGGGTTTTAACCCGGGTATATATGCGGGTACTGCAAACGGGTACGCGCATACACCCGGGCACAGCTTAGCGCTGTTCCCCACCCAAGCGTAGGGTAGCGTGTACCCTACGATTGATGGGAAGGTAAAATAATGAAAACCACATACTTGTTGACAGAAATCCTGAACGTACACTTCAGGTGACGTCAGCAAGAGGTAAATTCCGTTTTTAGGAGTTACTGGGAGTGGTTTGGTTCTCGCGGTAATAAATGATTTTATTACCGACTGTACAGAGAGTCTCGTGAGGGATTTACCGTGGGAGTAAAACCTGTCGTTTTTCTCTGAACCGATTTTTACGGTTCGAGAGATATTCAACCCGGTTTGGTCAGTGTAGAGCTGAACCGTTTTCCACCACCCTGATACTGAGGGTGGTGGGACGGAATCGTCTGAGATTGAGTTTATGAACTCACGGATGATACGCTTCTGGGATGAGTGCCACGTGCCGTACCAGATTATATGGACGGTGATGTTGGTGGTCATTACTGGGCCCATGTGGTATTCGAGGTCTACAAAATCAGATGAACCTTCGAATTTTTTTGAAGGGCCGAATTGTAAATCTGTGGTAGTGTCTGTAAGGTTGGTTTGGGTGTTTGGCCATGGACGCCAACATGTGACTGGTTGAGGAGTGAGGTGAAGGATGAGGAAGAGAGAGAGAAGGAGGTGAATTAGAGAGAACATTTTGAGGTGAGAGGATAATGGAGGTGTTGAGTATGGGAGTGTGAGTGGGAGTGAGACAAAGAGATTGATATTTATATTGGGAGCTTTTTTTTATTCAAATATGAGAATTTCTTTTTTTTTTATACCAAAAATGATGAACTAATGGTTAATTATCGTGTACATCATAAATCCGAAATAAAATAACATATATGTAAGAGACAATATATTTGTGGAGGTTATTAACTAGTTTAGTTTGTTAAAATCTTAATAGGTGATATTTAAGATCTAGATCAAATCTCGTCTATATTATTAGTTTTTTTAGCTTGTTAAGAGTCTTATTTTCAATATGATCGATTAGATATCATGGCTAATTTTACATATTGATATTGGTGTAATGATTATACTTCCTCGGTTTTTTTACTCGCAATATTTTTTTTTCATCAACTCTAATGCAATTTTTGGGTATGAGAGAGGTAGAGGGGGAAAAAGAGAGGGCTACGTAATTTGAGAAATAGAGAGAGAAAAGAAAAGTAAAAATAGAAAGTGTTGTAAGTAATTAATGAGGGAAAGTGTCGCGGGTAAAAAAAACGGAGGAATTACTAGAATTTATGATGAAAGTTGCATAATAAACTTACATACTTGGTCTAATTATTATAGATTTTATGATACGACTATACGAGTTGTATAATAAACTTAGATTAAGCACGTTAAATTTTAGGGAATATCCGTTTTTGCAGTAAACGTCTTTTTTCATTTGGTACCATATTGTTTTTTGGATTCTACATGGTACCACTATAATTTGGACTTATTCTCTACCGTAACATTTTGTTAAATAAAGCATTAGTTTTAGGTTAAATAGGGTTAGTAGTTTGTCTTGTTTATGTGCCTTGTACATCGAGAATTATTCAGCTATGGTTTGGGAGTAATTTTGGCTCTTATGGGCCAAAATTGAAGTCGAAATTGAGAAAAAAACGACTAACCTCGTATTACGTGTTAGGAAATGCCTACTTTTTTTTTTTTACCAAATTGGACGTTAAATTTGGTCGTTAAGGACAAAAATAACTCTTAAAACCTTAATTACGCAAAATTAGACAAACCCCTAACCCTATTTAACTCCAAAACTTACGCTTTATTTAACATAATATTCTCGTGAGAATAAAGTCAAACTACGGTGATGTACATATGTAATCCAAAAAATTTGGTGCACTAAAATGAAAAACTCAAAGACAATAAGACGTGCAATTTCCCTAAATTTTATCATGTTTATTTGGAAACCGATAAGTAAGAAAAATAACCTGTAGTTGAAAGTAGCGGTATTTTTATCTTACTTTATTTTTTTTTTGGAGGTTTGAATATTTTTGTTATTTGAATGTGAAGGAAGGGTAGACTGTAGAGGATGTTTAATGGATGACAGATGGGTTGTATAAAGTGAGAGGCGTGAGAGTGGGGCCCTGCAAAAGGATGAATCATCATAGCCGTTGTCGTTATTTGGGAAAATTTGATGATAGAATGTAAAATGTAGGGTGTTTTTTTAAAGTTTTTGTTTGGGGTTTGTTTTTGCTGGTTTTAAGCGGGAAACAAGGATGAAATAGATAAGGGTAGTTTGGGACCGTCAATTTTTGTTTCTTTTAGCTGCGCGCTACTGCAGTAAAGTCTATGAAAGGGAGTCTTTGTGATTTTTTAAAATAGGTACGGGGCGTGTTCGGCAATAATAGTCGTGGTAGTAGCTTGTAGCGGTTAAAGTAGTTATTAGTTGTACTGATAGCTCTTAGCGGTTGGTGTGTAGTTGTTAGTTGTCCAAATAGCGGTATAAGATATTGATGATCGGTAAAAGAAGTTATGAAAGTAGCTGTTTACAAATAATTAATTAAAAACTCAAACAAAACTTTAATATATAACACTAAACGCTACCCCCAAAAGCTACAAATTGTAGCTTTTCACAAACACTATTAAAACACTACTTATACCACTAAAAGCTACTTACACCACTAACTTATCAAACACTACTATTTTTTTAATCAGTGTTTTGACCTAATCAAGACACTAAAAGCTACTTAGAAAGCTTGTGCCGAACACGCCCAAAGAGTGGGGATGAGAACAAGTCGGACTTAGGTCGGATTATGCATAATCCGACTCCGATCCTATAAGAAGTCGGATTTTAAATCCTACTCCGAAAATCCGAATTCGATCCGACTAAAAATCCTAACAACTGACTCCGACCCAATCCAACTTTTTTCGCCCATTTTTTTAATAGAAGAATCTTCTATAATACAAATAATCTAATAATTACTATATTTTTTTTAACAATCATATAGAAATCTTATATAATACAAATAATCCAATCATTACTATTTTTTTAACAATCAATTCTTCAATGGAAAAATTTTATATAATACAATTGACTCAAAGTCATAGTCAGATTATACATATATAATACATTAATATAAATAAAAAAAATCACTAATTGCCTAAAGTCGGAGTGGGATGAGGATGCCGGATTTTTTTATGGGATCCGACTCTGACCCTCCTCCGATTCAGAGTCAATTTTTTTGAACGGAGTCGAATTATTTTTTAGTCGGAGTCGGTTCGGATTTTTTCCTTCAGATCGAAGTAGACCAGGGTCAGATTCGGACTGGATTGCCATCCCTAGTAAGAAGAAATTTTCTGGGCTATCCTCGGCCCCTAGCCAGAATCCCATTACAATCATACACCCCTATTTCCTCATACTCTCCTTTAGATACCAAGTAAATGCGTGAGGTAGGAATTAAACTCTAAACTTTGTTAAGAAATATGGGAAAAACTCACAATTTGAGCCAATCAAATTCCTGTAGTATTCGTGAATCTATGTTATAGAGAAGTACTACTATTTGCTACTCGTATCATATTTCCCTATTCTTAATTCCTACACTGAGGCTAATTTTTGCTTCATGGCTAATTTTTTCAGTTTTTTATTCATTTAGACCTCTAAAATGGGCAAGGAGCAAAAGTTACCCTTGGATATATGATATACCAACAAATGTAATATAAAGGGGGTAAACAAGGAATGAAGAATGTATCTACATAAAGGAGCTAGCTCACTTAATGTTCCATGTGAAACAAGGAAATTTTCCTATTTACCAAAATTTTCCTACTAACATGTGAATATCTGAGACTCAGATTCTGAGATGACCCCAATATTTATCTTGAGCAATTAAACAACGAGTAAAATTGGACCATTCTACTTTGATAATCGTAAAGATGAAATTACTTTCCATCACTGAACTGGCCAATTAGAATCCTTTGGTACATCCAACAATACTCATTTTGAGGGAGGTATGGACCAATAAGTGAAATGACAATGTTGGACTTGGACATGTTAGCCTTTGAAGTTTGATCATCAATTAGATAGTTCCAAGTAAGCAACAAATAGGGGCCCTCTTTATGAGGATATTTTGCTATATAATGGCAGGACATTCCTTATTTTAAGGGTAGCCTTAAAAGTACTTACGTTCAAATTTTCAAAGATTCCTCTGAACTTATGTAGAAAAAAGGGTCCATTACCATTAATCCAAGGCCATGTTTTGCATGCATAAACCCCACTTTAGGGTTGTTTCGACAACCCATTGCATTATTTGGCTTAATTTGGCTTTATTTGATTTTGAAGATTTATTCGTTTGTATGTATTGGGCTTTTTAAGTTGGCTTATTTAAACAAATTTATTTGCAAAAGTGTTTGCGAAAATTAATTGCGATCGGTTGGCGGTTTATTAGAGAGTTTGTGCCAACAAGCCAAAAAGCTCAATCCAAAAAGCCTACTCTAGACTTTTTCATAGCCAACTTTTTAGCCAACTAAAAACCAATAATCAAACACTTTTTTTAGTGTTTGACCAAAATGAAAAAGCCCAAAAGCCCAATGAAAAAGCCCATTTACCAAACATGCGCTTTGTGTCTAGTGTCTACACCCTCCGCCCTTCCCCTACTCCTGCTTCCCCTGCCTGCCTCCCGCCCGCCAATAGCATATGAGAAATTCATTAGTTATCATGCAATTGGACACAATTTCCACCGTGTAATGCAAATTCTATAGTCTATATAAAAGTTCCTCCATTTTCTTCTTTACGTTAAATGGTTATTTACTTCATCTTACGTTTTATTTTTCTTTATTTATCTTTATGGTGGACGAAAATAAAAAATGCTTCTTATATTTTATGCTCAACTTTTTGAGTTAATTTTATAACAAGATTTTATCACCAGTATATATTATTTTTAAATGTATGACTTCTTGATGTATGATTTTTAATATATAAAAGTTTGTTTACTTTTATAAGTACATAATTGTAGATATTAATGATCAAAGTATTGCATTGTAGACTATGGGAATGATTTTTTTATTGTGGACAAGGGAGTACTAGCTAAATCCTGAAGATTATTCTTTCACAGTTGATCTGGGCTACATATAACAAAAAAAAAGAGAGTTCGATTCATTTGCAGTCTAACCAAGGTCTCATTATACAATTAATTGACAACAGATAAAATAATTACTATTTAAACATATAGGTCAGTACTTGTATAGTTATACCTCATCTTCTTTAATGATATAGGATATAACATGTATGATGTTTAAGTAGATCTCGATCTACATGTATTCCACGAGTTATATGACAAGCTAGAAGTGAATGTTTGTGAATTGTGAGCATTCTAAACTTGTTGTGCATGGCCTGTAGGCTGTTAAAAGCTCAGGGTTTTATAGTATAGGATAGTCAGCCAATCAATAACCATGATGTAGACTTGTGGAGTTGTGGGGTGTGGAAGGCTCTTGGTTTGGGTGAAAAGGAGGGAGAAGAGAGCAGTATACTCTAGGTTGAAATCATATACTATATCCCCATTTTATATCTCATTTCTTTCCTATCTTGTTACATAGTCAATTAAGTGGGTGAAGTGGCAATAATTGACAATTATATATCAGATGCTAGTCACTACTCACTACTCACTACATGTCTACATGGGAGTCATAACTCATGAGACACAATGTGATCAAAGAACAAATCTCTATTGCTATAATGCATCCATTTAGAGAAAAACATATCAACTAGTTTTACGCATATTGCATTGATAATCATAAGGCTTAATTCAGCGCAATCGACCGCAATTTTTTAAAGTTGTTTTGCTTAATATGAACTTTTATCTTATAATATACTTTATTAAGTTTATTAAACTTATTAGCTCTTAATTTTTTTTTTGGTGCGAATGAGCCACAAGGGCGGGGATGAGAATCGATCCCAGGATCACCTGGAACCGGGAGGGAAGCTCTAACCAACTGAGCTATCCCTCACTCTCTATTAGCTCTTATTTGTATTTCTTAGGTACGTTTATGAAATCTTATGTTTATTTAAGTAATTTAAGAGTCAATATTGAAATAGAATTAAATATAAAGCTATCCATCTTTAATATAAGTATCAAAATAATTACAAACATTGTTTTTCTGATAAAATAAATATTTGGCCTAAAGTAAGAAATTCGATTGAGTACAGATCTACTATAATCCACTAACACTATACTCCATAATTGATATCACTACCAAGAAAAACTAATTGTCTTTATTATGTATGTGAAAAAGCCTATGTAATAAGTTGTTTGAACTATTTATATGAAACATTGTTCCTAAGATTAAAAACAATGGGCCTAACTCAAAAGAAATTTCGTTAACTACTCTAATCGCTTTACAATATTTGATACCATTAGTAGATGTCAAAGCAGTTAGTTTATTTGATAAAGTCTTGTATGGATGATATCTAGAACTTGTGGTCAAATAGCAGATCGTCTATATTAATATTTTGTATGACTCTATGATTATAAAAATAGATACTCCCTTCGTCATTTATTAGTTCACCCACTTTCCTTTTTTGGTTGTAACTTATTAGTTTACCCTTTTTTTGGGAATGGATCCACTACTTTTATATTATTATCTTTTGCATAAAATATCATTTTTATTATTTATCACTATCCTTCTCTCTTTTGGCCCACAATAAACCCATACCTTCTCTTTCTCTTTCTCTTTAGGACTCTCATACTATTTCTCCTAAAACTTTCGCGCAAAAAGTGGGTAGAAAGTAATAAGAGACGAATGGAGTATATCGTTAATTATCATACAAAAATCCTATGAAAATAATCATTTCTAAATCCTAGATTCCCGGGATATTTGTAATTGTAATTGCAATCAATGTATATATTTTTAACTACAAGTAATCATATTTCCTACTTATTCTTAGATGGTTGGCATATGGCCAAAATATACTTCTAGATGATTTACTTTCTCCGTCCCAAAAATATCTGAACACTTGTTGAGACATGTAGTTTAAGGTGATAAATTATAGTGTAATTATCAAATATTAATTTATTAATAAAGTAGATGTGATAGGAGTTAGTGGAATATTTTTTTATTGGAAGAGAGATAAAGTTGGGTAACTTTTTATTGATAAAGGTAGAGTGTGAGGCAACAGAGTATAAAAGAAATAATATAGTAATAGTTGGACGGTCCTTTGGCCCACACTCTAACACGTCATAAATAAAAGTTGCTCAAACTAATTTGGGATAAACATAAAAGAAAAGTCAGTCCAAATTATTTTGAAATGGAGGGAGTATCTTAAGATTAGAGTGCTTGGTAACGATTTATGCAATCACGGAGTGGATTGCGCAGCTTTGGGCTGATGTTCCAGGAAACACATCTTTGACATCTGAGGATGAGAGTGACTTGCGTCAGATAGGCCCACTAAATATACACCCCCCAAACGGTCCACATGAGAGCAAAATATGGGGCCCACTTCTTTTGCTCCTTTCCCTTCTATGAACAGCGCTTCTTTTTTCTATTTATTTTGGGCTACGAGTAAAAGTGTAAAACCACTTGATAAAGTTTTGCTATGAATAGGGTGACAAGCTCGCAAAAACTTTGGTTGTATTGCTATTACTAGGAGGTAGATAACAACTTAACCTTAAATGTGTTTGGATTCTTAAAGCTAATGAGGAAAAGTAATAAAATATAGAATTGAAAGTTTTCAATGTATATTTTTGTGTAGTAATTTAATCAGTAGTGCACTAGAAATGCCTATCATAAAACAATTTACTTATTGAAATAGAGTACGATTTACCAAGCTAAATTCGGCCTATTATAACCTCAACTTAGGGATTTAATTCCACTATAGATACTTTGGGGGAGGGGATCTCCTTACAATTTCCCCACTCCTAAAGTGTTTAACTCGCTAACTCGAATTGGATTGGCGTACGGGATGCTCTGGTCTAATAAGGTTGTTAAGATAATATCTAGAGAAGTATTGTATTGAGTTAAGTAGTATTTCCTTATCTCCAATTCTAACCTTAATTAGGTTTATTGATGTACTATAAATATTCCCTTGTGTTAATAATAATCTCTAAGCTAATTAAAAATATTGAATATATATTTTTCATGTATTTATTTTTTCCTAAATTAATACTATTTTAGGAAATGTAATGAATGCTTCTTATTAGCCCATAAAGTTAAATATATCAAAGCCTTAACAACAAACATAAACAGACTCCACCTACAAGTTTTTAGTTGGGGTGAAATCCCCTTGTCTGATTCTTTTCCCCTTGCTCGAAGGGCTTGTTGGATCACTATATTAGCCTCAAAAGCAGGGTGAAGCTACAAGAGGGGCTGGTAGGCTCGGCCCCCGCGCCCACCTCAGGCCCATATATTTTTATAGTGGCTACGTAGATTTTTGAGATGTATTTTATTAAATTGGCCATTATATCATATAAATACTCTTATTTGAGTGGTAAAGTGGGAATTGATAAAGATAATTTTTTATTTAGAAATTTGTTAAAAGTATTCTTTGCCTATTAACTTTTGATTTCCGACTTCGCCCCTTATCAAAAGCATGAGGGTTGGGATCTAGTTGGCTTACTTACCCGCTAAATACTCCATCAATAATAAAAATAGATAAATATCTGTAAAAAAAAAAACATAGAGATTTTTGAAACACAAAGATATGCCATGTTTACTATGGAGTTTGGCTAGTTTAGTTAGCTAAATTTTTGTTCTATAATCTATTATAAATTCTCTTATAAGTTATAAGACCTTTTTATCATAAATTATGATAAAAAAGCATAACTTTTTACCCTAAAGGAATAAGTTATAGTAGAAGTGAGTAAGTGACCCTTCTAAGATTAAATGTGACTCATTGTTAATAAGTTGCTTCTTTAACTTGAAAAACGACCTTTTTTAACGTACAAAAATTTTAACTTTAAAGTGACATTTTCAAGACAAAAGATGAGATAATTTTACAATAATTTATTTTAAGTCGGTTTTATACAAGATTTACTATAAATTTAAGTAGGGCATTTGAATACAAATCTCACTTTTTCCTAACTAAAAGAACTACTCCTCCATCTTAAATATAGTTCCCATTTCATTTTGGGCACAAGAATTAAGGAAACAGTTACTGTGATGTACTTGCATATGTAGTTTTTTTTGGAATTATTGTCATTAAAAAATAAAAAAGAATTGGAACATTGTTGGGCATGTGACAAGAAGAGAGAGAGAGAGATAGATAGATAGAATAAAAAGTGCTTTTTTTATACCCAACCAATGAGATTGGAGCAGTTATAAAACGCTCATTGTGAGTGGGCACCTTTTCCCGCTAACGGGGGTAATCGTGTAATTTCGCATATTTACATACACAAATAGGGGTTGATTTAACAAAAACATGGGTTTTAAACACACAAACAGGGATTGATTTAACAATAATCAGGGTTTTAAATACACAAATAGGAGTTCTTATCAATAATCAATTGTACTTTTTGGGGGAAAAGCTGAATGAGACACGCAAATCAATGCAACTTTTTGCTTTATGGCAGAGATCACATGTTTACTTTTTGACAAACAAGGGTTGATTTAAAAATAACATGTGTTTCAAACATACAATAGGGGTTGATTTAACAATAATCGGGGTTTCAAATACATAAAATTGGGAGAAAAGTTGTCGGTGTCACTTTTTGGCTTAATATTATTTTAATGCTTCCTACAATATTTTATTAATATAATGTTGTGAGTGGGCAGAGGTGCTCCACTCACAATGAGCGTTTTTATCATTGCTCATGAGATTGACTCTTAATTTAATGCATCGTATTTCACAAAAAAAACCAATGAGATTGAGAGAGTATTAAATGAGAGTGTCAAAATCCATGTGAAAAGGACATAGAGAGTAAAAATTTGATTTTCTAAAATGGAAACAAGGGACACAAATAAAAGTCATTGGGCCTAACACAAGTCCACGACAGAGGAGTAGCTACCACATCTGAAGTTTGATGAGGCTCCATCCTAAAATAAAATGGTAATAGGTGGAGAACTCCATCAATCTATATATTAGTCATTCTCTATCTAATTATTCAATGGGACTAATACAATCTGTTTCCTAACTCACATATGGATTATACTCTCAACATTATTACACGAAGTTCACTGAATGATAATTTCGCCCTCGTCCTTTCTCCCTTTTACCCACAAACAAAGATTTTAACCGATTAACATGAAGTTGTTAGTAGTATGAGTATAGTATGTCACTTCTCACTTTGTCTATGCCCGGGCTCTTCGCTTCATCCCATAAATAAAGGGCGAAAAGAAACAAATAAGGGTTTGTTCGTTATCGTTTTTTATTTTCATTTTTTTGCTTTTTAAAAATGAAAATATAAAAGTCGAGAGAAAGGAGTTTTCTTATTTTTTTTTTTGTCAATTTTCAAAATTGTTAGAATTAGTATATATATGATTAATAATATTAAGTTTATTATACCGTTTATGTTATATGACTTTCAGAATATAACAACCAAAAACTAGACATTGACAATAGTAAAATATCGATACAAAATTCCCCTCAAAAAAAAAAAATATCGATACAAAATAGAGTTAAATAGCTACCAAAAAAACTAAGAAGTTAAAACAAAATAGGTTAAAAAAAATTGACTGCGAAAATACGTTTGTTCAGAGTCTCAGACTACTTTGTTAGGTGCAACATCAACATTATTATTACGAAGAACTCTGGAGAGATTATAGAATAACTGATTATAAAGTAGTTTGTCACTTATCAAAGGCCGTATGTTTTAGCTAAATTTGATCTGATTGGCTTTTGTTTACCGATTTCCCTTGTTTGCTGCGAATAGATGTCACTAGCATGGTCCCTTGTGATATGCTTTTTTAACCCAAATATAAGATAACATATTAATTAGGACCTAAGCCCATAAAAGCAACATAAGTATTTACAAGACAAAAGCTTATAGCAGGTCTAAGAGTATAATAACAGCGACCCAGTAAGGGAAGATTACAAAAGCCCAAACTGTTAAAACAACAGGATGATTAGTCGAGGTTAATGATTTCATAAGGCTGCTTATCTTGCATATAATCCTTGATCACACATGGGGGAGGGGCGAAATGTGTGACTTTCTCTTCATCCATCTCCAAACCAAAGAAGCAAGTCTATGAGCTACCATATTCACATCACGCTTCGTATGCATAATGTCTGTAGGATATTTTGGGGTATATTTATGTGGAAGGATTACTAGTGCAAATAATAATAAGTATTAGTGCATATTTAAAACACTTAATATTACCCACTATTTATTCTTGCTCACATGATACAAAGGAAATGAGCATATAACTCTTTCTTTCTTACACTCACAAAGAGTAACTAAACTCTTAACTACACTCACAAAGAAGTTCACGGTTGGGCACAATTTGCAACAAACATACAACACCTATTTATACTACTACACTCTACTATTGCTTTGACTGCTTTCACACTAGCAATTAATGCTTGGCAAACTTTTTCAACTAAGGTGTGTTGTAGCCTTTAGGGAGGGGGTATAGGACGGTGGATTTTACAATCTACATTTAGAGTAGCAATATTTGACCAAAGTAGGAGTTGTATTCTAACACTCCCCCTCAACGACTACTTTCTCAAAGTTAGTCTCGACGTCATACCAAGTTGTTTTCGAAACTTTTCGAACTTTGGTCCTCCAAGACCTTTTGTGAATATATCTGCAACTTGTTCCTACGTATTCACTTGTTCAAGTTCAATCTCACCCTGTAGAACCTTCTCCCGGACAAAATGATAATGTACCTCCACATGTTTTGTCCTAGCGTGAAAAACAGGATTTTCCGCTAAACGTATCGCAGACTGATTATCACAGCATAACTTGATTCCCCGATCAATTAGTTGATGCAGATCCTTGAGTAATTGCGTCAACCACACACACTCTTGTGTTGCCATAGCTTGCTCGATATTTCGCTTACGTACTTGACAATGACATGTTGGTTGTCTCTTGCTACACCAAGAGATCGCTCCGTAACCCAGTTGAACACATAACCGCAGTAGTTGACCGACGTGTGTCAAGTTCACCAGCATAGTCAGCATCACAGTATCCGACAACTTCAAACTCTTTATCGTTGTAGTACAGGATTCCGTAGCCAATGGTCCTTTTTACGTACCTCAATATCCGTCGTACTGCCTCCAGGTGACGTTTCATCGGTTTTTACATAAACCGACTAATCACACTCACTGCATAAGCAATATCTGGTCTGGACAATGTGAGATAGATAAGACTTCCCACCAATTGTCTATACATTGTCACATCTTCTAGATCCTTGCCTTCGACTGAACGTAACCTTGTATTAACCTCCATTGGAGTTGACATTGGCTTGCAATCGACCATCCCATATTTTTCTAGAAGATCACGGGCATATTTCTGTTGGCATATAAGTATCCCATCCTTAGCTTGCTCCACTTCAAGACCAAGAAAATGTTTTAATTCTCCAAGCTCCTTCATTTGAAAACGTACTGAAAGATTAGCTCTTGTTTGTTGAATCTCCTCTTCAAAATCTCCTGTGATGATAAGATCATCCACATATACAAGAACTATTGCCAACTTTCCATTTTGAGCTTTCACAAATAAGCTCGAATCAGCTGGTGCTACAGAATAACTACTCTGTAACAAAAACTCCGCTATCTTTCCATACCAGGCACGTGGTGCCTGCTTCAAGCCATAAAGCGCCTTCTTCAACTTGCATACATAGTGTGGATAAGTCTGACTCTCAAACCCCTTAGGTTGATCCATGTAGATGTCTCTATCCAGCTCACCATGTAGAAATGCATTTTTGACGTCCATCTGCCAGAGCTTCCAAGAATTACTAGCTGCAAGTGCTAGTAAGACACGAACTGTAGTAATCTTGGCAACTGGACTAAACGTTTCATCATAGTCTAGCCCATATTGCTGAGAAAATCCTCGAGCTACCAGTCGTGCCTTGTATCTTTCAATGGTACCATCAGGTCTAGTCTTCACTTTGTATACCCATTTGCAAGAAATAGGTTGAACTTCTCGAGGCTTTGGCACTAACTCCCAAGTCTCGTTCTGGTGCAGAGCTTCAATTTCTTCTTCCATGGCTTTTCTCCAATCTTTGCTTCGAGCTGCCTCATCATAGCTACTTGGCTCTTTTACATCCTCAACCATTGCAGCATTTGCATATCTTGGATTTGGCTTTCTGTGCCTTGTAGACCTGCGTAGTGCTGGGTGAGGTTCTTCTTCTTCAAAATCTTCAGTTTGACTTGGCCTTTCTTCTTCAGTATTTCTATGATGTGCTCCTGTTTGCCATGGACTTTTCTCTTTTTCTATTGATGTTGGTTGAGATATCTCAATCTCAAGACTACCACCATCTTGACTAGACTGACCTTCATCTTTCTCATCTATCTTTTCTTGAAGCTTTTCCTCGATCTCCTTCGAGTCTGGCAATAATACCGCTTGTGGTGACCACCAAGATGATGCTTCATCAAACACCACATTTCGTGACACGTGACATTTATTAGTTGTTGGATCACAACACCTCCAACCTTTCCTCTGATCATCGTATTCCACAAAGATACAACGAATAGCCTTTTTATCAAACTTGCTACGCATATGCTCAGGAACAAAGACGTAGCATACACATCCGAAAACTCGGAAATGACTCACAGCTGGCTTCATCTTTCTTAGCTTCTCAAATGGTGAGACAAAATCTAGTCTCGCCTGAGGTAATCGATTTGTCACATGTGTCGCCGTTTTCATACACTCGACCCAAAAACGTGGTGGTACGTTCTTGGCATGTAACATGCTCCTGCATGTCTTAGCAAGATGCCGATTCTTTCTTTCAGCTACTCCATTTTGTTGTGGAGTATTTGGACAAGTGAGTTGGCGTCGGATCTTGCAATCTTACAAGTATTGGGAGAATTCTCTGGATGTATACTCTCCTCCGTTGTCGGTACGTAGACAATGAATTTTGCCGCCAACTTCTTTTTCTACTGTTTCCTTAAACAACTTAAACTTGCCAAATGCTTCTGATTTCTCCTTCATGAAATCGACCCAAACATACCTTGAAAAATCGTCAATGAAAGTGATCATGTAGCGTAAGCCACTCACTGAATGTTGCTTTACTGGACCAAACACATCTGAGTGAACCAACTCCAAAGGTTCCTTCGATTTGAACTTTGAATCATCATACGGAAGTTGATGTGCTTTACCAAATTGACATCCAGCGCAAACTATATCTTCCTTGACATCTAGTTGAGGAAGACCCTTGAGCATCGACTTCTTCATCATCACCTTGAGCTTGTTGTAGCTCACGTGATCCAAGCGTGCATGCCATAAATCAGCTGTCTCATTTTTCCTCGCCTTATCTACATATGCCGTTTGAGCAGACATCACGTAGACTGATTCAAGACGTCGTCCCTCCAAGATAGGAGAAGAATTTCCTTCCATTGTCTTGTACACCTTTACGTCACGAGGGCCGAAAACAACATAGTTTCCGGATGCCGTCAGTTGTGAAACTGACAACAGATTCTTTGTCATACAAGGAACATGGTAGACATTATCGAGCTGAACTTGCTTGTTGCTAAATCGTGGAATCACGACTGCCTTGCCAATATGGGTTATTGGCAATTCTGAGTTGTTTGCTGTTATCACAACTCGACCACTCTTGTACTCGGACATGCTCAGAAATTTCTCTTTGTCTCCAGTCATGTGATTGGAGCAACTAGAATCGATGATCCAATCATCTTTATAATTGATCATCTTGTCGTTGACTACGACAAGTGCAGCTTCCTCTGGTTCTTTGCTGCTAGGCGACGCTACCTCCATGTCGAAGATTTGCTCCTCTTCAACTGCGTAGGATGCTTGTACATCCCACTCGACTTCACTTTGGCTTTCATGCTCCACCGAAGTCGCAGCATTCCCTTCTGCTGGTTTAGACCAACAGTCTCGAGCATAGTGTCCCTTCTTCTTGCAGTTATAACACACGACATCTCACCGTGTTTGATTTTTCCCTTCCTTCTCGTCCTGTTGTCGATCTTGTCGAGCTCCCCCTCGATGGAAGCCTTCTCTACGTTGTCCTTTTTTGAACCCCCCTGACTGTCTGTTTGACTTGCCAGGTTGATTACTCGACTCGCGTGTCTTATCACCTCCCTTATTTGACTTCTTGTTGCCAAAAAGAGCTTTCTCTTCATCCTTGACAGAAACTCCAGACATCTGATTTTCTAGAGCCTCTTGGTTGGCCAACACATTTTCAAACTCAATTAGAGATGGTTGTGTAGCCCAACCTCGGATTGCCGTGACAAGACTACTATATCCAGGCTTTAAGCCGCGGACAATAATCCTGCGCATCCTCGTCTCTGTGATGGGATTTTCAGGATCTAACTTTGTGATTTGCTCACACAAAGTTTTAACTTTGGTGAAATACTGGTTCACCGTCATGTTGTTCCGCTGGATCGACAACAACTCATTCTCAAGAAGCTGAAGTTGAGCATCGTTCTTCTTAGAGAACAAAGCTGCAAGGGTGTCCCACGCCTCCTTGGGTGTCTTCGCATCCTTGATGCGGTATAACAACTCGTCCTCGACGGTTCTTGCTAGCACGTACATGGCTCTACCAGGCCCTAATCTTCCACTTCTTTAACTCTTCTGGATCGGTTGGTATTGTAACTTCACTACCACCGACTATACCCCAAAGATCTTGTCCCAACAAATAGAATTGCATACGTGTGCTCCACGTACTGTAATTTCCATTGTTGAGTTTCTCAATATTACTAGACGAACTAGCAATATCTGCCATTTGTGACTTGGTGTTGCCCGACAATACACAAGTAAGCTTGGTCCCCGACCAACAAGCTTCACAGTCCCGGACTGTGCACTAATGGAAAATCTCCTCGCAATACGGCCCCCGACCGTTAAGATAGCCAAAAATATTTTGACTATACCGCTGCGATATATCGGTCCCCGACCGATAATTTTGCCAAAAAATGGTCCCGAAAAATTTAACGGAACGGATGGCTCTTGATACCAATTGTAGGATATTTTGGGGTATATTTATGTGGAAGGATTACTAGTGCAAATAATAATAAGTATTAGTGCATATTTAAAACACTTAATATTACCCACTATTTATTCTTGCTCACATGATACAAAGGAAATGAGCATATAACTCTTTCTTTCTTACACTCACAAAGAGTAACTAAACTCTTAACTACACTCACAAAGAAGTTCACGGTTGGGCACAATTTGCAACAAACATACAACACCTATTTATACTACTACACTCTACTATTGCTTTGACTGCTTTCACACTAGCAATTAATGCTTGGCAAACTTTTTCAACTAAGGTGTGTTGTAGCCTTTAGGGAGGGGGTATAGGACGGTGGATTTTACAATCTACATTTAGAGTAGCAATATTTGACCAAAGTAGGAGTTGTATTCTAACAATGTCAACAGTCCATTCTCCCTCAAGCCGATGGGTAACATCTTTGATAATGGCGCGCAACTCGTGATGTGGGAAGTGATCAGTCCGGTCAATCATTATCTTAAGAGCTTGGGCATCAGTTTCAAGCTCCAAATGCGTTATCTTGTAATCTTTTGCCAAGGGAAGGCCTTCACGGATGGTTAAAAGTTCAATTTGTTCTTTGGATTTTGCTTTAAATTTAAGAGAGAAACCCACCATCCACGAACCATCCACCTTTCGAAACACACCACCTCCCCTTGACTTGTCATTACTCTTCCAGCATCCATCTGTATTAAGCTTCAGGAAACTGGGTCGGGAGGTTCCCAAACTTTTTTTGGAGGAGCAACCTCCAGTTTTATCTTATCACGCTGCAGAATGGAGTTAGTGGCAGTATAATCCACAAAGAATTTATTAAAAAGGGAAGCTGAAGAAATCATGTATCCCTCAAAAACCGCTTTGTTTCTAAAACACCAAATATGCCATATTGCCATAGTAAACTTTGTTAACCATTCATGACTTTGAATCATGTTAAAAACAATCCAATCTAACCAGTTTGAATTAAAGAAAAGATGCAGGACAATGTTTGAGTGAACAAGGAACCTTTCAAAGATGCGTTTCCAAAGAATTTGAGCAACGGGACATTCTCTAAAAAGATGGAGATGATCCTCATTGTACATATGGCAACAAGCACACAGAGGATCAAAATTTGGAATTTTATTTGATAAAATAGTAGCAACCGGTAGAATCACTAGTGGAAAAAGCGCATCTGTCACAAGATAACTGATCCGGTTAGGCCCAAACCGGATCAGCTAAAGTCAACTGATCCGGTCAAGACCCAAACCGATCAGTTAAAATTTATTGGTCCAGCTGTATCCTTCACTCACTCGCGTCCTCAAGAAACTGATTCGGTTGGCCCAATAACCGAATCAGTTTCTTTTGGGCCGTATAAAAAACTTGGGCCAGCAGCAGGGTTATTTCATTTATCTCCTCAGTCTCCTCATTTTTTCTTAAGTCTCTGTTCTCTCTCTTCCTCTCAATCCTCAAACCCTAATCTATCTCTCCTACTCACGCTAACCACCCAGTCACCCAACGAAATCTTTCACCGTTCATCTCCTCGTCACGTATCCTTCACCGGATTATACAAACGAAATCAATCTTTCTTTGATTTCCTAACCTAATATCAGAAATTCAACAACAATAAAAAATCATAATCTGTAAACTTCACTTTTTCAATCATTAAAAGAAAAAGTAACCTTGAAACAGCGAGAAATTGCAACGCGCAATTGTGAAATTTGCGAGGAAATTCCAAAGAGTAAGAAGCAATGGCTGAACACGAAGGACAGAGCACCCACGAATACCAACCCCAACAGGCCCAGCACCCATCACTTTTGGATGTTGAAAACAGAAGAATGCATCTCCGACAATAAAGAAGAAGATGAAACAATGAAGCACGACAACCATGAAGAAGAGTTTGTGTTTTTTTATGTTTTTTCTTTTGATTTTCGTTCTCAATTAGATCCAGGGTTTGAGTTTATGTGTTTTGATCTTGAGCTAATTCTGGGTTTCGTTCGTTCGCAAACAACAAAAAGAAGATGAACCAACCAACAGCAGCAACAAGAACAATTTCAAATCTAGAATTTCTTTTTTTTTGTATTTTCGTTCGTATATTTGAATTTAAGGTTTTTTTCTATGGTTAATTTATATTATTTAATTTTTTGTAATTTATGTTTCAACTTTGTCCTTTTAATTTTCATTTAGATCTGTTGTTGTAATTTCCTTTTAATTAGTATTTTCGTTCTTCTTTGAATGTTGTTGTCTGTTCTTTATTTTTGTTCATTTTAATGGAGTTATGTATAAAGTGCCTTTTTGTGAATGGGACAAAGTAAATCGGTGCCTTTTTGTGAATGGAATAAAGTTTTTTTTTTAATATCCCAATAGCATTAGTCGGGTGGGAGTGGACGCTACTATTTTTTTTTGTTTATTGTGAGACAACCGATGCGGTCGCAGTAATAAAACCGGATCAGTTAAGTTCATTAACTGATCCGACTTTATTACCAGACCGCATCAGTAAATGATTAACTGATTCGGTTTAGGACAGGATCAGTTAATCTTTAGAAACCGCTACGGGCCCACCCGATCCGGACCAAAATCGGATCGATAAGCCTGATTTTGACCGGATCGAATTGGCTTTTTCCCACTAGTGAATAGAGTGTAAAACATTCCAAAGAAGCATTTTGTATTTGAAAGGAGTTATAGCTTTCCAAAGTTTGGCCTAGAATTGATCAATTTGTGAAGGAGAGTAGGAAGATAAGTCATTATTATTATGATAGGCGGATTTAATCTTCGAACTCCCCATTAGTAGTAAAGCGCCAACAATAAATATATTACAAGCAAACAAATTTTGGGAGAGGGATAGAGCACATTTCATTCATAATAGCAAAAGGGAGAAGAGATTGAAATTTATGAGAATCCCAGCAGTTAGAGGATATGACATTAGCCACCCTCCAATGAGCCAAGCTATCAGGAACAACAACACCCGGAATTTTGAAAAGAGCATAATTACCCATCCAATGATTATGCTAAAAGGAAGTAGCAATACCATCCCCAATTGAAACTATCAAGCCCGAGGCTAAGATATCCCTGCCTTTTAAAATATCTTTCCAAATTGTGGATTGAGAAGGGTTGGGAATGGCATCCATGAAACTAGTGCCCATGCAATATTTTTTCAAAAGAATTTGGACCCATAACTTATTTCGTTGGGTTAGGATTTTCCAACCCAACTTGGCCATAAAACATAGATTCCAAATCTTTAAATTTCTTATGCCAAGGCTCCTAATTTTCAAAGGAAGGCAAACAGGTTTGCCAATTAGTGCGAGAGATGTAATGGTTTCTTCCCACCTTGTTCCATAAAAATCGTTTTATGTTTTTGGTGATTTCATCAAGGACCTTCAAGGGGAGGATATTAGTTTGCATGGCATAGAGAGGATACGAATTAAGGACAGATTTGATCAGAGTGCATCGCCTAGCCATATTGAGCAGCCTGGATTGCCAACCTCTAATTTTATCCTTAGTCTTGTCAAGCAGATCAAAGTAATCAGAAATTTTAAGTTTATTAAGGCTAATGTTGATGCCAAGGTACTTTTCGAAAGAGTGAGTAGTTTTTTAAAGAAGAATGAATGGCAAGAGATTTTCTAACATTATAATCTCGTGCTCAAAGGAAGAATGAGATTTGATTTTTGAAGATTGATATGCAGACCAGACATTCTACCAAAATCATAAAGAGTGTCAAGGATCACATAAAGGTTGGAAATGGAAGCTTTGCCAAAAACAAAGATATCATCAGCATAAAGCAGATGAGATAAGGCCACGTCTCTAGTGATCCTCAAAGGCTTCCATAAGCCATTCCTTTTTTTCTCCTCAATAAGAAAAGAGAGCCATTCCATACAAAGCACAAAGATGTATAGGGATAACGGGTCTCCTTGCCTTATACCTATCGAAGGATGAAATTCAGGAGTGATTTCACCATTCCAGAGGACTGAAATAGTGGGAGTAGAAATGACACACATGATGAGACTAATAAGTTGTGAAGGGAAGTTAAAAGCAACAAGGGTTTCATTAATGAAACTCCATTCAAGGCTATCAAAAGCTTTGGTAAGGTCCAACTTTAAGGGCCATAATGTGTTTTGATTTTTTGGCCTTTTTGAAAATAGGAATAATTGATTCTAATAATACAACCTTTCACCGATTAATTTTTAATAAGTTAACCTTTTAATTATTCTTGAATAATGCAACCTTTTAGGATATTTGCTTTAGATGGGTTTTCACGTATTGATAATCAGTTTGTTTGATAAGCCACATTTCCCAGCTCGTCTATTTTTCCCCTCTCTTGCCTCCATGCCCCTACTTCTATGGTAAAAAGTTAATGTTTTAGACGTTTTTAAGTCATTTTGACTCACTAGAAGTAAATAGGGTATAAAGGTTGCATTATTTAGGAATAACTGAAAGGTTGGTTTATTAAAAATTAATCGGTGAAAGGTTGTATTATTAGAATCAATAATTCCTTGAAAATATGAGCAACCTTCTTGATGATGATGATGTTCTCATCAATAGTACGGTTCGAAACAAAACTAGCCTGAAGGGGATTTATCAAGTTGGGGAGAAGGGACTTAATTCTTTGAACAAAGACCTTGGTGATGATTTTCAGAATGGTATTGCACAACCCAATTGGTCTAAAATCACTAATATGGGAAGGGACATCCTTTTTAGGAATCAAACAAAGGTAAGAGTTGTTAATGTTGGCCGGAATTGAATCTCTCATGAATCAATCATTAACAAAATTGGTAATGGGATCCTACAGGTCATTCCAAAAATGCTGATAAAAGATGGGTTGAAGACCATCTGGGCCAGGGCATTTGACGGACGACATAGAAAAGATAATATCTTTAAGCTCGTCCTGAGAAACAGGAGCAATAAGACCATGAAAAAGAGAATTGAAGATGGAATTAGGAAATTTAAAAGAGGAAAAGAGGTTGGATTCGATGAATTTGGCATTAAAGAAAGAGACAAAATAATCACGAGCCATGGACTTAAGTATCATTTCATCAGAAATCCAATTCTTATTATTATCTTTTAGTGAAAGGTTTTTCCCCTTGTCTTTTTTTATCTTGGCAACAATGTGAAAATAACGGGTATTGTAGTCACCATGTTTACGCCAATCCACCTCCGATTTCGAGCCCAAATACGTTTTCGATGGAGTGGATATGATTAAGAGAACATAGAAGCTCTTTCTCTAAGGAAATAAGAAACTCAGAATGTTTTTTGGAATTAAAGAGCAATTTGAATGCCATTAAGTCGGGTTAAAATTCCTTTTTTTTTGCAATAAAAGTTCATTGAAAACATTATTGTCCTAGGTTTTGATATTAGCAAGAAACTTATCTCTTCCTTGCATGAAATCAAGCGTGGGATTCCACCAATTAGCAAGTAAGAAAGAACGAAAAAAGGGGTGATCCAACCAAACTTCTTTACATCGAAAAGGGTAATTACCATTTCTAGAAAAGGAATTAATATCAATAGATACAGGGCAAGGATCAGAGAAATTTTTTGGGAGATGATTTACCTTAGTATTTGGGAAATCATTTAGCCAAGAAGCATTGGCTAAAGCTCCGTCCAAGTGCTCCCTAATTAAAGCCGACCCTTCTCTTGCATTGTCCCAGGTGAATGGATTGTCGAGAAAAAACCTAAATCTGCATCCATGAGGTTATTTAAATCACAACACTGCGATTGCCTAAAGCCCCCTACCACCAACTTTATCTTTTTGGCTGGTGATTTCATTGAGATCACCTAGGAGCGACCATGAAGTATTCTTAGGAGGCAGGTCATCCTAGATACTTCTCCATATAACATGTCTTTCAGAAGCAGTACATGGTGCATGCATTCCAATGATGACAACTTCTGATGTCTAGGGTTAAATTTGAAAAGAGAATGGAAATAATATTGAGAGGTTCCACTCCAGTTAACCAGATCAACTGTATTCTTCCAAAGCATCCAAATACCACCTTTGTTACGCATGGCAGGGATGACTTTGAAATCATGAAACCCTAGTAACCTAGTAACTTGTTGAGCACGACAAACATCTGACTTAGTCTCAAAGATAATGAAAATGGTAGGTTTATGGAATCAAACGATGTCCCAAGCATGAGGAACAAAGTTATTCGTGGAGGCACCACAGATATTCCAGCAAACGATCTTCATTCTAAGATTAGGCATTGGCTTCGGAATCACTTCTCCCATGGGGCTCTTCCCTTTCGTCGACAGAATGGGCATGTATGGCTCCTACTCCTCCCATACTAGGTGCATGCCTAGGCCCCAAGTGTCCATTAGAGAGATCGGCGTTATTATTGCCTTGATCTCCTTCGAGCCCGAACGAAGACTGTTGTGGCGAGCTTCCACCTGCAGACCCACCATATCTTTTTGAACTAGAAGCATAAAAATACGATTCTTTTGGCATTCTAGATCTAGCTGGAGGCTTCTTAATTGCAAGTGAAACGACGGGATAACTACGGGGGGGTGGGTTTAGTGAATTTGGTGTTGTGGAGGGTGGATGTGATGATAGACTGAGGTAATTCTGGTCCTGCATGTGGAGGATTTTGAAAGGAGGTGGGATAACACATGATTGCGAAAAGATGATGGGAGGCTCAGAGATTTCCATAGAGGTTGAATTAGATTTTCCGGGAACAAATTCAGGAGTTTCGGTTGAGATGAGGAGCATGCTTGGTTGAGGCTCTGAGGAGTTGTTATAATGTATGGATAAGGAGAGAATGGTTGTCGATGGTTGATTGAGTTCCGAGTTATGATCATTCTTTCTTGAGGAGGGTTCTGGCGAGGGGAATTTTGGCTGTGAGATGTCACTGGGCTGGATATCATTAGTTGTGTTTGGCTGAGAGATGACAATGGGGTAGATGTCGCAGAGCTGGCTAGAGGGTTGAGAGGGTTTGATTCCTCCATTGTTAAGAAGCTCAAGGTTTTTTTGTGGAGTTTAATTGACAGTAGAGGGAGATGAATGGGTTTTATCCAACTTCGGCATTTTGGCAAAGTAAAGTTTCGAAGATTTTGCCACCTGTGCACATGAGGGTTGGTCAGCTGGGGTGGGAAAAGGGGAGGGGAAATGATTTGAAGGGTGTGAAATTGGTTTGTCATTATTAAGTTCCTCGTAAATAGGTGATTTGGTCTGGATTAACGGGATATTCGATTGGTTTAAATTTTTGCTTTTCTCGAAAATCCTCCAGTAATTGCCTTGATTATTTGGGGGAGGGGAGGGGAAGGGATGGTTGGTTTGCGAGAAATAGATGAAAGAGTGGGAGTGGTTTTATTTGAGAGTTTGGCTTTGCCTGGTGCTTGGGCCCCCAGGGCAGAATTAGCTTTTTTTTTTAAAAAAAACAACGGTCCATGGGCCATAAGTTTCATCTTTGTGGTGGGCATGAGAAGTCGAGGCTTGAGCATGTTGTCCAGGTGTAGTGGGTAGGTTAATTGACTTTGTAATTGGGCGGAGTTTGGCCAACATTTGTGGCCGACACGGCGGGTGAAGCGAGAACCGTGGCAACAACAACTAGATCTGAAGATCCCGATGAAGGTTGATTTGATTTTTTTTTGGTAAGTTAAATTTTATTGCTCATCCAAAAAACACACCAAACAATCCCTCACAGAGGGAAAAACAACAGCATGGTGACAAACGACCAAAATTACAAGGAATTAATCCACTCTCTATCTCTAGCACTCCATTTAGCCGAGTTGCCTAGATTACGGTTGATTTGATTTTTGTTCAGAGGGAATGTGCGTACATTGGTCTTTGAGATGCCCTAGTCTTCCACAGTGAAAACAAAGCATATACTTAACATTCTGCCATTGATTGCTAACCCATACTTTTGTGATCAGTGGAACATCAAGGTTAATCTCAACACATACGTGAGCATAACGAGCCCTAGTGAGATGATTTGTGGCAAAATCAACACACAAGTGGTTTCCCGATCT
This sequence comes from Beta corolliflora, assembly GCA_947648045.1. Taxonomy (NCBI): domain Eukaryota; kingdom Viridiplantae; phylum Streptophyta; class Magnoliopsida; order Caryophyllales; family Amaranthaceae; genus Beta; species Beta corolliflora. The sequence continues at coordinate 272,863 of CANSZD010001123.1, forward strand.
TACTTGCAATCTCAAACGAGTAAATTTATCATAGTACTCAACAGGGAGTTCAGGAAAGTGAATTCAAACTGCCAGATTCTGAAAAGGATTGAAAGTAGGGCGAAAATTGGGTTTCCAACGAGTAAGGCCCTGTTCTTTTGAACTTATTTTGGCTGAACTGAACTGAACTTATTTTATTTTTGCTGAACTGAACTTATTTTTGCTGAACTGAACTTATTTTTACTTATTTTCTTGAACCGAACTTATTTTTGCTTTGAGCGAACTTATTTTTCTTTGAACCGAACTTATTTTTGCTAAAGAAAAATAAATAATAAATAATAATAATAATAATAAATAATAAATAATAATAATAATAAATAATAAATAATAAATAATAAATAATAAATAATAAATAATAAATAATAAATAATAAATAATAAATAATAAATAATAAATAATAAATAATAAATAATAAATAATAATAAATAATAAATAATAATAATAACAAATAATAACAAATAATAAATAATAATAATAACAAATAATAATAACAAATAATAATAATAAAAATAATAATAAATAATAATAAATAATATTAATAATAAATAATAATAATAATAAATAATAAATAATAAATAATAAATAATAAATAATAAATAATAAATAATAAATAATAATAATAATAATAATAATAATAAATAATAATAAATAATAAATAATAATAAATAATAAATAATAAATAATAAATAATAAATAATAAATAATAAATAATAAATAATAAATAATAAATAATAAATAATAAATAATAATAAATAATAATAATAACAAATAATAAAAATAATAATAATAAATAATAATAATAATAATAATAATAAATAATAATAAATAATAAATAATAAATAATAAAAAATAATAAAAAATAATAAATAATAATAATAACAAATAATAATAATGATAATAAATAATAATAAATAATAATAATAAATAATAAATAATAAATAATAAATAATAAATAATAAATAATAAATAATAAATAATAAATAATAAATAATAAATAATAAATAATAAATAATAAATAATAAATAATAAATAATAAATAATAAATAATAATAATAATAATAATAATAATAATAAATAATAATAAATAATAAATAATAAATAATAAATAATAAATAATAAATAATAAATAATAAATAATAATAATAATAATAATAATAAATAATAATAATAATAATAAATAATAATAATAATAATAATAAATAATAAATAATATTAATAATAATAATAATAAATAATAAATAATAAATAATAAATAATAATTATAATAATAATAATAATAATAAATAATAAATAGTAAATAGTAAATAATAAATTATAATAAATAAATAATAATAATAATAATAATAATAATAAATAATAAATAATAAATAATAAATAATAATAATAATAATAATAATAAAAAATAATAAATAGTAAATAGTAAATAATAAATTATAATAAATAAATAATAATAATAATAATAATAATAATAAATAAATAAATAAAATATTAAAATAAAAAAATAAAAGAAAATAAAAAAATATAAAAAAATATAAAAATATAAAATATAAAAAAATAAAAAAATATGAAAAAATAAAAAATAAAAAAATAAAAAAAAAATAAAAAAATAAAAAAATTTAAAATAATTACAAATTCATCGTTATTATAATATTAATAATAATAACAATATTAATAGTAATATTAAAAACAAATATAATAATTACAACATTATAATATACTAAACTTATTTTTTCTTTAACCGAACTTATTTTCTTTGAACCGAACTTATTTTCTTGAACCGAACTTATTTTTACTGAAAATAAGTCCAAAAGAACAGGGCCTAATCATAAGATAGTGGTCCAGAATGTACCACAGCCCACCAAACAAGGCCTTCTCAAAGTCATCTTGCAAAGAAAAACGATATAGATATGTATCTTTACCAAGGTTTATGACTTCCACTGAAACCTTCCAGATGGCACAAACTCTTTGAGCCATGAAAGAAGGGCGAATGCTTATACCAAGGCACTTACCAATTAAGGTAAGTTTCCATGGCTCCCTAAGATTTTAAAGTTGCTCCTTTGTGAAAGTAACAACGTTAGCAGATGAAGGTGGTGCAACCTCATCATCCACCCAATTCATTGCATTCTCCAAAATCTCCTTGGCTTCTTTAAACCATTGAGTGGATGAAGCAACAGCTTCTCTGAATGAAATAAGGGGTGATTTTGAGCTAGAACTTTCATTGATGATAGGTTGAGGGTTTGAGGATGCAATATTATGATCTGCATCATGCATGCATATTTCGACTGGGGAAGGAACCATGCAAACCGGGGAGACTAGCGGAGGCTTATCTAAGATTTTAGATGGTTGATCTTAGTTTTCCATAGCATTACATTACCTAAAGAGAAGGGATCCCAAAATGACTCCCAGGGGCCCTTTATATCAAAGATCCAAAGGGAAATCCCTGATGATCAAATTCAGGAAAACACTTAACAAGAAAACGATGGAAAAAAAATCTAGAGAGAGAAAATCTAGAGAGAGATAACTTCAAGATTGTATGTGCCTGTGATTCTGTGAAGTATTTGTGATTGTTATGATAGGTCCGAGGACCGAGGACCCTCCTTGTGATATGCGTTTATATGAAAAGTATGCATTTCGAATCCTAATCTTTATTGTGGAACACAAGGTCATTTTGGTAATTTTATAGACAGGAGGTATCATTAACTTAGAGTCAAGTTTGTATCAAAAAATTTCAAGTTATTGGTACCAAGTTAGAAATTTTGGTATCAAGTTAGAGTTGATTTGGTACCAAGCTAATTTGATATCCACTTAACTCTGATTTGATACCAACTTATTATTAGAGTTTTTAGAGGACTCCAACAATTAGACGCAAAACAAAGCTCTTTTCTAGCAATATTGATCCAATGAGATTAGCTTTCATAGTATTGAGCAATGATTAAATATTTTAAAGAATCATATTTTATAGTCAAATTTTAAGACCTTTTTATTATGATATTTTCTTTTCAGGTGCTACCTTTTATTATGATAATATGGGGTTCATATAGGTGACTTGGTAAAATTAACCTTAAACTAATTATTGTAATAGGGCAAAAAGCACCTCGATTTGGACCTCGTAATCAAGTTTGGGAGAAATTTATAGATAATTTTTAGGGCGATCCGAATTAATTGTCTACATGTTAAATTTCTGTTGTGTTATTTATAATTATCCTGTACTATAAAATAATGTACTTGTTTTTTTGCTTTTTTTGTTTTTTTTTTTTTTGTAAAAGACGGATGTGAACTCTTTTTCGTAAGGATATTATTGAGATCAAATGTCTTGTGATACAACAAGAGAATAAACAATATGTCTTACTTGAAAATCATATCCATAAAAATATTACTCTACAATTGCATATAAGAGTTGCCGGTTGCGTATAAATTATATTTAATATATGAGAAACACAGCAAATCATCCCAAGATGAATTGAGTATTATTGCCAAAGTATTAAATCTTGAACATAATAAGTGAAAGATGTTGGAATAAGAGTTTCGCAAAGGCAGAAATAGATAACTTTCAAGGCTGTGCCGTGATAGGAGATCACTGACTTGAAAGCAATTACGGCCCGACAATGGTGGTTATCGATCTTGGCCGGAATGCTCCCCAAGGTTTACACAGCAGCTAAGAATGCCACCACTAGCAAACTGAGCTTTAGAGAATAGCACGAAAACCCAGGAAAAGAGAAGAGAAGGGAAGAGAGAAGAGTGTTTGTTGTATTTCTGTATGTCTGACTGAACAGGATGGCACTGATTTTATAGGGAAGAATCAAGCCAAAAAACGGATAGCAATCAAGACAGAAATCAATGGGCGGATAATTAGGGATTGCCATGAATACTGTAACGGTAAAACGTTACAGAATTCCAACAGCCACACACGCGTTTATTCCCCAAAGCCCAAAGCCCAAGGCCCAAGGCCCAAGGCCCAAGGCCCAAGGCCCGGTCCGGGCGGGCGGCGCGCGCGCGTGTGTGTGTGATAGCAAGCCCAAACCAAACATATCATCCAACCACAAAAGCATCTCTAGTCACAACTCAATAGATGGAAGGAGGGAGGAAATATATAAACATGAAGAAATTCCCTCCCTCAAGCAATGTGGGACAAACAAGAAAATGAGCCAAGGTTTTTCCAAGCCTTAACTCCAACAATCCCCCACAAAGGCTCAGAAAAGCAAAAGAAATTCCTGGGTAAGGAAAGGAAAGTACTTAAACACCAATATCTTTCGATTTGAATTGATGCATAGTGAAATGAGGCAACAACTTACTATCTAGTGAGTGAATTACTCTTGAACTCACCAGAGTTCCGTTGAGACCCTCACAACACATACCTACCTTAAGATCGTGCAATCTCCGCGATACATCACAAGCGCTTTATAGCCATGCGCATACCTTGGGTCTAATAAGTGCTCTAGAAAGACAACCCAGTCTTTCATAGAAGGCGGCTTAACCTCCACACTTACGTAGGTAGTCCATCAAGTGTTTCTCAATAACACCACCCCGGAGGGATATGGAACTATTAAGAGCAAAATGCTCAACCTCTCAATGTATATCCATCAAGTGCGTCTCAGAAGCACCACCAATAGGCTATGGATAAAAGCACTACCATGTGTCATAGGGATGGGAAATGTAGTGCAAGTTAAGATTTCATGGCTTCGTTTGACCACAAACGGGTATCCACCATAAGATCTCAACTAATGGGCTTTAGCCCCATCCCCTCGACGACTCCTAGGACAACTCTCCTAGATAACCCCTTAGTAAAGGGGTGCAAGATTTCTTTCGGACCTCACATAGTCCAAAAGAAATCACCCCATTTTTCGGGAGTTGTTTGACGACTCCATGTCCGATCCGTATGTGTCTCTTCTTACCATTGTAGACACCGTTCTTAGCAACACCAATGGCCGCTGAGAATCACAATGAAGAGAGCGAGGGTGAACCCCGTCCACCCCATAAAGGAACATCGGACAACAAGTTTCTCAACCATTCGGCTTCTTGCCCCCGCCAACTCGAGGGCAATGAACTCGGAACTCCATGGTAGAACGTGCTATACAAGTCTGTTTCGAAGACTTCCACGATATAACACCACCACCAAGGGTAAACACATAGCCACTAGTTGAACTAATCTCATCATTACCGGATACCCGGTTGCATCACAAAATCCTTCAAGAACAACCAGAAATTTAGAATAGTGCAAACAAAAATCAACAGTTCCTTTTAGGTATCGAGAAGACGATGAAGAGCACTCCAAGGTGTTCATTACTAGGGTTATGTGTATATCTACTAAGTCTACTCACTTGCATAAGCTATGTCGGGTCGAGTACGGTTCATGAGGTACATCAAACTACCTATGATTTTTGCATATTCACTTTGAGAGACACTTTCACCTAAGTTCTTGGTCAAATGAATACTCGGAATCATAGGGAGAACTCACTGGAACAACATCGAAAGGAATTAAACTTTTTAAGCACTTTTTCCACATAATGAGCCCGACTAAGGGAAATGCGACGCGAGACTCTCTTAAGTCGACTCCTAAAATCACATCTCGCTTCCCCCAAATCTTTCATCTCAAATTTTGAAGACAAGAAAAGTTTAGTATCATTAACCACCTTTAAGTTGTTACCAAAAATCAGCATGTCATCCACATAAAGACATATAATCACACAATCCGATCCTATCAATTTTGAATAAACACAAGAATCGAATTGTTTACAATGAAACCATTTGACACCACCAGTACTATCAAATTTTTCATACCATTGTTTTGGTGCTTGTTTGAGACCATATAAGGACTTCCTCAATTTGCACACTTTATCTTCTTGACCTAACACCACGAAACCCTCAAGGTTGAGACATGTAAATCTCCTCCTCTAAGTCACCATTCGGGAAACGGTCTTAACATCCATCGATGTATAACTAAGTCATGAATAGCAAAGAAGAGCAAAGCGGGGTCCTAATAGTGGCTATCTTAGTCACGGGAGAATAAGTGTCAAAGTAATCTAGTCCTTTCCTCCGAGTGAAGCCCCCGATGACAAGCCTAGCTTTAAACCTCTCGATAGTTCCATCGGGTCTCAACTTCTTTTTTAAAGATCCATTTTACTGTCTATGGTCTTTGATCCCTTAGGTAAGTCGGTTAACTCCCAAGTAGAGTTAGACACTATGGAATCTAACTCACTCTTAATGGCCTCTTTCCAAAAACCGGCATCCACAAGATCTCATTGCCTCATCAAAGGTCTTTGGGTCCTCTTCTATCATGAAAGCATAAACTAGTTCATCACTCAACAAGTCAACACAAGAACTTTCGGATAGAAAAGCAAAGAACAAAATCAAAACCAAAGTCTTTTGCTACTCTAGGTCTCTTACTTCTCCTAGGCTCATCTACGACAGAGGAACCGCTAGCATGCATGTCAACCGAACTACTACTCAAAGTCAAATCGGCGGGAGTATCACAAGTAGGTAGAACATCATGCGTAGAACAAGTAGATAAATCAACAAGCAGGAGAAGAACAAGAAGGCACAGATGCAACATCACCTTTTTCAAAGGAAAAACATGTTCAAAAACTCAGCATCTCTCGTACTCACGAGATAGACCTATCACTCGGAGACATGAATCTATATGCAGCATGAGCATAACCAATGAATACAAGCATCAAAAGTCTTAGGTCCTATGTTTGACTTTTTATAGTCGGGAAGCCCAACTTTGGCTAGACACCCCCCACACCCTCGGAAAACTCAAGTTTGGAGGATAACCCTTCCATAGCTCATAAGGGGTCTTATCTAATCTTTTGTGAGGAACTCGGTTAAGAACATGACAATGTGAAAGAACAAACTTCCCCCCACATTTCATCGTGCAACCTTAACTTACAAGCATAGCATTCATCATATTTTTCAAGGACCTATTTTTCCTTTCGACTACACCATTTTGTTGGGGTACATAAGGAGCACTAAGTTCATGAATGATTCCCAATTTCTCACAATGGTCATTCCAAGAGAAGTTCTCATATTCTCTACCCCTATCGGACCTAACCCTCTTGATTTTCCTATCAAGTTGGTTTTCTACCTCGGCCTTATACTTCAAAAAAAGCTTCCCTGCCTCACTTTTGGTCTTAAGAAGGTATAACTTAGTGAACCTCGAGTAATCATCAACAAAGGAAATATACCGCAATTTTCCTCCCTCTACTTCTAGTGTTCCGAAAGTCGGCTAAGTCTGTATGAACCAATTCTAGAAGTTGGGTGGTCCTTTGAGTCACGGTTTTGCAAGGTTTCTTGGTAAATTTTGCTTCAACACAAATAGGACACTTAGAGAAATCGGTTGAGGACAGATTAGGAATCAATTCTAAGGTCCTTAGTCTCTTAATAGAGGCAACATTCACATGTCCTAATCTACCGTGCCATAAATTTAAAGATTCAAGCAATATAAGCGAGAACCACAAACAGTTTTATTAATAGCAGATACGTAAGAAGCAACATTTAAAATAAACAAACCCCCCACTCGGATACCCTTTCCCCACAAATTCCCCACCACGAGTCATTACAACCTTGTCGGCCTCAAAAACAATTTTCAAACCAAGCTTTGTTTAACAAGGCACCGGACACTAGGTTACGACGCATAGTAGGAACATACAAGACATTTGAAAGGGAGAGGGTTTTTCCCGAGGTAAGTTTTAGAGTGACCTTTCCATGTCCAAGCACTCCGGCCACTTTGCCGCATTCCCCATGTAGACGCACTCACCTTCGTTGCATCCTGGAAGTCATGGAGCAGCTCTTTGTTCGAACGAAATGCCTTGAAGCCCGGTGTCGAGAATCCAGTCGAACGATTCTCGACTGCATTTGCTTCAACCACCACAACAGCAATAACATCATCCGAAACAAAGAAGGTTAGCTTGAGGAGTTTGGACGAACCCAAGGCGTTGAGGACATTGGTAAGCCTTATGATCGGGCTTTCCACACACATAGCACACAAAGGTCCTCTTTTGAATCTTACCACTTGGTTTGTTCACTTTTCCTTGCTTCTTACCCTTGTTGAATACCTTCTTGCCCTTACCTTTGAACTTATCGGAACTTGGCGCGAAGAACAGATTCCACCGGATTAGCTTTGGAAACATTGACAAGAGCCGAGTCCCGATTATCTTTGATCCGGTTGGCCTCTTCAATCCTCATATGGCGATCGGTTCCTGAAGAGATAGGAACTCTTTCCTATGCTTCAGATTGTTACGGAACTCCCTCCAGGAAGGAGGAAATTTTTCCAACCAGAACATTAGCCTGGAAAACCTCACAGATTTTCATGTCCTCATTTAGAACATCGGCACATAAATTTTCGTAGACATGAACTTGGTCCATGACAAGTTTGTCATCAACCATTTGGAAAGATAGCCACTTTCCTACAACATATTTCTGTTTCCCCAAGATCATCGGCCCCATATTTTTTCTCAAGGGCCTTCCAAATCGGTTTAGATGACTTATGAACCATAAACAAATCAAACAAATTATTAGTCATCGATTAAGGAGATGGAAACGAACTTGTTTTATTATCTTTTTCATATTTGGAATTTGATCCTCATTCCGCTTAATGACAAGACGACAGAAGGAGAAGATGAATCGCCAGAGCCGTAATGGCAAGTGGGACAAGTCATTGAACAAGGACATAGTCAATATCCGATTGCTCGAAAAACATAAGAAGTTTCGAGCCCAGCGTTTGTAGTTATTTCCATCAAGGGACTCAAGTTTGGACGGATGAGCCATTGATTTGGTTGAACTTTCTGCCATTGCAAATATTAATAATTGCTTTCAAATTGTTGGAATAAGAGCTTCGTAAAGGCAGAAATAGATAACTTTCAAGGCTGTGCCGTGATAGGAGATCACTGACTTGAAAGCAATTACGGCCCGACAATGGTGGTTATCGATCTTGGCCGGAATGCTCCCCAAGGTTTACACAGCAGCTAAGAATGCCACCACTAGCAAACTGAGCTTTAGAGAATAGCACGAAAACCCAGGAAAAGAGAAGAGAAGGGAAGAGAGAAGAGTGTTTGTTGTATTTCTGTATGTCTGACTGAACAGGATGGCACTGATTTTATAGGGAAGAATCAAGCCAAAAAACGGATAGCAATCAATGGGCGGATAATTAGGGATTGCCATGAATACTGTAACGGTAAAACGTTACAGAATTCCAACAGCCACACACGCGTAGCTCCCGGGTCCAAAAATTTAGTTAAGTTAATTCCCCAAAGCCCAAAGCCCATGGCCCTGGCCCGGGCGGGCGGCGCGCGCGTGTGTGTGTGATAGCAAGCCCAAACCAAACATATCATCCAACCACAAAAGCATCTCTAGTCACAACTCAATAGATGGAAGGAGGGAGGAAATATATAAACATGAAGAAATTCCCTCCCTCAAGCAATGTGGGACAAACAAGAAAATGAGCCAAGGTTTTTCCAAGCCTTAACTCCAACAAAAGATAACAAATTAACAATATAAGCACACTTCCCCTAATTAGCCATGACGTTCATCACAAAACTTAGTGTGATTAGTAGTAAACTTAGAATAGACCTTATCTATAGACCATGATCTACACTTATTTAACTCTCATCTTAATGATCATGTAGTCAAGATAAAATCTAGTAATTAGTTGAAAACTTCCCCTAATTAGTCATGACGTTCATCACAAAACTCTCCAAGGTTCTCCCATGCATGAAAATGTCGGTCTCGACGATAAACACCAGTACTATTAGCAACAATGGTGAAGCATTTTTCTGGAGTACAGTTTTTTGCATCATCATCTTCAACATATAAGACTGATTCACAGTTTCCATTGTTGCGCCTACCCCAACAAACTGTGGTAACTCCAGGAGGTGGTGTTTGTAATGGCACCGGAATTCTCTTCCATTTTCTAGGAAGAACTTCTATTAAATTACCTGAATCATGAGTACATTCTACCTTAATAGGTTTTATATCGTAATTAGTTACCACAATGAAGGTGAATCTTATGGGAATATTATTGATAATTTTTTTATCACCTTGTGCAAAAGTAAAACTCAAACTCATGTTGCATAGTTCAGAGAATAAGAGTATTATGGTTGCTATTGTGAGAAGTTGGTGAAGATTTGCCATGTTTTTAGCTTGTTGATGGTTGAGATGTATAGGATTAATTTAGATTATGTAGAGTTTTTCATCTTTATATACTGTAGCTTGTTAGTAACCTCATCAATATGTTTTAATATGATTTAATATGGTTAAGTAGTAATTAACGTGTTGGGTTTTAGGTGTAACAGTTAATATTCCTTCCATATTAATGTTTTTAAGGATGGTGGAGTTTAATTTAGACTCAGGTTTGTAACTTAACATTTAACCCGTTGTAACTTATATGTTCATCTCATACTCTCATTCCCTCAATAAACTACCTCGACCCGTCTTACATTTTGATAGTAATATATACTTTCTCAGTCTTTATTGCACTTTTAAGTGTCAATTGAAAGACTTCTATAAGAAAACTATAATGAGAAAAAATATATCAATATCTCACATAAACAGAGAGACATTATGCCACAGCCACTCTCTAAAGATTATATATCTGCTATATTAATATATGAAAGTATTTTGGTTGAGATGAGATTTTGTCAATTTAATTTATGCATATTTGTTATCAGTCTATGCATATATGTTAATAATTTCTGCAAAATTCTTATCAACTTAAGACATTTTCTTATCAATATTAGTAGTAGTAGTAGTAATTATCTGATTTTTCAGTACAATAGAATTGTACTACGATTCCACTACATATTAGGCCGGTCCCAAATTCATGTGTGAAACAATCTCATGCCATAAGATGAAACGATGTCACCCCAGTGGCGGATCCAGGAATTGGACCATGTGGGTTCGAACTTGTTCAAACATATAGCCGAAAGTAGTCTTATATGCACGCGAACGATGATATCTTAATATTAATACTTATATTTAAAGGCGTTTAAACTATTTATATTGGTGGATTGTAATTTGAGATAGATAATTTATTTCAATAAGATAATAATCAAATATGTATATACAACTATTATTTTAAATTTAGGTATTAAAAATGAACATAATCTCCCTGTGTATATTAATCTTTGTTCAATCAACTAATGAATTAAAACTTCATTATTTTTAAGGTAAAATAAGTATGGAAACTTATATTTAATGTATAAGTACTTGGTGAGAGGGGAATATTTGTAAAGAAGGGAAGCTAGAAAATGGAGGATTAGAAGAAACAAGAAAAATAAAACCAAGAAAAAGGAACAGAAGTTGTAGCAGTAATATAAAAACAAAGGAAAAAAAAAACTAGCAGTAATATAAAAACAAAGGAAAAAGAAAAACTAAAGGAAAAAAAAAAACTAGCAGTAATATAAATACAAAGGAAAAAAAAAACTAAAAATGACACTTGCTCTTGTCGGGATTCGATCCCACGATCATATGCAAGTTCAAATCTCAAGCTTCCGCGCACTACCACTGAACTCTACAACATAATGTGATGTACTATGGCAGACGCTATCCTATATACCATTTTTGTGCTTTTCCTGTGAAAATCAGTTTTCTCGGCGGATCCACGTGGGTTCGGCCAACCCACCGAACCCACGCCTGGATCCGCCCCTGCGTCACCCAATTTCTCAGTAAAAATCCTCACAATCTATTAATTAATTATAAAAGTCCTCTATGTTGTACATAATATGTCACATATGTCTTACCGTAGATCCGTCTCTCACAAGATCATAGGCCAAATAATTAAAATTCAGAAATAGAAATTGAAGGCGTTGTAAGTTTTTAGTACCTCTTCTCCCTTTAACCGTCCGTCCAACTTAAAAGATTCAAAATGCTATTAATAAGACTTTTAAATGTCATAAATTTTGTTAGAAACAACATTCTAAGTCCAAAGATCACGAGAAAGCATTATTGCTTGCTGAACTTTTAAGCTAGCTATTGTAAATTTAGCTTGTGGCCAAATACAAATGCTATTATACACCAAACTTGGCCAACGATGTCCAAGTTAAAAACTTCACACACTGTCCAGATGAACGACCAGTAGACGTTAGCAAACGTTACAGAATGACCGTCGAAACCCCAACTAATAACTTCCAAAGGTTTTATTCGATCATTCAATGTAAATTAGGAAATCATCTTGCTCTGTTTTCAATACGGTGAAGAAGTATATATGCTTGATTTTATAATACAATTGTTATTTCAATAGGAACACTACAAGGGGTGAATTGTATGTGTAGAAATAAATGTACTTTTGCGGAATTATAAAACTAAAACAAAGAAACTAGTTAAAGGAACACGAGAGACTTTTACGAGGAAATACTTCTTGAGCCCAACAAGAAGAAACAACCTCGACCACAAGAGATCTTAAACTCAACTCTTTCACTAATTAGGCCAAACACCTTGGTACAACCTAATTATACTCCTGAACTCAAGTTCTTGAACAACTGTTCCCTTAACAGCTGTTCTTCTCAACTTCACTCGAAGTTAACTCACTTTAACTTGTTTCACTCAAAGCTTCTTGACGCAGTCGGAAAATTCAAAGAAAAGCAAGCTTTAATCTTTAACAAGAACGAACAGATTTACAAGCGATAAATCTGTAGAAACTCCGGAATCCACCAGAAAAGAGTAAAAACTCTGAAATATTATTAAAGATGAAAAACTGCCTCCAAATAATGACCTAATAATGTTTAAATACTTAAAACAAAACCCTAATACGAAAATAAGGAAATAATAAAATCCGGAAATAATTAAAATGTTGTTTTCGGGCCCTAAACGAACTCGAATGGCTTAAAAAGCCTATCGGTCACAGCATAGCGGTGAGTTTGACTCGTTGGCCTGTTTCACTTCCAGAAAGGTATTATAATAAGCAATCGGACTCCGGAGGCCTGACTAGTAGAAATCATTTCAGGCTATTTTGACGAACTTCTTCGTCGAACTTATCCGGTAACCTTCCTACGTCACTTCTCTTATACAGGACTTCACTCAAAATCCCCTTACCCCAAAACCAAAATTACAATGAACATTAAACTTAGTGGAATAGAGTAAGAAGGTAAATGAATAGATGGCTTATAAAAGAATGAATGTACTGACAATTTAATTAGTTAAACTCACTTAATCACTTAGGGCATGTTCTCCCCAGCTTATTTTCAGTTCAGTTCAATTCAATTCAGTTCAGTTCAGTTCAGTTCAGTTCCTAAATGATAATCATTACTATTAATTAGTTATAATTTAGTTCGATTCGATTCGATTCGGTTCAATTCGTCGGTTCGGTTCGGTTCGTTCCGTTCAGTTCAGTTCAGTTGTTTTATGCCGAAGAGAACAGGCCCTTAGTCAGACATCATTTGGAACTTAATTAGACTTGTAAATTTATAGCAGTCATCATGTGAAACATTGGATTAAAACATGTATTAGTGGTTTAAACATTTTCTCATGATGTTCCTTAGCTTTAAGAACATGTTCCATGAACTCTACAAACACCACGTTCAATTAGAACGTGTGTAACAAACTGATAATGGCGTTCTAAAATCTAGCAGTTACTTGTGCAACATTTTCTTAAATTTAGTTTTTCCTTAAAAACTATTTTAATTAATAAAACCAAATTTAAATCATTTTATCAAATATCAAAAAAAATTTATTTAAAAACATAAAGGATTTTATTTTCGGATAAAGATAAAATCTTTTCCCTAAAAATCTTTTCCTTAAAATCAGATTTTAAACAAATAAAATCATTAACTAGATCTTTCCTAAAATTTAGCCTTTAATTAGAATCTCAACAGACTCCTTTTAACCGTTGCACATTATATTACTCGACTAGTTCCTTACAAAAGAACAGACAAACATTCTCTTTTACTTAGCCATTGTTCCTTACCAAAACTTACTCGTTCCTTACACAGGAACTAAAAGATAAAGCCTCACTTGTTTCTTTTGCTCCAATGCAACTCTAGTACGAGTTCCTTGAACATCTTCACTTTGTCTTCAAAATCTAACTTGATTTCTTCCACAGACTTGATACCTTGCAAATTTCATTCACTCAACAATTTGTTAGTTTATAACTTAGTTTGCATGTTTATTCCATTGTCATCATCAAAACTAGGGTTCAACAACACTCACCCTTAAAAATGCATAAGATATAATACATTGAAAAACAAACTAAAATTATTTGTTATGCTATAGAAGGTTCAGCTGCTATGACCAACGGTAGATGCAAGGTTTTTTTTCGGGCCAAATAAAGTTTAATTTCATTAATCAACAAAAGAAAGATGTACATATTAGTATCAAAGTGAAATCAATACAATAAAACTCCTATCTAACACAAACTAGACTAATTACATTGCATCAGTATCACCTTCATCCCACCTTCTAGGAAGGGTTGATGAAGAGACCCTTCATATGCAAGGTCTTGCCCAATGCTCACACAATAAGAAGTTGTTTCATAGCTTGAGTACTACGACAAGAGACTTTAAACACATTGTTTCCAACTAGTTGAGCAGGAAAAATGAGAGTTCCCCATCAAGTAAAAGGGATCATATATGCAGTAACTACGACATGAATTGTTCTACATTGTTTTCAACCTCTTATCTCAGTCCTCAATTGATAATTTTCCACTATTTAAATTCCAAAAGGACGGAATTGAAGCAACATAAACAGGTACGTCTTCCTCGACTTTCAAATCACGAGCTTTCTCTGTAATCATTAAACTCAGAAGCAGCAACATCCATCTCATTCAGCACTTGTGATTCTCGAGATAACCTGCATTGCTAGGGCGCTTACTGCAAGCACAAGAACCGCGGTTATTGACATTTAAGTTAGAAAGCATATTCACTATATTCCTGTTTCCTGCAGCGTTAGCACTATGTCACTATGCTGCACAAATGTCATTGGTACCGGATTTCAAAACCTTTTTTCTTACAATCAAAGTAAACAAAGGCAAAAACAAACTCAGCCCACCTTGTAAAGAGGGATTTCCTTCGAGCTCTAAAAACGAGAACTCTAATAGTCATGAGGAGCTCGTCAAGTAGTCTGCAAATACAAGGTAAAGAGTTCAATTATATTCAGCACAAAATGTTTTAAATTTGAGCACAAGCCAAAAAGAAAACAGTTTGCAGAAGATAGTAACAGTAACATGTATGGGACTATAGAAACAATAAGGCATTATTATTCAATAATGCACATCAACAAGTCATACGTTCATAGCAAAGCACCTTGTCAAGAAGTGACTGCAAATACCAAGAGAAAGAGTTGAATCTAGAGCAAAAATAATCTTGAGCATGAGCGCGAGGCAAAATGAAGGTAAAGAATGCAGAACAGATACGGTATGTGCATGTACAAGACTGAACAAATAATCCACCTGAACATCGTAGATGTATATGGGATATATAAGCAGCCATTTTTCAGGTAAACAGGCCAAAAGAAGATAAGATAGGACACCCTCACCTTTCAATTGACATGGGAAGAACTCTGCTCCATTCTATCCTTCCTATAATGCAATCCTTGTCATGACTACCTTATCGAGTGATACGTAAGGCGTGCGCGTCACACATCATCTGAATGTATGCCGAGAAAACGTGTTGGCAAATGTTAAGAAATCGAGCGTTGGAAGTCCAATAAATAACTTCCAAAAGGTTTCATTCAATCAATCCATAAAGATAAATGTTTATCATTACAGCATGACTAACGGAAAACAATAACAATAAATCATCATGTAAATCAATAAATTTTTAACAATTCATTATAGAAGTAATATTAGAACTAAATTTCCATAAGTAGATGCTTGATTCTACTACATTATACTCACCTTCAAACAAAGATGCACAAAGTATTGCCCACATACAAAAACAAACTAAAACAGGTCCGTACATTATCCAAAAGATCTGACAATAATAAGTTACTTGTGTTATAGAAGGTTAGCTGTTACAACATGAAGTAAAGGAAAAATAAAATTTACTCATCAACTGAAACAAATAATGGTAGAGTGAAATATTTTTTTAAGAAAGAAGCTGCCAAAAAAGGGATCAAATGTGCAGTAACACACAGGAACTGTTTCACAACGTCCACAGTCTTTAAACTTCAAAAGAATGGCATTGCAAAATTGCCAATAAATCCTACAGAAGTCATATATATATTCCTGTAACGACCTGCAATACTGGGATCATGAATTGGATGATCTACGCTGCAAAATCGCCAGTAAACTTAGGCAAAACTTAAAACTTCTTCAGTTCTTTGTGAACGTAGTTGTCACTTATGAAGAAAATTTGAAGTGAAGATTTTAAATAGGAATCAAAAGGAATATGCTAAGAATTAGAAATTAGTAGTTAGCTAAACGTCAAGAGGAACAGGTTGATCCCATGGGTAGAAACAAAGTACATTAAGTAAAACGAAGAGATGTTCCAGAAAGTTTCTAAACAACAATCTTGACAAATCAGTACCAACAACAGGATTAAGAAACTTATGGAAATAAAATCAATACATAGATGATAAAGAAAACTATTCTGGAACTTATAATGATTAAACTCAGGTATCGAAAAATGCCAAGTCTGGCAGAAAGATTACCTCTTGTTACCTGTCATTAAATCCTACATTCCATATTCCGACCCTTCAAGAGCTCTGTAGGTTCATCTCACATAAGCATCCGACGGTCCGACCTGTAGTAAATTTCTTTTAGAAATAAGAAATAAAGAAGAAAAGGCAATTAAATGGAAACTAAACCAAGCTGTATGCCTGTATGGCTGTATCTGATGTTACTGTGATTACTTACATTAAAATGTTGTGGACGTGTTCAATTTTAGGGTAGTCCTGCCCGTTGGGTTTTTCACATCTTTGTTGTAGATGTGGACATTTTACTATCGTGAGTCTTTGAAGGGAGGTGAGGTTCCGCATAGCTTCTGGAAGAGATACGAGGGCAGGACAATCGTACATGGACAAGGACTTCAGAGATGATAAACAGCTTATCCATTCTGGTAAGCCTTTCATATTCTGACAACGAGCAACTTCTAGGCTTTGGAGGGAGGTCAAGTATTGAATCCCCTTGGGCAGAGTTGTCACATTTTTAAAGCATATGAATTTTAGGGAGCGGAGGCTTTGAGGAAAAGATTTCCAAAGCATGTTGTTGTCATTGTCCTCTTCCTCATCATCAGAGAAAGTTGATCCGTCTATGCTGTATCCCAATGTTAGTGACTCTAAGGCAGTAAAATGCTTCAACCCTCTTCCATCAGAAACCCTCCTCAGATGGCTTAATCTGTCAATTTGAAGGCTTCGCAAGGAAGAGGCACAACTCTCAAATGCCCCCCCAACTTCTGATAGATGACTACTCTTCACCCCCAACTCCGCGACTTCTGATAATGGACCGTCCTTTGCACCTTCAAATCGATTTTCTAGTATAGACAGGCGAGTAAGACAATTTGTAGGCAGTGATCTGAGATGACCCACATCGTCTATTTCCAGGTCCCATAATTTGACGTCATCTTCTGCGTTTTTCACTATTATTTGCAACTTTTCATTGTCGTTTTCTAATCTCAACACTTCAAGGCTTGGACAGGGAGGAAATGACGTCAAATTAGGGCAACTCCGGATCATCAATTTAGAGAGACAAGGAAATTTCAATGTCTGTTCATCATCAACCCCGGATCGCTTACCTTTCCACAATCCTTTCAACTTTTCCATGTCACACAATTGAAGTTCTTGAAGAGAGGGGAAGAACGTTGCTGATTGTGACGAACGCTTCTGTGTCACTGCTTGTGTTGCTGCTGCTTATCTCCATATACTCCAAGTTAGACAAAGAATAAACACTTAGTAACTTCAAATATAACATTTTACTAAATATAGGCAACTCTTGTTAATTTGGAGCTTCAATGTGAATCTCGGCAAGCTTTGAGAAGGAGATTGCCCAGTTATCCACTGCTCTTCCCCACCTTGGGATTGTTGTACCCTTGTAGTATTGCATGTAAAACGCCTCGACTTTTGAAGGTAGCTCCAGCATTTCCAACGCAGCTTCATCATGATCAACACATCCACCCAAATTTTTATCAAATAAGATGAAAACATGTATTAGATGTTTCATGCTCTTTAAATACCCTCCGCTCCCACCGTTCCTCCCTTCCTCTCTTCTATAATTTTCACCAATCTTGATCTCGAGTTTTCCTCTTATCTCGGTGAGATATTTTAAGGATTCAAGCTCGTCATGATCGCTTTGTGCCTTTAAACTTCTCCTGCCCACCACGAAGTACCGTAGACTCTTAAGACTAGTATAAAAAGAGCTAATTTGTGGATATCTATCACTAATATAACGCACATGTCGAACTCTATCTCCCATGTTATCCCTAATTGAGTCCACCACATGAATTTCCCCTTTCGCCACATTTTGAGCAACATCGTGCAACAAGTCATGGATTTTAACAGGATTGACATCACTATCTTCACTTCTTACTTTCTTTTCAAAGAAACATCTGTGAAACAAAATTAGAAAATGTTCCATGGCAGCATCTTCTATACTTTGGCCTTCGTCCAACGGCACAATGAATCCATGGGCTATCCAAAGACTAATCAGCACCTCTTTCTCTATTTTAAAGTCCTTGGGAAACACTGCACAAAAACTAAAGCAAGCCTTCATTGAGGGTTCAAGATTGTGGTAATTAAGTTCTAATAGAGACATAATATCATTATCACCCTTCCTAATTTCTGCTAACCCAATGTTTTCAAACAATTGCCACTTACTTATGTCTTGACCATATAGTAGACTTCCCACAACCCTTATAGCAAGAGGACTTCCATAACATTTTTCAACAATATTTTTCCCAATCTCAACGAATTCCTGAGAGTATTCTCTTTCCTGCCCTTTTTTAAACGCCATCAACTCAAAGAGCTGCCATGAATGCTCCTCAGACAAACCTTTTAACTCGAAGACATGTTTGCTTCCTATGATTTCTGCCGTCCTTTTAGAACGTGTGGTTACAACAATCCTACTACTCCCGTGCCCCAACATTAAGAAATTTTCTAACTTAAGCCACTTCTCACGGTCCTCATTCCATACATCATCAAGGACAAGTAAGTACTTCTTTCCTCTTAATTCCTCTTGAAATTGATTGTGAATCAATTCCATCGAGGTACGATCAACTTTTTGCCGAGTAACTGATTCTAAAATCTTACAAAGGATTTCGCTCTCATCAAAACTCTCCCCAACATGATCAGAGACACAAACCCAAATCCTCGTAGGATACTCTTTTATAACATTTTCATCATCAAACAGAAGTTGGGCAACAACAGTTTTCCCCAACCCTCCTACACCCACTATAGTCAGAAAACAAAAATGATCATCCACATTGCGATTTAGTAACATATCTATCATAGCCTCCTTATCTTTCTCCCTCCCAATAACCTTATGTGGATCTACATATGAACAAGTTCCGTGATCTGTTCTCCTACTAATAGGTTTATAGTCCACATTAAAACCATATTGATTATGGGTATGTACAACATCACCTAACCTCTTCATAATGTTCTTAACCTCACGAGATATCCTGTAAGCTTGACCCATCTGGTTCTTAGAAGAGAAGAAACAACATACCTTTTCAAAGAACATACCGCGCTTGCTTAATGGTTTAAGTTGCTCTAGCTCAGCCAGTGTGTGAAGCTCATCAAATAGATCATCAGCATCATAAACAGCATCCTTGAGCTTCTCGATGAAGTCTCGTTCTTCGTTCGACAGCTCCCGCTTGGCCTCAACTACATCAAGAAGCACTTTCTTGATGGTAGAGACATTGTCTTTGAGCTCCTCAAGTTGAGATTTGTAGCCCCACAAGTCGCAAATCTCTTTGATCATCTCACTCCCAATTGCTTCTATAAGTTTTTCAGCAATCGAGATTCCGAATTCAGCCATTGAGGGGTTTTTCAAAGAGTGATATGGGAAAACCAAGAAATGGAAGTAGGCAAACAAAACAAAGGATTGCTTTTTACTATTAATGGGTGATGAATGGCGATGAGTTATTATGAGGCCAGGCTATTTATAGAGTGATAGATTTCAGTTTTCAACTTTCACACTGGAATCTTTGCTTTACTTCTTTTTTTTTTTTCTCTCTGAGGATAGATTATTTGCTTTAATCGTGAGTCGTGAATGTGAAGCAGCGGAGATCATAATTTCCAGCTGGTGTCCCTAAAATGATGAATATATTGCTTTAACAATATAGCAACGTATAGCATATTAGCATTCTGCACTTTCCAAGCAAATTTCCTCTGTTATTTTCTCCATTGCATATTTGCATCATATGCTAAGATACTTTGTCAATCCAACGTGTAATCAGTGCCGGTCCTGAGTTTTCATGGGCCCTAGGCGAATTGATAAATGAGGGCCCTTTACATCTGATTAATTAAAAATTAAACACATAATTCTATTACCAATTGCACATTTCACAACATTAACCAAATAATAACGTTACTAAATATTGAAAGATACATCCCCTAAAAAAAAAAATATTGAAAGATACAACCTTTTTTTTTTTTTAAATCGCACTCGCACTTATGTTCTCTTCCAAAATGTGTACAGGATCAATGAGTTAATAAAATTAATTAGTATTATTTAGCTTTGACTTGTGAAACAACTAACATGTATCCACTAGCCTCGTATGCACGCAATGCGTGCAACAACATATTAGTATAAATACGGATATTCAAAATCGTAAAAAATATTAATATTAATGCGAAAAATAAACATGTATTTTGTACTTACACTTTATTTTTACAAAATATAGGATTGAAAATGAAGATAAAAGAAGTTGGTCTATGCTTACTTTTTCTCATCGGGTTTAACTATTTCGCTTGAATAACATCTTGACTACGACAATTAGGGCTGTTCAAAGACCAGGGTCGGACCGAAATCTGGACCGGACCGGACTGAAGATTCCGGTCCTGTCCTCGGTCCGAAGATTCCGGTCCGGTCCTCGCTCCGAAGAAAATCCCGATTCCATGTTTCCGGTCCGGTCCGGTCCAAACCAAGAAAATTCCGGTCCAGACCGGTGGATCGGAATTTCTGATTTTTTAGTAAAAAAAAAAGTTTATCTGTTAAAAAGTTTAAAAAGTAGTAAAAAGTTAAAAATTTAGAAACCTGTATAAACTTTAGAAATATTGTTATTAATATTATTAAAATTTTAATATATCTAATTAAATTCCAGTCCGGTCTAGGTCCAAATTTTTTCCAGATTCAGGTCCACCAGTCCAGCCGGTTCCGGTCCGGTCCAGACCGGTCCTGGACCGGTGAACACCCCTAAGTCGTCGACAATTGTTGGAAAATAAAAAGATGACTTATACTCTATTTTTCTCAGTAATTTTTTGAATTTTTAATTTATGTATTTTGTATTTGTTATTGAATATTTAAGTAAAAGAAAACTTTGTATTTTTGGCTTTACAATTGTTGGAAATAAAATTTCTTGGTTATGTTAGTTTCCTCATTCTAAGTAATCTTTTAATGGCAATCTTAAACTTTTTTATGTTAATTCTCTCTTTTTACAACTTTCCTTATTATGCATAATTGTAAATCAGGAAATGATTGAGAAAATTTTGAATAGGCTTTTTTTGGTTTCAAATTAGAGGTATATAAGTCTTGTTATAAGGGGACACCATAGCTCCCCTCTTGGCTTATATAATAGAGTTATTATCCTTTACAAAATTATGAGTAAAGCATGAAACATTGTACTAAGTCTATATATACTAGTCTTTTTTGCACGCGATGCGTGCGTGGATTATTTTGGCGGTTATCATTAAATTTCATTTAAGTGTAATTTTGAAGAATGTAATTTACAATCATCATTAGTTCTAATTGAATATCGTTTGGTGTAAATACAAAATATAAAAATTACTTGATGAAGAAGTTGTTTTCTTGGTATTTTTATTACTTGTTAATGGATATTGGTATTGTTATTGCATTTCAAAGTTTAGGTAAAATTAAAATTTTTGTCTTTGATTTTGTAATTGATTTGAAAACTGCTTTACTTATTTTAATTTGTTCTTCAATCATAAATTTTTTCTTTCACTACACATATTTTTATGAAAGTTTATTTTAGCTATTTTGAACTTCTTTTGATATACATATTTTAAATTAGGAAGGACTGTGATTGAGGAAAATTTCAAAATCTTATTAGATAAGTATTTTTATTGGATGAAGGGTTAAAAAGTCTTTTCAAAGGAGGACACCATAGCTCCTCCCTTGGTATATATATATATATATATATATATATATATATATATATATATATATATATATATATATATATATATATATATATAGAAAAGCATTCCAATCAACTACATCATAATATCTTTAAGATAATTAGTGAAGCACCAAAACATTTGTCTAACCTATTATATAAAAACGTACTAAAAAAAATTTATACCAATAAGCTAAATCACTAGACAATAATGACAACATTTAAGATTAATGGAGTAAAAAGTAAATAAAAAATAAAAACCATCATAATGTTTTACTCTCTCCGTCCCATAATATAAGTCTTGTTTCCTTATAAGGTGTCCCAAAATATAAGTCCTGTTTATATTTTCAATCAATAATTATGCCCAAAATACCCTCATGAAAATAATTTAATTCTCAAAATGTCCTCATAATTTCAGCTCCCAATGCACCATTATTAATGACAAAATGGAATCTTTTACCCCCATTAAACTTCTCTACACATTAAACCATGCAACATTAAATGTTCAATTTTTATTTTTTGTTAGAAAGAAAAAAACAATGTAAGTGTTTCCCAATAAAAATGAATCTATTTATCCAAATAAAACAAGATTTCACTTACATTAATTCCCGTATAAAAACATAATCAGGACTTAGTGCTCGTTTGGTTGACAGGAATTTATGTAGGCAATGAAAATTCCCATGATTTTCTCATTTGAGAAGTTGTTTGGTGGACAGACAGTTGAGAAAATGGTTGCAATAGAAATTCCTTGGGAAATTGAAATTCCCACAAAATGTAGGAATTTAATTACCCACTCCCCCTTGGTCAATCAGAATTCCAACATGAATTGCAAATTCCTTGATGCCAACTAAACAAATTTAGGCAATTTCCTAGGAATTACATCAGGAAAGTAATTTCCTAGGAAATGAAACTTCCTACAGGAATTAAATTCTCATGTATACCAAATGAGCACTTATATTATGGGACTGAGGGAGTATAACATATCACCAAAAGTAAAATTATATCAGTATTGCGTTTTTTTTTTTTTGGTATTGAACAGGAAGTAATGAAGTATACTTTAAATTTTCGGTTAGAGTAATGTCTTTGATCTTGCAGACTTGTACTGTAGTTGGTAGGAATTAGTCTCTTCTACAAATTAGTTAGTCTAATTGAGAAAAAAAAAGAGATAAGTCAAATGAGAATGAAGACACTGGCGGACTGCTACCGGGCTCTGGCCAATCAATACTCTGTCGTCCCCGTCCATGTTCGACCATGAAGGAGAGAGAAATAAGTAAATAGGATATATAATAGAATTCCTTCAACGGAGGAAACAATTCGTATTGTTGTTGTATTGGAATGGAGATTGAGTTTTATGTTGCAAAGTTATTTTCCATTGCCGGATTATTAAAGCAACGAGATTTCTTTCATTAATTCTTTTCATAATTTTTTCCGAAATCGACGGTTTTGTAATTGCAAATAAAGATTGGAGAAGTCAAAGAGTTGTCAATCATTAACTTGGGGAAGTAGCAAAATTGAAGGATTCTTTTTAGATTAAAGAACAATTATGGAATTGAAGTTGGGAGGCGGGGTTAGGGGAGAATATGCGCATGGTAGCTTAAGCTCCTTATTTTTGTTTTATCTATGAAACATATATGCTGAATTTGGACCAAGGACTCTTGGGTTTAATGGTATGACTTCTTATCTCCCACATATGAGACCAAAGTTCAAATCTTGGTGGAAGCAAATTCCAATGTTGGAGGGGAGGAGGGGTTGGGGCTTGTTGGGCCTTTGGGTGAGTGACCTTGTGCGAGGGCAGACGAGAGGAAATTCTTCTTACCATGGGTCCCCTTACCGGACCTGGGCCCTAGGCCATCGCAGTCCCGGTCTATGCCCAGGGCCGACCCTGTATGTAATTTACCCATTAGAGATACACCTTAATAAATAATTAGTGGAGTCCGACTCAGCAATATTAATAAATTTTTTAATGTTTTATTACTGATGCATTACTTAACCAATGGGTAAATGTATCAATCTCCCACCATGTGAAGTTATATGCTCGCCAATGTCTGTAATTATCTATTAGTAAATATATATTTCCTCCGTTCTGTTTTAAATGAAACGTAGGGCCCTGGCACGGGGATTTATGAGAGGAGAGAGACAGAGAGAAAGAAAAAGAGGGACTCATGTGATGAGGAGAGAGATAGAAAGAAGTGAATACTAAATAAAATAATGTTTTATTTATTTTGAAATGGTCTAAAATAGTAAGTGTTTCATTTATTTTAAAACAGAGGAAGTATACAAATTGGTATTTTTTTTTTTGTCTATTATGAAAGCATATGGTATTCTCAAGGTACATACCGAAAAGTTAACAAGACTCCACATGACATGACTATATTTTTCTTGTTTCAATCATAAAAGATAATCAAAGGAGCGTATGTCAATAATGCAAAAGTCCAAGTGATACAATAGAAAAAAGCTGGAGAAAGTATTAGTTTGGCCATTTAGGGTGTAGCTCTGGGTTTTGCAAAACTATAATCCACCATTTGCAAAATTATGTTCCTCTTCTCCCAACCAAACAAAGGAAAATGAGAAAACCAATACCTTTCTATAACATGCTTTTTAATCCAACCAAGCACTCTTTAGTCATAGGGGTGTTCATGGGTGGTTAACCGTTCCGAAATAACATTTCGGTTTGGTAACCGAAAGTTTCGTTCGCTCTTTTTTGCGAACCGTAACCGTAACCGTTTAGACCGGTTACCGCCTAAGCGGTTAACTAATTTTTCGGTACGATTTTTGAAGTTAATCATTAACCGTTATTTAAGTTATTTTATTATATTTTACTTAATGTACATATATATATTTTCTATTATTTTGTGCATATACTTTAATATCATATATGCTCTAATATAAAATGTATTATAAAGTGGATAATAAATCCATTGGACAACATAACTAACACTAAGAATTCACTCCATTTCCTAATTATAGTGTTTACATTAGTACTAGAGTTTCCAAATAATCACATACTTCCTCTAATTGTTATAACTTAATAACAAATATTAGAAGTAATGTTATTGTTGGAAAATATTTCACAATAATTAAGTAGAGAAAAAATATTTCGGTATTTCGGTTAACCGTTCCCTCAAAAATCATAACCGTAATCGTACCGTTTAACCGTTACTTTTATCGGTTCCGTAACCGTACCGTTAAAACATTTTTTTATCGGTATGGTTACCACCTATTTAGACCATTTTTCGGTATGGTTTTTCGGTTTTGAGTTTTTTATGAACACCCCTATCTAGCCGTGATCTTTAGACTTCATATATGGTATTTGAAAGTCGCCTATGTGCATAATGGCCATTAATAAAACTCGCGACATATCTTATGAAAAAAGTTGACCTAAAACTTCTTTTCCGTGAATATGAAAAAGCTATATTATTCCAATCTTGTTTGCTAAAATTCGATCAGATATTGAAAGCTGCTGTGATTGGTACATATTCAATACAAGTTTAACTTCTCATTAAAAGTATATGTTGACAATACTACTTTTACAAGATGTACCTAGCTTTTTGTTATTAAGTGCTACAATAAAGTTGCCTTAGAACAACTTTTCCACGAATATGAAAAAGCTATTATTCCATTTTTATTTGCTCTAATATATCTCTCTCAATAAAAGTATATAACTGCAATAATGCACTTTAATGTTTTGGCCAGTCTGAAAAAACTGCTTAATTCACTTATCAGCTTCACTGTCATTACTTTCCTTGTACACAAATGAGTTGGTCCATACCACAAATTTTGATGAAATTTTCTTTAGTACAAATCAACAGACATATATAAGAAGGCCTCCAATTGTATCAACAGACATATCCACTAGGAGCCTTGTCTACTACTCTACTTGTATTAACAAAAATGGAATGAGGAGCCCATGCATGACTTAACAAAAGTGATCATTTCGCGGCTTCATTAACTGCCCCGTCTGCCCCAGTTGTGATACCATACTCCAAACTTGTCAATACGATGGCCTTCCCCTTAACATCCGAAAGTTTATCGGATTGTTGTAACAGCAGCGAGAAGAACACTCTCCTTTTATTATCGGATTGTTGTAACAGCACTGAGAAGAACACTCTCCTTTTATTTATCGGATTGTTGATCGACCTGACCTTCAAATTATGAGTTTTTTTTTTACAAAGTCTTAACTGTTACACAATAATTTATTGTGTAACAAAATATTCACATTTGTGAAATGTCATTGTTGCTTGCAATGCTAGCTAGTACCCCTCTTTCTCTCCACCATACCCATTGCTACGAAGGAAGCGAGTCAGCGACATCCCCTTCCACCTCCCTCCACACCACCACCATGAGCAACATTCTCCAAATTACTTTCTCTCTCCCACTCCCAGCAGCTCAATCTCCCATAATTCACCAAAACAAAATTGTTCCCCAAATTCCGCGAATCATACGACGCCGTATCAATCGATAAAGACAAAAATCATATTCTTGCTGCCATTATCTCACTCAAGAAGACGAGAATCAATCCATGAAGTTGTGATTCTTTTTGTGAAAACCAATCAAGCAATCGATGAATCAAGACGAGAATCAGTCAATCAGGTCTTGTTTCAACACTTCCTTTCTATCTCCTCTCTCCTTCAAGTGATACCGGAAATGGCGAATTCATGTGTGCATAAAAAAAAAAAGAGAAGGGAGAGTGGCGGTGATGTTGGAGGGAGACGAGAAGTTTCGCCAGAGATGGCAACGACAGAGGTTTTGCAGTGCTGCCATTTCTTGCGCATTTTTTTTATTCTTTGATTTTCACTTCATCAATTTTTCATCATTTTTCGTTCAATTGAGTTGCTTCTCCACTGTACTTTGTTGAAATTCTGGTGAAATTTGTTGATCTAATTTCAATCTCTGAAATTGTAGCGAATTTGTTATGGTGGAATTCTATTAACTTGGTGTAAGAAGTATGATCTATAGTTTCACACAAAATTAATTTCTCGATTTTTTCATAAATAGCCGACCATACATTTCTGTTGTTCAAGCTTTGATTATATTGGAGATTTCTCTGACCTAATTTCTCAAAATCGAGGTTTATTTTTTGTCCTCAATTTGTTGTGCTCTTCAACTTCAGCTTATCTCTTGTATTTAAATCATATCTTAAGAGGAGAGAGAAATTAAACTAGGGGAAAGAGAGAGCGTGAAGAGGAAGTGGAATCTCAAAATGTCCCCCCCCCTCCCCTTCCCCCTCCCTCGCCCTTCTTCCTCCCTCCCTCACCTCACCATTGAAAAAGCCTCCAGACCCCCTCTCCCCCCCACGGTTCTAAAGGTCTTGAAAGTCAAGCTACTATCTCAACTCCAAAGTTGTTTCGGGATTCCTTAATTTCGTCGGTGGTGTTTGAAGGTCAAACCCATGCAAGATCCTCTCCCCCCTATTTTCAATCAGACTAATGAGGTTTTCCTCCCTATTTCTCAGGAGGATTACAAAACTCTTTGTAACCCTTGGGCTTGCTCCATAATATCCAAACCTTATGGAAAATCGTTTTCCACCGAATACGTCTCAGCATCTCTTCCAAAGCCCTGGAAAATCACATCACCATGCACTACTTTCCCTATTGGGAAATGTTTTTTTATTTCCAAGCTTACATCTGAAGAAGAAGTCAATAGGGTCCTCTCCGGCGGACCGTGGTTCCTGAATGGCACATTCCTTTCTACTCAAAATGGGCTCCGGGCTTTCAAGCTTCGTCGGCTAGAGTCCACATTGTACCAGTGTGGGTAGAATTGCATGAAATTCCAGTAGAGTTTTTATGTGAAAAAATGCTGAGGAAAATTGGAAATTGCCTAGGATCCTACATCAAGGCCGATACAAATTCTGTAAACATAAATCGAATGAGATCTGCTCGAATACTCATTATGATAGATATAACAAAAGTAAGGAAAGATGCAATATGGCTCGGTAACTTTAAGCAAGAGTTATATTATAGGGAATGGCCGAAGTTGTGTTCCATCTGCGGCAAGATTAATAATCATACCAATGGTTGTAAAAATCGATCGGAGAAATCACCATTGGAGAAGTTCAAAGAATTACCGGTATCAAAATCTTCGACCAAAGACGCTGATGTTTCCGTAGGGCAAGACAAGTGGACCAAGGTTAAACAAAAAAAAATTAAAAGATATTTCCATGACCTTGGTCCCACAACAAAAGGTTTGGGTTAAAAAAAGTACCCAAAAAAACTCGAAGTCGGCAATTTCAGAAGCTGAGAATACTTTTGTAGCTCTCAATGACATCTATTCCCTTAATCTACTGGATATTGATATGGAGAAGTTCCCTCTTGCTGAACCTTCAGTCAAATCATCCTTCTCTCCTCCGCCAAATCCCCCAAATCCTTCTCCAGAGAAATTTCTTTTCTCCTTTCCAACATCTTCAAACACGCCTCTCAATATTTCCATACCTCTTTATTCAAAAGATAAATATAACCTCATCAGTTTATCTATTCAAAACCCACCCTCCCACTCTATTTTCTCTCTCATAGACACCCTCAACAAAAAACTCCATGGCATCCCCTTTTCTCGCCGAGGAGAAAGACCCAGCTCTAGCTCCATTTCTGTCCGACCCTTCGTTCAACAGAAGCTTCTTAATGCCTCCCCCAAAGTTTTCAGTTCCGGTTCATGTCATATTATCCCCAGCTACAACCATAACAACGAGAACCCGACCTCATCTCACCTTCCCAGAGGTGTGGGTCAACAGGTTCAAGTATTACAGGATGGATATAATGGGGAATTGGTCCCGGGTGTATCCGAGGGTATTAAAAGAAATAATTCTAAGGCTAGAGGACACCCCACCGATGTTACAAAACATGATGATGGTGTACCCCGAAGAGCCGGGGAGACTAGTCCCTGCTCATCTCCTCTGCATTTCGGATGTGACGAAAATCTCGGAGATTATAGGGATTTACCTCAAATGGTGGATGAAGAAAACGATCAACGAGTTCTCGGACGAGGCAATTCCGTGGGAACTTCAAGTCCTCTCCGACCCCGTACCCGTACTTCCGCAAGAGCGAAGAGCCCTGTCAATTACCAAGAATTGGCTAATGGTGCAAGCGGGCAGCGAAACCGACAACGTCAAATGGTTACGTCTAACAAAAGTTTGCACTCAAATCACCACAAAAATGGCGTGGGGGATCTCGAAAGAGGACGGGGGGAGGAAGTCGGGTGTAAAAACGAAGGTAAACAACGAGCTCCTCTACAGTTTGAAAGCTCAAAGAATGGTGACCTTGGACAACGATACGCATCCGGAAGTGTTAAAGGAGCTCATGAGTCTCCACCCTCTCAACCCGGGAATGTCGATATTACTTTGGAATGCTAGGGGGTGGCTCGGCAGGGATTCCGGCGTAATATCCGTCAGCTCATCCGTGACCATGACCCAATGATAATTATCATCACGTGTCCCGAGAAAGCATTGAGGAGATATTGAGTAGCTTACCTTTCAATTCCTTTGAGACCGTGGAACCGCAAGGATATTCTGGTGGCATTCTTATGCTATGGAATGAAGGGATTCACTCCTCTACATCCATAACTAAGGAACCAAAGGCTATCCATGGAGTTATCCAGGTCCAAAATTCTTCCCCCTTTTTTATTTCTCCATTGTATGCTAATACTAAAGACCATGGGAGACTAGATATGTGGAATAATCTGATCAATATGAGTCATAATATTAATCTTCCATGGCTGGTCCTTGGTGACTTCAATGAAGTAACATACTCTTATGAAAAATTTGGTGGTAATGCTCCTAAAGACTACAAGATGCGTAAGTATAAAGAAACTATGGATGAATGTGGGCTATATGATTTGGGTTTTATTGGAAGCAAGTATACTTGGTTTAATAAAAGAAAGAGATATCCTATTTTTGAAAGGTTAGATAGATGCTGGGCTTGTGAAAATTGTTCACAAAAATTTCCGGATGCTATTGTTCATAATTTGCCAAGACTGTCGTCAGACCATAATCCTGTATTGCTTAATTTCAATCAGCCCAAAAATCCTACCCGTAATCATTTCTTCAAACTTGAGCCCATGTGGCTTGAAAACCCACCCTTTGATCCTTGGGTTAGAGAACAATGGGCCACGCACACTGATAACCTAACTGGGAAACTAAAAAAATTTAAGTACCGAGATTCCGAGGTGGACCCAAAAAGAGGACAACATTTTGAAAAGTAAGAAAAAACTGCATGCCCGTATTCACGGAGCCCAGGTAGCGTTTGAAACTGACCCAAGCACTCTGTTCCTTTTCGATTTAGAGGAAAGATTAACAAAAGATCTTTATATTATCCTGGCCCAAGAAGAGGCCTACTGGCATATTCGGTCCAGAACAAATTGGTTAATTAATGGAGACCGGAATACCCATTTCTTCCACTTATCTACCATTTTTAGAAGGAAGCTAATAAAATTTTAATGCTCAAAGATGATGTGGGGAATTCTATCACTGACCCAAATGAGATTAATGATCTAATAGTGGATCACTATAAATTCCTTTTCTCGTCTAATTTGCTTTCCCCCCTCCTGACATTATTTCTAATGATTCTTTAAACTGTAGCGAGGTTCCTTCCATGCTAGAAGTTAAAGAAGCAGTGTTCGCAATAGGCAAAACTAAAGCACCGGGGGATGATGGGTTTCATGCCTATTTTTATCATCACTTATGGGATTCCATTAAATTGGATTGCTTTAATTGTGTTAAAGGTATTTTTGATTCGCTTGACATGCCTAAATTTATGAACTCCACCCTTATCTCTCTCATTCCAAAAATTGAGAACCCTCTTAGGCTTAATAACTTTAGACCGATAAGCCTAGTCAATACTTCCTACAAATTGGTCACTAAAATCCTTGCACAAAGAATTAGGCCTTTTTTAAAGGATATCATTTCCCCAAATCAAAATAGCTTTATTCCGGGAAGGGGCTCGGAGGAAAATTTTATAATAGCTTCGGAAGTCCTTCACTCCATGAATAAAAAGAAAGGAAAAAAAGGTCTTTTTGCTCTTAAACTTGACCTCGAGAAAGCTTATGACAGGCTAGAATGGCCGTTTATTGAACATTGCCTAAAAAGTCTGAATTTCTCATATAAGACAATCAAGCTTATCATGAGTTGTGTTTCTACGGGTCAAACTTCTATCCAAGTCAATGGGAACCGAACAAAGACCTTTAATACAGTTCGGGGAATTAGACAAGGTGACCCTTTATCCCCCTACTTATTTATTATTTGCCTTGAGTACTTGTCTAGGACTATTCATGAAGCATGTAATACAAAAGATTGACACCTTTCAAGGTCGGGGGGGTAACACGGAAATATCTCACCTTTTTTTCGCGGATGACATCCTTCTATTTGGAGAAGCTAACTCCTCCACTCTCTCTTCTATGAGATATATCCTGAACTCCTTCTTTGATATTTCGAGACAAAAGTCTAATGACTCTAAGAGTATGTTATATTTCTCCCCAAATACTAACATTAATATAAAAGATGAGTTTGAGCAGGAAATGAACATTTTAAGCACAAATGACCTTGGAATTTACCTTGGTTTTCCCCTTTGCCATAGGTAACTGTCAAAGAATAAACTCAACTTCATAATTGACAAAGTCGCCTCCAAACTGTCATCCTGGAAAGCCAAGAGCCTTAACAAAGTGGGGAGAGCCATCCTTATAAATGCGGCCCTACAGGTAATCCCTCGTTATTACATGCACTTGATTGATTTTCCTTTGGCCATTAAAACTAAATTGGACTCGATTTGTAGTAATTTTTTCTGGAATAGTAAGGAAGATAGGAAAAAAATTACTTGGATTGCTTGGAAAAAAGTTTGTACCCAAAAGAGTAAAGGTGGCCTAGGTTTCATTACACATAGAAACATTAATAACATAAGCCTTGCTCGTCTTTGTTGGAAACTAGATAATGACACTATGTGGGCTTCCAATATTATTAAAGAGAAATACATTAATAAAAGAATTGAACCCCTTAACTTCAAAAAAGGGTCTCACATTTGGAAGTACATAGGGGTTGGGTGGGAGACTTATAAACATAGCATTGCTTGGGTTGTTGGGGATGGGAATTGCATAAATCTTTGGAATGACAAGTGGCTTAATGGCGAAAACTTAAGATCGCTAGTTCAAGGACCTCTTAATAGAAATGAGAATGACCTTTGTTTGAATTCTCTAAAAAATGTGGATATTACTAATGTTTGCTTTATTAGTCTTCCCTCGGAGCTAGTAGAGAGAGTTAGAGTCATTGAATTTTCTTTTAAGAAAGATTATACTTATTCTCTCTGGTCCCACTTGGGAAAATTTAATTCGAAAAAAGCTACTGTTTTCCTTTCAACAAACACTGAGGAGGAATCTTGGGATTGGATTTGGAAGGCTCCAAAGCACCACTTCTTCCTTTGGCAAATATGATGGAACAGAATGCCCACTAATGTTAACATTAATTTCCTTGTTAACTCCTATCCCAAAAATTGTCCCTTCTACCCTCAGGAAGTGGAGAATATGAACCATATGTTAAGGGGCTGTCACAGGGCCATGGAGATATGGAACGAAAAGAAAATTTATATAAATAGCTCCATACCCTTCATTGAATGGTTAAAAATAAATATCACTAAAGACCATAATCAATCTACTTCTTTGGTTCCCTCCAATGTCAATTTCATTTTCGTTATTTGGGGTATATGGCTTAGACGAAACGCTTGGGTGTTCAACAAGAAGATCATTTCTTCTTCCAACTCTATAAAAAATTCCCGTTGGACCGCCACTGAATGGTTCTACTCTAGGGACCAACCTAAGGTGGGAAAAACACCCAACAACCACAACCATATCATAACCATCTCCATCACCCTGACCCTTTTATCTCGTCAAATCCTTCTAACCCCTTTTTAAACCCAGTTTGGACTCCTCCACCTGCATCTAATTTGAAAATCAATGTGGATAGTTCTTTCTTTGGGAAAACCAAAGAAGCTTGTTTAGCTGCAGTATGTAGGGACTGAAAGGAGGGGTGTATATGTCCACCTATTGTTCCAACGCAATGGAGGCGGAGACTAGAGGCATCCTAATGGCTATCAGATGGGCAAAATCTCACAACTGGGAACATAGCATTATCGCGTCGGATTGTATAAATGCTCTACATGAAATTGAACACAACAGGAAGGTTAAGAGTAATTTGTGTAATGTCATTTATGAATGTAGGGAGTTGCTCCAAGAAATTCCAGGACTCGAGCTGCAGCATGAAGGAAGAAATGCTAACAAGCTTGCGGATGCAATAGTAAGATATGCTCAAGGGAGGAACGCATGCTCAAATATTTTGCAGGAATTATCAACCCCTCCCCCGGAATGTATTAAGTTTTTAACAATTGACTTGACAAATTGTAATATGATAGTCATGGGTCGTGAACCCGCTGATTATGGCTAGGAAACTATGTACTAAGACTTTTTAAAAGCTATCTATTATCTTAGAGTTAAAAGCCAACGAAAATGATATCAATTATCTTAAAAATGATATTAATTTGTGTAAAGAGATATAAAGAGTTGAAAAATAATAATGAAATGATATAAATTTGTTAAAAATGATGTAAAAGTGAATAATAATGATATCATATCTCTTATAAAGGATATCAGATTGTGTAATAGTGATAAAGGTATACAAAGAGTTGACAAATGATAATGTTATGACAGATGTGAGAAAGAACAAATATTGAATGCAAAACAAAGAATAATCAGACACAGATTTAACGTGGTTCACCAACGGAGTGTTGGCTACATCCACGGGCAGAGAGAGAATAATATTATTGATGAGAAGAATAACCAGAATTACAGAGGTGATTAATGTCTTAATCGTCAATGAATAAACTAGGTTAAAAAACCTATTTATATGCAAACCCGGAAAATCGCGATCCGCGTCATTAAACCTCCGCCCGATCGGGCGGTAATCGCCAAACCAAAAGTCGTCTCGGGCCCGATCGGGCGACCATCGCCCAAGTCGTAGTTCGCTACGACGCCCGATCGGGCGAACACGCCCGATGACATCGGGGGGCCTGCACCTAAAGCATCTGCTGAGACGTCGACCCCTCCCGGTCGGGCGAGTCGACGAACATGCCCGCTGACCAGATTCAAGGCATAAATTCCTACAGATAAAATAGGGGGAAATGATACAAGTTTGCTGAAAAATGATATAGAAGTCGGTAGTAATGATATGAAACATATCAATAATGACATGAAAGATTTTTATTGATGACATTAAACAACTCCAAAATTATTTCAAACACACCAATAATGACATGAAAGAGTTTTATAGTAACATGAAATAGTCATATTAATTCGGACATGTGAGAATTGTGATGTTGTTACACATACAATAAGTTATGCTTTAACATGCTAAACCCAAAACGCACTCGTTTTTTTATTGTTACTTCTTCCGTTTTTGTTTACTTAGATCGTTTTCCATTTTTGGCAATTCCTTATTACTTGCATCGTATCTATTTTTGGCAATCTATTATATCTTTCGACTTTCTCTCTCGCTAGCACATGAATCTGTTTTTTATCGCTCTCCTCTTCTTGGTCCTGCCAACACAAATGATGAAAGTAACAAAAACAGAGGAAGTTACTTTATTTCATCAATAAAAGGAGATTTCACTACTTGTCAAACCAAACACTTTACATCACTATCTATTACAAAACCCAATGGGAGGGCCTTACTATCTAGGAAGGTACTCCCCAATCCAAAAGGTCCAAAAACAAAGACAACCTATTTACAATTCAGTAAGCCACTTTCTATCTTTCTCACTTACTCTTTTTGGAATAAAGGCTAAAATTCTACATAAAACATCATGCTTAATATTTATTTGTTACTTGTAAAACTCGGGAAGCGAAAACATCCATCTCATTGACGACTTGTAACTATCGAGATAACCTGCTGCATTGCTAGTGCATCTTTGTAAGCATGTGAAGTTGGGAACTGCCATTTTTTACATTTAAAATAGGAAGCTGGAAGCAGATTCACTAACTTCTTGTCTACAGCAACATTAGAAATATCTTTGCAAAAATGTTCAACATGTGTTCCTTTTTAGAACTTAATTAAAAAGGAAACGAAAGAAAATATTCATCAAAAGTAAAAAAGTGGTAAATAGAAAGATGTGGGGGAGAGTTTACCTTGTTTTAGTTGTCATTTATTTCTACAATCTAACCGTGTAACACCTCTGTAGTTTCAGTATCGACCGTCAATAGACCTGAAGTTGATTTTTAAATAAATCAAAACACAAAACGAATAAATTGGAAACAGAAGCAAGCTGAATTAATCTGATGTTTTTTAGACTACTTACAATGATATGCTAGGAATATGTTGAACTTTAGGGTAGTCTTCTCCGTTGGGTTTTTTGCATCTTTCTTCTAGATCTCGGCATCTTCCTATGTAAAGTCTCTGAAGAGAGGTGAGGTTTCGCATCGCTTCTGGAAGTGATTTGAGGGCAAGACAACGATATATGGACAAGGATTGAAGAGATGATAAGCAGCTTATCCATTCTGGTAAGGCTTTTATTCTATCACACCTAAATAGTTCAAGGCTTTGAAGAGAGGTCAAGTACTGAATCCCCTCAGGAAGACTAGTCATATTTGATAAGTATTTGAATTTTAGAATGCGGAGGCTTTGAGGAAATGAACTCCAGAGCATCTTGTTGTCATACAATTCCAATTCTTCAAGACTTGGACAGGCAGGAAACGTCGTCAAATTCGGACATCTCCCCAATCGTTAGCGACAGAGAAAGGGAAATGCGAAACTCGATGATCATCAACCTCTCGGTTGGTCCTCTTTCCACCATCCTTTCAACTTTTCCATACCATATAATCCAAGACTTCGAAGTGAGGGGAAGAAAGTTGTTGTTTCTGTACTGCTAGTGCTGTTATTCGTCTCCATGTACACCAACTTATCCACAGAATGAAGAGCAAGTGTTTTCAGATTTGGCAGTTTACTCAGTATAGGCATCTCTTGTAAATTTGAACAACCTTGAAGGGATATATCGACAAGATGAAAGAGGGAGATCACCCAGTTATCCATTGCTCTTCCCCACCTTGGAATTACTGTGCCCTTGTAGTTGTGGATGGATAATCGCTTCAGATTTGAAGGCGGCTCCAAGGCTTCCATTGCAGCTTCATCATGGACTATAGATCTACCCGGTTTATTCTCAAATGAGATCCCAACTCTCGTCAGATGTTTCATGCTCTTCAAATACCCTCCGCTCCTCTCAATCATCCCTTCCTCTCTTCTATAATGTTCACCAATTTTGATACTAAGCTCTCCTCTAATCTCGGTGAGACATTTCAAGGCTTTAAGCTCATCATGATCACTTTGTGCCTCAGATAAATTTTTCCTTCCCACCACGAAGTTTGGTAGCACTTTAAGACTAGTCAGCTTATCCATTCCCCAAGGCATACAAATCAACTTATCACAACCACTTAAATCCAAGTGACGAAGTTTAACAAGTTGGCAAAAATCTTTTGGCAACTCACTCAAACTTTTGCAGCCACGTAAAAGTAATGTCTGCAAATTATGTAATTTTTTGATCGCATCCGGGATTCCGACGAGGTCTTCATTATAAGACATATTAAGATATCTTATATGCAACAACTTACCTATTG
Source organism: Beta corolliflora (assembly GCA_947648045.1). Classification (NCBI taxonomy): domain Eukaryota; kingdom Viridiplantae; phylum Streptophyta; class Magnoliopsida; order Caryophyllales; family Amaranthaceae; genus Beta; species Beta corolliflora. The sequence goes on from CANSZD010001123.1 coordinate 309,750, forward strand.
AACCTGGCAAACTTCTGATACCTAAACTAGACAAGTCTAACACCCTTAGGAACATCCACTTTTCTACAAATGTATCCACCGCAAAAGGTGTCTCCTTACACGAACAAAAGAACGACCGAATCTTACTACTACCAATAGAGCTAATTTGTGGACATTTCTCACCAATATAATGCACATGTCGAACTTTATCTTTCAAGTTATTCGTAATAGAGTTCACCACACAAATTTCCCCACTCACCACTTCTTGAGCAACATCGTGCAAGAGGTCATGTATTTTAATAGGTGCACCTAGATCATCACTCACTCCTTCGAAAAAACATCTGCGCAACAAAATTAAAAAATGTTCCTCTGCAGCCATCTTCTAAACTTTGGCCTTTGTCCAAGGAGACAATGAATCCTTGGGCTATCCAAAGGCTAATTAGCATCTCCCTCTCTATTTTGGAATCCTTGGGAAACACTGAACAATAACTAAAGCAAGTCTTCAATGAGGGTGCAAGATTGTGGTAACTAACCTTTAAGACAGACATAATAGCATTATTACCCTTCTTAATTTCCGCTAATCCAATGTCTAAAAATGACCGCCACATACTAATGTCTTGACCAAACAACATACTCCCTACTACCCTTATAGCAAGAGGACTTCCATGACATTTTTTAACAATAGTTTTCCCGTTCTCAACTAATTCATGATAGTTTTTTGTTTCATGCCCTTTGTTAAATGCCATCAACTCAAAGAGCTGCCATGAATACTCATAGGACAAACCTTTTAACTCGTGGGTGTGTTTGCTTCCTATGATATTTGCCGTTGTTTTGGAACGTGTGGTTACAACAATCCTACTTCCTCCATGACCTAACGTCAAGAATATTTCCAACTTAAGCCATAGTTCACGGTCCTCATTCCATATATCATCAAGGACAAGTAAGTACTTCTTTCCTTTTAATTCCTCTTGAAATTTCTCTTGAATCACTTGCATTGATGAGGTCCGATCAAAATTCTTCCTAGTAACCGAATCTAGAATCTTACAAAGGATTTCGCTAACATCAAATTCCCCCCTAATTTCATCAGAGACACAAACCCAAATCCTAGTTCCAAACTCCTCTTTAACACTGTCATGATCATACACAAGTTGTGCGACAGTAGTTTTTCCCAACCCTCCAACTCCCACTATAGATACAGCAAAAATATCATGATCTTCCTTTTTATTGTTAGGATCTAACAACATATCTAAGATGACCTCCTTATCCTTCTCCCTCCCAATAACTTGCTTCTCTATGACATAAGAATGTGATTCTTCCCTTCTCATTCTAATAGGTCTGTGGTCAACATTCAACCCATATTTTTTATGGGTATGGGCAATAACATCTAACCTCTTCATAATTTTCTTAACCTCACGAGATATCCTGTAAGCTTGACCCACTTGGTTCTTAGAAGAGAATAAGCACCGTACCTTTTCATACAACTTACCGCGCTTGCTCAACGGACCTTTAAGTTGCTGAAGCTCGGTAAGTGTGAGAAGCTCATCGAATAGATCATCGGCATCATAAACAGCATCTTTGAGTCTCTCGATGAAGTCTTGTTCTTCGTTGGACAGCTCCCGGTTGGCCTCCGCGTCAAGGAGCCAGGGGCGGTTCTTGGCCCATGCAGTATAGGCGACGGAATAGGGCCCCCAAAATAGAGGGGCCCCAAAATATATTTATATCAAATGTTTGAAAGAAACACAAAAGCAAAGCATTTGGATCAGTGGTAAAGTGGTAAGGGATGGGAAACAAGGTCGCGGGTTCAATTCTGGGTAGGAGTAAAATTCATTTATTTTTTGTTGTTTCAACAACTTTGGGAAAGTCCCCATATGACTCATCACATTAATTACCATCCATGCATAGGTTCTTTTTGCTGCTTCATATTCCCAATTTCCCCATTAATGGCTACTCTTTTTTCCAACTCCCTCTCATTAATTTCTACTCATCCTCCCATATTATTTTTTTTGTAATTTCCCAATAATATTTACTTTTTTTTCCAACTCTCTCTCCTCCCATATTGATGTACAATGTGTTGTTGGTGATTTTGCTTCTAAATGTGCAAAAAGAGCAACACTTTTTAAGTAGATGTGTTTAGATTATTTTAATATGATGTAACTAGATATTATTTTCAATATTAAAGTAATTTTTTTTAATTGAGAATCTTATATCTTTTATGAACTACATATGAAGGGCCCAATTTTAAGAGAGTGTATAGGGCCCCCGTTATGTTTGCCCCGCCCCTGCAAGGAGCACAGTCTGAATGGTTGAGACATTTTGTTTGAGCTCTTCAAGCTGAGATTTGAAGTCCCATATGTCGCACATGGTTTGGATGGTCTTACCCCCAATCACTTCTATGAGTTTTGCAGCAACCGCGGTTCCGAGATCAACCATTTTTTTGTGCTCTTTTTCCAGAAAGTGATGGAAAACAAAAAAGGATACCAAGCAAAACAAAGGTTTGGTTAGTTGTATTATTATTATTGACTATTGAATTGTGGTGAGTGGTGATGAGGTATTGTAACTTGTAAGGAAGTATTATTCCTATTTATAAAATTGTGAAGATTCCACAAAAAATGTCAACGAAAAATCCAGGAATAAAAAAAACCAAATGTAAGTTGCTCGCGCCTCATTCAACATGGTTCGGCTAAGTGGTTGCCACTTGCCAGGCTGCGAGCCTGCGACAAGTATCTCTTGACGATTGGAGGAATTTGGCTATCCAATATCTAGTGTAAAATAGTAATTTGGCCAGTTATTTCACTTAACCCAAAAAACAAAGTCACGTGATTTCTGCAAAAAGCAACTCAGCACCATTTATAGAGGACGTTGTATAAGCGTTCCCCAAAACATGGAACTAAGAAAACTGTCTTTTGTCCTTTATGGCTATGTTCAGTTCACCTTATTTTTGCTTATTTCGCATCGATCGATCGATCGATCGATCGGAAAAAATAAGTTCGATCGATCGAAAAAAATAAGTTCAGATCGGATCGAGATCGGATCGATCGATCGTATCGTATCGTATCGATCGATCGATCGATCGATCATGCTCATATTTAAAAACTTATTATTACTATTAATACTATTATTTACTAGTAAATTTGTTCAAAAAGATTATTATTGTTGCTGTTGTACTTATTAAATATTAATATTGGTAATTATTATTAATCTCGTTGTTATCATTATAAATGTCATTGTTATCATTATTTTAAGTTATTTTGTTGTTATTAAATAATAGAAAATAAAAAGCCACGTGTTAAGAACATAAGATTGGCGCAAAATAAGAAATATATAAAATATGATAGCTCAAATTCATGACAACGAAACTACTAAGTTCGGATTACATTTCAAAATAAGCTAAGTGCGAGATACAAATTATAAATTTAGATCCCAGATACATCTTCCTACCGAATTCCAAATCTCTCTAGCTATTTGAAGTTGCACCCTATCCATTTCTTTCTTGCGCAAGTCATTGAACATATCACAATCCGCTCTACTTGGTGCAATATTTACGGTCCTTGAAATCGGTATATCCAACTCATACAATCGGATGAAATTTTGGAGTGTGAATGCAGTAAACCATAATAGCCAATTGATACGGGACATCCATGTTCGGCATGTTTGACAATATTTTCCATCTCTTTTTAAGGGTTCCAAAACATCTTTCAATTGTAGTACGGAGAGATGAGTGACGATAATTAAAGTTTTCTAGCATGCCTTCGGAGGGGGCCATTTTGAAATTCGGGAATGTGATATCTTATATTTTTATCTTTAATCGGACTCAAGTATCCAATAGTATTTGGATATCCAAGCATCTACCAAATAGTATTTTCCTCGCTAAAAAAATGAGAATGTAAATATTTTATCTTGTATTATAGTTGCAGAAAAACAAACTTTTTTACTAATTCATACCGGCGGGGGATGTGGAAATTGAAATTTTGGTTCACTTAAGCAATGACTCCAAACCGTGATATCATGAGCACTCCCTTCAAATCCAACATTGACGAATGTGAATAATCTATCAAACGAACATGCGACCAAAACATTCCACGTTTTGTTTCCTTTGCGTCCCCGAAATGCTATACCATCATTGTCGCTTACAAGTGCATTTATATGAGTCCCATCTAGAGCTCCAACACAATCCTTAAAACATGACAACAAATAATGCGTTATTGCCATTGTAGATAGAAGATATAATATGCCAAGTAATGCAAGGTGTAAAATTATAAGGTGGTGTGAAGTGTTACCTTAAAGAATGGCCAATATAGTTGGTTTTGCGCTATTTGCGCGAGCACTTCATTCAAATCTTGATATGGTCTTATGATCTCGGGAGACGGATGGACCATTGCTTTCAATACTTGTTTGAAATAGAAACCAATTGTTGCAATTGAATGTTGAAATCGATCAAAGAACATCACGATAGGAACTTCCTTTAGCCATAATATATAGAAAAATTCCTATTTGCTCCGCCACTTCAATGAATCTACCACTTGATAATAATTCTTTTTCCGACAAACAAGTAACCGATTGTAAAAATATGTTTCTATCTAATCTTAATTGCTCTTTAAATAGACCGGGATGAGCATGTAACAATCTATGTATATATTCACTACCACCTTCTCCACCTATCCTTAAAGGTAATCTTTCAATTTGTGTGAGTAATCTCTTCAACTCCTCTAATGCAATGATTGTGACACAAATCCGAATCATAGCGTCCATTCTACAAAATTGCATCATAATTGAACAACTCATAATATTGTATAGACTTAAGAAATTGCAACAAACAAATAATTGAAATATAAAAGGTCATAATATTAGCAAATAAAGCTTAAAAGTTCCATAATAAAATTTAACATAATGCAATAACATCATATCAAGCTACTTAAACTTAAAAGTCATACAAAATATATTTTATAAAAGATCAGATCAGATCAGATCAGATCAGATCAGATCAGATCAGATCAGAAAAAATAAGTTCAGATCAGATCAGATCAGAAAAAATAAGTTCAGATCAGATCAGATCAGATCAGATAAGTTCAGATCAGAAAATTTCAGGTGAACTAAACATAGCCTATGTAAGGTAAAAATTGACAGTAGAAACTAACCGTTGGAAAATGAAACCATTTCGTGAAATTCTTTTTGATCTCTATTAAAAATAAAATTTCGGAAGAATGTATAATATATGTCTGCAAAAAGATTCATAGTTTGTTCACCAGTTTTTGCGTTTCATCTGGGAGGATTAGAAAAAAAAATTAGAGCTTTCTTAAGTTACTTAAGTTATACTCCTTCCAGTCTTTATTAGTTTACCCGTTTCTTTTGTATAGAGTTTTAAGGAGAAATAATGTTGTGGACATAGAAATAAAGAGAAACTATTATTTTATACTTCATCCGTTCCATAATAAGTAAACTAGCCTTCTTTGCACGCGATGTGTGCGTGGATTATTTTGGCGATTAATCTTAAATTTCATCTAAATGTATTCTGAAGGATGTAAATTACAATCATCATTAGTTCTAATTAAATATCATGTGGTGTAAATACAAAAAATAAAAATTACTTGATGAAGAAGTTGTTCTCTCGGTATTTCTATGACTTATTAATGGATGTTAGTATTGTTATTGCATTTCAAAGTTTAGGTAGAATTAAAATTTATGTCTTTGATTTTGTAATTGATTTGAAAACTACTTTAGTTATGTTAATTTATTCTTCAATCATAAACTTTTTCTTTCACTACACATATTTTTATGTCAGTTTATTTTAGCTACTTTCAACTTCCTTTGATATACATATTTTAAATTAGGAAGGGCTATGATTGAGGAAAATCTCAAAATCTTAATAGGTAATAATTTTTATTGAATTAAGGGTTAAAAGAGTCTTTTCAAATGGGGACACCATAGCTCCCCCCTTGGCTCATATAATGTAGATATAGGACCAAGACAAAGATTTAATAAACATCACTTTCAAAAGCCAAAAAGTAATAAAATACCCTTTTCATTATTAAAAGGAGGAGAGAGAAAAGTAAAACCACACAAGTTTGTGATGGGTACTCTTGTCATTTTGTCACTTTCTTTTTTCCATTTAAGATATGTTTCACTTATTTTGAAATGTTCTAAAATAATAAGTGTTTCACTTATTATGGAACGGAGGAAGTATTAAAGTTGAATGTACGTGTAATGGAACGTTAGTGGTCCCATTCAAAACATAGAAACAAAAGAAATGGGTAAACTAACAAGGACATCCCAAGAAGGAATACGAGAAACTAATAAAAGTAGGAGGGAGTATTTCATAGCATTTCGACATAGTTCATATATTGTATGAGAATTGATCGAACAACTTAATCTAGAATATACTTAATAGTAATTCGGCATAGTTCTCATTCTATGAAAATCGATCGGATCAACTTAACTTATTAAGATATAGAAGTATTCATAGAATCATAGTGATTCATATCAATTAGATTTTCATTAAATAATACTCCCTCCGTTTCTATTTTTCTACACACTTTCCTTTTTGGTCTGTTTCTTTTTAATCTACACACTGTTGCTTTTTCTATTTTAGGTAACATATCACATCTACTTTATCCTATTTTTCCACCCATGTCATCCACTTTTTAATATTTTAACCCACTTTTTACTTTCTCTCTCTCACTTTTCAGTTTCTCTCCACCTTTTAGGTTTCTCTCATACTTTTGTACTTATTCCTGGTTCTCCCCCAAAGTGAAGTAAGTAAGTTAAAATGAAACGGAGGGAGTAGTATGAATTAATCTACTAAGTTGCACCAACACAAAATGACAGGCAACCGCATAGGCCCCCGGAAAATTTAGAGCCTCTAATATTACTTTCTTTATTAGTAGTCATTTACACGATTTTCATTGTCGGCGTTGTACACCTTTATTATATTTGAATTTTTTGTTGTAAAATATGATGTTAATGATTTTCTTTTCCATTTTATAATATTAAATTAATTTCTTTCATATTTTTATTTTTAAGATATTAATTAAGGGTCTACTTTTAAGATTTTCTTTTCCATTTTATAATATTAATCAAATATTTTTTCCCTAAATTGGGCCGCTAATATCACAAATCTTTTTTTTTTACAAGACTAATATCACAAATCTACAATATGATTGAAGATAGCATAAACATGAGTCCACGTAGCATAGACATGGGTTTACAAAAAAAAACATAATATAACATGTAATGTAGTAAAGAGATTTCATATTAGTACTTCATGTTTTCCATCATTAACCCAGGACAATTGATGACTCCTAAATCCTACTATTGCAAAAAATTGACTTACAGGCCACATACAACAACCATGAAATTTCCTCCCATAGTTAGGGCCAAACTTGGTTGTGGATCGCAAAGCAGCAGGTAAATTAGGGGTACAAAGAACATCACCACTTGTCGTCAATGGAGCAGAGCCAGAAGAGGATGCACTCTTATCGGCGGCCATATCGTCAACGGAATTGTTGTAAAGGGGGAAGGGGTCAAATGAGGGGGGTCGTTAGGGGTGGCGCAGATGGGGAGTATAAGTAACCTGCGTCTTTTTGGTAACTAATATTTAAAACATGTTACACTAATTTTAAAACAAATCAGCTGGTTTCCCAAATCCGATTTATTGTAAAAAATACAACATTACACTTGACACCTATAGGACTCGCAAATACAGAAACAATAGTTATGTGGCCATCATGGTACAAATAGTGTTCTACTTGTTCCATCTACTTGTTCCACAGATAGCCCTTGCAAGTACACCAAAAGAAGTTTATTGTACCTGAACAGCGGTTGACAAGTACGTATACAGAAATACATACACTAGGCTTATAATTAATCTGACAGTAGTTTATTATGAAAAATTTGTATTAGAACTACACACCTACAAATCTCACAGTTACAGCTATAGTGCGTGCAAATACATGGATAGTGGTTTGATACACTAAATATGTAAATGACGTAGGTCTTACAATTTGAAGATCTATAACAATTCTTAATTTACACATTAGAATATACAAAATCATTCGTTAGAATAGACGATCTTCAATTGAAAAACCAAGAGAATTTGGAGAACAAAAAAAATAGAAAAGAATAGTCATGTTATATGTTAAGCTGCATAAGAAAAACTTATAAAATCATTCGTTACAATAAACGATCTTTAATTAACAAACCAAGAGAATTTGGAACAATAGTCATGAAAAGTAGACAAAATCATTCGTTACAATAGAGGAGTTTTGATTAACAAACAAAGAGCATTTGTAGAATATAATATTTGAATATAATAGTCATGAAGAGTAGACAAAATCTACTTGTTACAATAGACGAGCTTTGATTAACAAACAAAGAGCATTTGTAGAATATAATACTTGAATATAATAGTCATGAAAATCATTTGTAGGATATAATAATTGAAAACAATAGTCATTGAAAATCACATACAGGAACAGTGGTTATATGTGCAATTATTGGACATATATTCGTTGCTATTCAAGTAGATATTTTTTTTGAATTACACAAAGTAAACATATTCTGTAAATATAATGGTTTCGATTACACATACAAAGGTTTGTTCTCGTAACCATAATGGTTATAATTAACCTATAAGACTTTCTTTTACACAGACAGTGGTTTCCCTTGATCGTTACCACACCACATGAATTTTATGTGTATATATATAATGGACGTGGGGAGTTAAAAAATTGTATAGGATCACACCTTGTGCACGATATATATATATATATATATATATATATATATATATATATATATATATATATATATATATATATATATATATATATATATATATATATATATGATATGCAAACAATAAAATACCAAAAACTTGGGATGCTTATTAGTACGTTATAATAAATTATATTGGGATGATTATTAGTATGTTCTAATAAATTACTATTATTGTTTAGTAGACGATCATATGAAGGAAGGACCTCATATGAAGGAAGGACCACAAACTTGGGATTATCATTAGTACGTTCTAATAAATTATTTGGGATGATTATTAGTATGTTCTACTAAATTACTATTATTGTTTAGTAGACTGTAACACCCCGACCCATCCGGAGTCGAGTATATTGTCACCAATGCGCATCCAGGGCCAAGTTCTTCCGGCGCATTTTGTCCTCACTCATGCGCACCCTGAGAAACTTCCCAAGAGGTCACCCATCCCTGGACTACTCCTAGCCAAGCACGCTTAACTGTGGAGTAACTAAGGAAATGAGCTCCCTAAAAGAAAGATGCATCTTGTTGGAATGAGTAGCCTACTAAATCCCTTTAAAGCAATCATGAGGGGTATTACAAGACGATCATATGAAGGACCATAAACGTGGGATGGTTACGCGAGTCTCAATACATTACCATTAACACTAACGTGAGACCGTCTCTTCAAAAACGGACTCTTTAAGGAATGGCAATTGGCCCATTTATAACGTATTTTATTAGAAAACTATATAGTAAAAGAGATAGTGAGACAACCAACGAAGGCAAAAAAAATTGAATTTTTTGTGGTCATTGCCATTTTTAAAAGTGTTGTAACCTTCTAAGGACAAGTAGTCGTTCGCAATGTACATTGTAACTAGAGGTGTCAATTCAGTTCAACAGTTCAGTTATGGTTATAACCAAACAATTCAGTTGATATCAGTTCAGTTTATACCAGTTGGGAAAATTAACAGTTCAGTTCAGTTCAGTTAACAAACTTTTCAGTTCAGTTAACAAACTTTTCAGTTCAGTTTAATTCAGTTTTTTACCTTTCCATTTTCACTTCAGTTCAGTTGCAGTTTAAATCAGTTTTATCCAAACAGTTAAACCAACCAACGGTTGAATCCATAGCAGTTAAAATTTGTTGCGGTTATTTTCAGTTTCGTTTTGGTTAATTTCAGTTATTGACGAAAACCACATAACTTCGGCGATAACCGCACCGGTTCGGGTAGGAGCTAATCACACTCTTGTATTTGTTCGGGAAAAAATGAGCTTCATGTCGGGTTTTGGCCAGATGTTTTTCGGGTCCGGTTAAAAATTAATGCAACAAATAAGTGTTGTCGGCACTTCAGTAATTGCCTCGAAAAAAATAGTTGTACTTCATAAAAACGTGTATGAAAGTGCCATTGGTAAAAGTGTATTTTATTACTGATATATATGATTTGGAATAAGACAAATTTATATAAGTCGATATTCAAACTTCTAGTTGTATGCAAATCATATCATATTTGATTTAAAAAGGACGTCTCATATCAATGTAAATTATTATAAACATCCTCAAAAGACGAGTTAGACTTTTTAAAAAAGTTGATTATATTAATGTCTTACTTTAACTATAAGGGCTTACTATAAGTCTATAATGATACTAGTCATTGAAATTTGAAAAACATATAATCGACGTAAAATAAGTTAATATTATATCAGATCAAGGTATCTATGTGTGACAGTAAAGTAATTGAAAATCACTTTGCTTAATTTAAAGTAAGATTAAGTTGTATCCATTTTGATTTTAAAACATAATATTCGAGTGAGCCAAATTGATATTGGATTACAACGAATCTCGAACTACAACGATTAAAGAATGTGAGAGTCAAATGGATTGAACTTGTCACTAATTAGATTAAACAGTCACTATATTACAAAGATGGTTTGTTCTCTTCTTAATATTGGGATTGGACCGTTGTCCAGTTTAAAATTAAGAGTATGTTGTCTCTTACAAGTTACAAGACCAATTGATTGAACATAACATTGCTCCATGCCTCCATTACGATATCGAAAATAATATTGAAGTGAAACAAGTTCGTATCAATGTGAAACGATAACATAAATGAAGATAAGAACACTCCAACGTAGTTAATCGTTTATAAGTTACAATTATTTTAAATTTCAAATATCTAATTTAAGCTAAAACAAGTTGATACTAGATTATATAATGTATCAATGTAAGCTTACAATGTAACCGAAAAGGCAATGATCTATCAAAATGAACCTTGCTTAAGCTTTATGTGTCGCAAATACAAAACATATTGCTAAAGCAAAACAAGTTGATAAGTGAAGTTGTTACTAACTTATTCGATTAGACGTTATATATGCGAATACATCTAAACACATAAACAAATTGAAACAATTTGTTATTGCACAAGACTAATGTATACTGAATTACTGATATTGCATTAGATATTTTGATCTATATATTGATATAAGTCGATTAGTTAATTGGTGTATATGATTTACATGGACTGTTTATGTTAAAGATACTTTGTATTATGAAATACTTTGTATTCTGTTTACATTGACCATTTATGTTAAAGATACTTTATTCTCTGATATACTCTTTATTCTCTACTGAACATAACAACGGTCTATATAATTTGATCGTTTTAAGTAAATAAACTCATTAAAGTTATACGATTGAAATAAAATAATATGTTATTAGATAACATCAATTCATCAATGTAAGCCAAAAGTTTAATTAAATAATTCAAAACACCATTCAAATTAATTGTCTCCATGTAACACTAATTTCGTAGCAAAAGTATTTATTTTAATTCATGATATGCAACAACTAACAAATTGTTATTGAATAATAATAATAATAATAATAATAATAATAATAATAATAATAATAATAATAATAATAATAATAATAATAATAATAATAATAATGATAATAAAATAATAATACAATTTTAAATAATGACTTAAATAACAAATTATTACCGTTTAAAATAATATGCAATGATGCCACAATGGGCCGGCCCATTTTAATTGAAACCAACTGTTGGTTGCCCTAGCCCTAAATCCCTCACTTGGCTCACTATATAAAGAACAAGACTCCCTTAAACTGTTCCCCTCACTCTCTATTTGACCTAGTCACCTAACCCTAACTAAAACTAAAACGGCGAGAGGAAAGAAAGAGACACTCAGACACACACAATTCATCAAAAAACTGAAGAGCTTCAAGGTGCCCTAATTCTCTCAATTTTCTCCATCTCTCACACACACAAAATCTTTTCATCAATATCTCCTCTTCCAATTTCGCTTTGAATGTCGAAATTTTTGCCCTAATTCTCTCAATTTTCTCCATCTCTAAGTCTCCACTAAATGGCTCCACATTTTCTGGCACGCAGCGACGACGGTGAAGCGGAGTTTCTGGCGACGGTGACGACGGCGGGCAAACGACGACGGTGGGGCTAACGACGGTGGGGCTAACGACTTTGAAGGCTTCAATCTTGAAGGAAGGTTATGTATCTTCCTTGTTTTAGCCTTTTTTTTGTTAAAATTAAATGGTTTACATTATCTGAATGTTTTTTGTTTATTTATGCCTTAGATCTGATTTTTTTTTTTTTTGAATTTTATGTCTTAGATCTGTGACATTTTAGGGTTTTTTAAAGTTTCAATAATGTTTACATGCGGTATTTTACCTGTCTATTTATTTAGTTTTTTTTATAGAATTTTCCGTCGATAATTTCTATTTAGTGCTTAGATCCGAATGTTTTAGGAATTTTTTATTTGTTTTATGACTTAGATCTGAACATTTTAGAATTTTTATGCTATATGCTATCAGTTATTGTTAATTTTTTTTTTCTTTTTTAAAGAATTTCTTGAAATTTTAGTCGATATTTTATATATGTCTTAGATCTGAATGTTTTAGGATTATTTCTTAGATCTGAACGTTTTAGGTTTTTTTACGTATATGTTATTGTTGCTTTATTTATATTTTTAAATAATTTTCAGTTGATATTTTATATTTTATGCCTTAGATTAGATCTGTACGTTTTAGGGTTTGTTTAATTATTTATTCTTTAGATCTGAACGTTTTAGGGTTTGTTTAATTATGAATCCTTTAGATCTGAATGTCTTAGGGTTTTTAATTTTTTATGGCTTATGTTAATTTTTTTCTTGATAATTTGATTCGAATTTTCAGACAATATTTTAGGGTTTTTTGATTTATTAACTGGAAATTAAATTTATTAAATTTGAATTACATTATTTATATCAGTAATTTATTATAATTTATGGCCTGGGTCAGTTTTTGATTTTATTAAATTAAAATATGATTAGAAAAAGCAATCAAAAACCCTAAATTTACTAACTGACCCAGGCCCCTTTTAACCTTGCTCGACGTCTTGACCCGGGCCCAACATACGCCCCCGAGGCCCATCTTACGACCCGGTTCGACCCGAGTACGACCCGAGTGTCGACCGAGGCCCACCTGACCTGACCCAGGCCCACCTGACTGACCCAGTTTTGGTTGATGAATAAAGTCCCGAATGGTTTTCTTAACTATCAGTTTTGGTTGTGACCCTTGGATTCCTGTGTTGGGAACTCTTCTTTTTGGTGTATTTTTGGGTTTATATAAAAGAGATGCCCATAGGCTTCCTTGCTGGATGCACTAAAGCTGATTGGTTGTGGGAATTATTTGGGAATAAAGTCCCGAATGGTTTCCTTAACTATCAGTTTTGGTTGTGACCCTTGGATTCCTATGTTGGGAACTCTTCTTTTTGGGGTATTTTTGGGTTTATGTAAAAGAGATGCCCATAGGTTTCCTTGTTGGATGCACTAAAGCTGATTGGTTATGGGAGTTATTTGGGACAGTGCTCGATGATGATATTTTTCATGTAACAAAGTTGGGCTTTTCAGCCTTGTCATTCTTTGTTATCTGATCTGAGAGCCCAATACATTAAATAATATTAATCTTTTCAATGGCGATGGTAAGTTTAAAGGTAATTTGTTAGCAACTTAGCATCATTTTTTTTATATCAAGTTGTTTATAAGTTTGTGTTCTGATCCAGATTTTGTTCGTTTATTGCCAAGAAGCAGTAGAAGATTATGGCAAGTGTTTGAGAGGAAGGCAGATGTTCTAATGTATGGCAGTAAATGAAGATTAGTTGCATGTTTATTGTAATTTATTAAATTTATGATTTTTGTATAGTTTAGTATTGTAAAATATGAATATTGGAGAATAAATAAATTAGCAATTTTGTCCTAATTTTCTCTTTTTATTGAAATGTTTTTCTTTTTAGTAATTTTAGTGTGAATGTTCTTTAAAGCTCATAGCATTCAAACTACCTAAAGGTTTGAGATAACATTTTCAACAGGAAGTTTATTAGTTGAAATTATTTAATATTAAAAGAAGGTTTTTGATATGCAATTTGTGAAGGTATGTTGAGAAATAAAAGACGACTAATTTAGGTAGTAGATATAAATCATCTTAATGTAAAATGATAAATGTGTAAAATTTCTTGTTTTTAAAAAGATCTTGTCATGGGAAGTTATTAGGATTAATATTTCAAATATGTTGTGGCTCAAATTTTCAATGAAATAAAAAAAGGTTTAATAGATATGAACATATCATTTTATAATGAGATATAGCGATAATGTCTTAACTTTATATTAATAATATAATATCATCATAAATTTATGTGAGTATTAATATTATCATCATAAATTCCGTGAATTGGAATATTATCATGAATTTAGGTAATATGTAAATTCGGTTACATTCTGATTAAAAATTCGTTTATAACAATTTCAACTTAAATCGGTTTTAGTTTTCGTTCGGTTTCATTTTAGTTTCAGTTTCAGTTTGAATCAGTTCAGTTAATTCAGTTACATATTCGGTTCGGTTCGATTCGGTTGATCGATCAACTTTTCGGTTTTTCACGGTTATTTTCGATTCTGTTTGTTTCGGTTCGATTGCGGTTCGGTTTTGGTTATTTATTTACGGTTTATTTCGGTTTCGGTTTATCATTTTTCGGTTGATTTCGATTCTGGTTAATCGCGATTCGGTTTAATTCGGTTCAAATTTCGATTATTTCGGTTCAACCGGCAGGTTTATTAACCAAACGAACTCTAATTGTAACCACTTAAATAGTTATTACTAACCTTCGTATGAGAAATAATGGTCGTTTAGTAACAAGTTGCACGTGCAAACCGACTATTGAAATAGTCGATGCTAACTTTATACGGATAAGTCATCGTTGACGATGTACATTGTTACCACTCAAATAGTTTTTACTCACCTTTATAACACGATAAACATAATACGATACATACTACTTACATACGTGGATAGTGGTTTTGTAGCTACGAAATTGCAAGTACATAATATATATGCCACCACACGTGGCTTCTATATTATATATTCTTCAGTTGCATGTTAGCAGCTACAAAACCACTATCCATGTGAGCATAAATTATATATAGGAAGACAAGATGTCTGTACAGTAATTTCTTAACAGGATTCCAATTGTACACCCTACTAGTGCAATGCCAACATTGGTATGTATAAGCGAAAACGGTAAATAATTGACTATATAAACTTTTTGTTTACAGAATTAGTACCTTTGCATACATGGATAGTGGTTATGTAGGCTGCAAATTTGATAGTAAAGAATATATATGCCACCACACGTAGTGTGTATAATTGGAATCCTTTAAATAATTCACTATATACACTAGTGGCTTACCTTTTTCTTCCTACTCTGTCCTTGCCCCATTCTTCGCCAATTAACAATTACTCCATATATAAAGTTACACAGCAATTCAACTGCCATTCCATATATATAGGCTTTGTTTAGCAAATAGAGTTTAGAGTTTAGCGGTTAGAGTTTAGAGTTTGTTGTTAGAGTTTTAACTTTTTGTTAAAGCAAATTTGATTGCTTGATTTGACAACTTTTTTTTTATAAATGTGTTTGGTAACAATTAAGCGATTCTTTAAAAGCTTATTGCCATTTGTTTGTGTGAAATGACATTTATAGACATTTTAATACATATGTATAGTATTATTATTAGAAGCAAAAAAGTCATTGAACATATTTTTACCTAATCCTCTAAAGAAAAAGCTCTTATTAGAAGCTTTTTCATTTTGAGAGTTTTTATTCCAAAACTCTCTTATACCAAACACCCCTTTTAGAGTTTTTGGTAGCCAAAAACTCTAAAAAGTGGTTCAAAACTCTCTTTTTACTCCAAAATTCTAATTGCCAAACACCCCCATAGTTACTTTAAATAAATTTATATGACCTAAATTAAACATATTGGTATGACAAAATTACACTTTTTTGTAATTTTTCACTCCCAATTTACACTTTTTCTATATCACAAAATTACATCAAAAGTACAAAGATATCACTTAATTTACGACATAAATAATTTGCAAAACGAAATTATAAATAATACATACTTTTTTATCGAATACTTCCAACCTTAGTCACGACGACTCTATATTTTCATCTTCAAGAACAGGAATATCCCAGAGATAAATCTTTTCACCTTCACTTTGAATTCCACTTTCTCACCCTCAATTCTTCATTTTTCTTGATTGTTCTTGATTTTTTTGGATTTTTCTTGATTTTTCATTCCCAATTTTTACACCGTAAATTTGAATATTTTTCTTGCACAAAAAATTTCACCTACTCATTTTTCACCTTTTACACAGTAAATTTGAATATATTTCTTACACATAAAATTTCATCTACTCAATTTTCACCTTTAACACCGTAAATTTGAATGTTTTTCTTGCACACAAAATTGCACCTACTCTTTTTTCACCTTGTATTTTTTCACAGGATTTTTTGTACGAGTACATAAGAAAGTTTTCATATTCTTTAAAAGACATTGGGGACCAATAGTTTTTCAAATGGATAGTAGGAGTTGGTAACTCATCATTGCAGCGTATTGTAGCTTCGCCGAATTCAACAAATATTCACGTGGGTATGGCAGTCTTTCAACTTTGTGCTTTTTCTTAGCGGAAATTACGGTTTTGCCCTGGATACGGATTTCCTATTCAATATCCAATATCGGTTTATCATTCCTCTGACATTGACGCGGGTTCATTTCTTGTATGTAAAATTTTGCCTCCTTTTTACATTTAATTCTATCTTTTATCTTTTTTTTCTTTGGCAATGATCTCCTATACGGTTTTTTTTTTTTTTTTTGGTTCTTTCTATACAACTTCGCTTCAATTTTGTTTTCTTTTCTTTCATTTTAGGTTTTATGGAGCACATTATGTCATTTTGTTCATCTTATTTATTGGAAAAACATACATCATGATCCAAACTTTCACTAATTTTCCCTAAAAAATTCCACTTTCAGATTATTTCGGAAAAATCCTAAGTATGATGGTATCTTCTCAAAACAATCTGAACTCTTTATTTTATTGTGCGAATAGATCCAAAATAGATTAACAAATTTAAGAAAAATAAGAGTTCGGATTATTAGTGCTACTTACTAAAGATTTAAAAACACTTAACTAATAGATAATAAACGATAATATATCTCTTTTTCTACGGAAAAGGTAACACAAGGGTTCAATTACTAGTTTAGTTATTAGTTGTCTTTGAAACCAACACATTGTAATTTCTAATCACTATATCTGGGTTTTTATCGAACCCATATGCTTTAAAATCTGGATCCGTCAGTAATATAAGTATCCCATTTTCTGGGTTCTGAAAGAGTAGCACACAATCTCATTGTTCATCAAACTTGATATCACATCTTTTCTAGGGTTTTAGAAGAGAGAGAGAGAGAGCTTGTGAGAGATATGTATATTTATCATCATTGTCCGTCTAAAATGTTACCCCCCCTTTTCTTCCTCTCTATCTCTCCAATAGTTGCGGGTAATCTTTGAAATTTCATCATAAATTGAATTAAAATGTCGATATATGAATTTTCTCTCTTTATTGTAGATTTATTTAGAATGAGAGAGATTTGAGATTATAGACAAGGTTTGAGCAGGAATAATGGAAGATTTATGAAGTTATAGGGTAAAATTAAGAGAAATCTAATAGGTGGAATCACGTATAATGGAAAAATATACCGAAAACGTTACGTTATTGTGAAATTTAAGAAATTAGTAAAGATAAGGTGGTAAAATAAATAAATAAAAGTATAAGGTGGTTATTTTCAAAGTGGATAAAACATAAAGTGGTTATTATAAAAAAATAACCAAAAGAATCATAAACTTATTGTTTCCAAAGATTGATATTTAATAGGTATTTTTGTATCGAATCTGAATCGCTGAATGAACAGCGAAACCTTGTCTTGGGTCATTTGAAGGGTTGATTCACTATTATTAATATCCCAACTCTTTTATGAGTCAATATTCCTGTCCTTGCATGGGATTGATTGGCTGTAAGGTATAAAGGTCGCCAAGTTTTTTTATTTGGTAAAAATAGGAAAGGGTTCCATTATCATTTTCCAATACCTATTACGGCTTTTTTTTGTTAATAAGATAAGATTAAATCCCTTGCAAATAGGGGGGAATTGAGGATTCCTCCTTGCATAGGTGAGATTCGATCCTAAGATTACTGGAATCGAAGGTGATGCCAACTTCAGTAGGTTATTACCAGCTACTCACCTATTGTGGCTAATTACTCGTTGATCTTATCTTTGATCGACTTAAAATATTTATCAAAATTCACATGCATTAAAAGGTAACATATATGTGTTGTGATCAACTTGTCAAATTGATTGAAAATTTATAAAAGTAACCAGCATAGGTGTTAAGTCCTTGTCTTCTTGACTGAAAAATCGTAAAAGTAAGCAGCATATATCGGTGCGTGGTAGGTCCTTGTCTTATTGACTGAAAATTTTATCAATGTCAGCAGCATAGGTGGTGAGTCCTTGTCTTGTTTCCAGTCATTGCTCGAATTTTTGTACAATCACACATTCACACCGGCGAGCCTAATTAGCACCCCGACTATAATAAGACACACCTCACAAATCACAAGCAAGCTAAATAGAGTGAGTTTACACATTCACACCTCAAAAATTTCCCCATTCTTTTTTAATTACTCCCTCCGTCTCTAAATAGAGTGTCCATTTCTTTTGGACACAAGTATTAAAAAGTCATATGTAGGACCTTAGTTGTATTAAATCATAATTAAATATAGAAGTTGGTACACTTTTTATGAATTGTTTATTAAGGAGAGGGAATGTGGGACATATGGAAAAGTGGATGATATTATAAAAGTTGAAAGCAAAATAATATTTTTAATTGGTGGACTCATACCAAATATGGAAATGGAAAATCTATTTGGGACAAACATAAATAGAAAAATGAGCACTCTATTTAAGAACGGAGGGGGTACAATATTACTCTTTGCCACATTATTTAAGTAAGTCATGTGAAAAGGAGAAAAATAGATAGAGAACAGGACATATGTGAAGAGGAGAGAGATAGATAGCAAATAGGACCAAATAAAAAAATATTGCAATTAATGTACAACTTTCATATAAGGGAAACGTTAATAGAGCTGAGGAAGTATGATCGCACCACGACTAAAATCAACAAAGTAAGACATGTGTCATAAAATAACGATGAAACAGCCACAAGAAATAATATTTGGCAAAGCAACATTTTTTAATATTTTAAAGTCAAATGTTAACTTTTATAAAATGTAAATAAGTTAGAGAAATTGTAGGTTGTCGTATGTCTGTCAAAAACAAAATTCTAACAAAATCTTCTAACAATATAATAGGGTAAGTAGGGTTCAAGCAACAAATAGATGGTTGCTTTAATCTAACTTTTAATGCATGGACAAACTAAGCAAGGTCGCAAATAGTTCTAGAAAATGACTTGAATTCAGAATTCCTCTATAGTTCCCCTTCCCCTCTTAAAAGAACCTAATCTTTTTCACCCATAGCATGGCAACCATCATTAATTCGATGGTTTATTTATCTTCTATATTTTATTTTTTTTGCTTTTGTTATTAGTAATCCTCCTAACTCTCTCTTTTTTTAGCCTTTCCTACCCAATATAGATCGTTCTTTGGTGATCATAGTGTCAACAAAAGTCAAATTGCCTTATAGGAAGAAATTCTATTAAGTTACCTGAATCATGAGAATATTCTAATCTAAAAGGTTTTATTCGTACTAATTAGTTATCAGAATGAAGGTGAATCTTAAAGGGATATAATTAAACTTTTAATCATCTTGTGCAAAAGTAAAACTGAAACTCATGTTGCGTAGTTCAGAGAATAAGAGTATTGTGGTAGCTATATTGTGAGAAGTTGGTGAAGATCTACCATGTTTTTGGATTGTTTATGGTTAATATATGGAGTATAGTATTAATTTTGATTCTGTTATGACAGATGTGAAAAAGAACAAATATTGAATGCAAAACAAAGAGAAATCACACACAGATTTAACGTGGTTCACCAACGGATTGTTGGCTACGTCCACGGACAGAGAGAGAACTGATTTATTGATCTTAGAGGAAAACGGATTACAGATGTGTTATGAACTAATCCCGTCGAATTAACGAAATTAGGTTAGATAGGCATTTAACTCGAGTTTACTTAAATTCGGAATCGCCAACGCGTGTTGCCAGCTGATTAGCTTATTTTATTGCATACTTTTACCCCTATATTTTAGTTATTTGAATATATTTTATATTTATATATGGGTTTTTAGTATAACTTTTATTATTGCGTACTTATTCCTTTTAGCTACTATTTTTATCACCTATTGAGTTTAATTAGTGTTTTATTTTATGATAGGTGTTCGGTTTGGGAAAAGTAAGTACGAGCCCAAATAACAAACAACCCAAAGCAAAGGCTACAAGGAAACAAGAGCCCAAGTTTAAGAGTTTACACAAGTCAACTATATTTACAAAAGAAGAGTTTACTCCTTCTCCCAGCAAAATCCCAAGATACGAATCAAGCTTATATTAGGAGATTATTTTCTTTCCTTGCGATGAGATCATGAGTTAGGATATAAATCTCCCTATTTTCCATTCAACAAAAGGGGGCACGACAAAAGGAGATTTCGCACAAGACACAATAGTTTAGGTTTAGGTTTAGTTTTAATTCAGTTTTGCTTGGTTGTTGATTTACCGGTGACAGCGGTGAACGGCGGCAGCAATTAGTTTATTCTCTGTCTCGATTATTAGTTCGATTGCAAGATATTGGTAATTTCGTTCTCATTTATTTGATAAGAGTTGTTTTCTTTTATTTTAGTCTCTATTTTCTTTATCTGATGTTTTGCGTCGTTTTTGTGTTCTCTTTGATTCCATCTGATTTCAGTAAAGCATGCTATGTCTTTTATAATTTCAATCTCTTGTGAGTTACGAATAATATTTAGCTATAGCTTACTTGATTCATGATTCCCATGTTATCTCTGCAAGTCTTCATTGAATTCCAATTTTTTTATTGTTCTTAGTTGACTAAAACGTTAGATTACATTAGCTATTATAGATTTAGTGGTCATTAGTTGCTACTTAGTTCATATTATCTTATACAATTTTACTGTTAGTATAAGTTGAACCGTACTATTTTACTTTGTTCTCTTCTCTAATCTAGGTGGATCTTAAGCTACTTGATATTCTTGATCTTTTGTCTTGTTAAAATTAATCTTTTGCTAGTAGTATAAAAGTAATCATTTTCGTCTAAAACTATTATAATTGAGTGGGTAATACGATTTAATAACAATATCCTTGTGGGTTCAGCCCCGGCCCAAACAATAGTGAGGCCCTGTGCTGATGTCCAAAAATAGGCCCTTATTAAATCTATTTTATGGGTTTCTAAGTTGTTTCAAACATATTGAAAGGCACAATTAAATAAGTAAAAACAAATATAAATCACTAAAAACATATTAAAAAAAATCTCAAACTCAACAAAATTAAAAAGAACCCACATTCTTCAAACACACAAAACCCAGATAAAAATCACTAAGAATCTTCAACGAGATTATCCAAATTGAGAAAAAAAAAACCCAGATTCAAAAACCCACATAAGAATTCACTAAAAAAATCCACCTGCAAGATTTGACTGCGAACAAGATCAAAATCAACATCAACAACAAAAAAAGATAACAATTTTGAAAATTTTAATCAGATTTTACAAGATCCCACATACAAAGGTTAAAATTACAAGATGGAAAACCTACCCACATACATGCGTTGTGACCAAGAGATAAGAAATCAGATTCAAGTCCATACTCCATCAAAACGTTCGTCGGAAAATGATGTCCGCTGGTCGGATTTTGTGGCCTGCGAATCCTCTCTTGCACTCATTCTCTCTATTAAAACAATGATATTTTTATTTTCAACGAAATGGTGATAAAGTAGTTCAGAGGTTTAGGCCTTTAGGGGGGAAATAAGAAGAGAGAGAAAGAGGTAAGGAGAGAGATTAAAGTTAAGAGATTTTTGGGGGGGAAAAGTAAGGAGAGAGAGGAGGACAGAG
The DNA here is from genome assembly GCA_947648045.1 of Beta corolliflora. Lineage (NCBI taxonomy): Eukaryota > Viridiplantae > Streptophyta > Magnoliopsida > Caryophyllales > Amaranthaceae > Beta > Beta corolliflora. Next base: position 331,937 of record CANSZD010001123.1, read on the forward strand.
AAAGTGTGGTACTGTCGTACTGATCCTCTTACTGATTTCAGTAAGGAAAGGAGAGAGAGAGAACAGAGAGTACAGTAAAGTGAGAGAAGCAATTTTTTTTTTTCAAAATTTGGGGCCCCATTTGGCCCATTTGCGTGTGTCATCCATTTTGGACCAAGGCGCTGTGTGGGTTCGACCCGTATTTGCTAGTGATACTATATCGTACACCGTGCACTTGCGGTATTAGTTTTTATTCATACAAGTTTTTTGCGCCGTTGCCGGGGATGTTGTGTATTGAGTTATATTACCTATTTGATCTAAGTCATTGTTTGTTTGCGTGAGTTCTAGCTCCATTACTTATTTAGTACTTTGCATTTCATCTTGCTTAAATTTAGTATAATCTGTTTTATTTCATAATCTTGCTATTTTTCTTTCTTAAAAAAAAATAAAAATATATTGATTTAATTTTCTTCTAAAAAAGATTATACTTATTCTCTCTGGTCCCACTTGGGAAAATTTAATTTGAAAAAAGCTACTGTTTTCCTTTCACCAAACACTGGGGAGGAATCTTGGGATTGGATTTGGAAGGCTCCAAAGCACCACTTCTTCCTTTGGCAAATATGATGGAACAGAATGCCCACTAATGTTAACATTAATTTCCTTGTTAACTCCTATCCCAAAAATTGTCCCTTCTACCCTCAGGAGGTGGAGAATATGAACCATATTTTAAGGGGCTGTCACAGGGCCATGGAGATATGGAACGAAAAGAAAATTTATATAAATAGCTCCATACCCTTCATTGAATGGTTAAAAATAAATATCACTAAAGACCATAATCAATCTACTTCTTTGGTTCCCTCCAATGTCAATTTCATTTTCGTTATTTGGGGTATATGGCTTAGACGAAACGCTTGGGTTTTCAACAAGAAGATCATTTCTTCTTCCAACTCTATAAAAAATTCCCGTTGGACCGCCACTGAATGGTTCTACTCTAGGGACCAACCTAAGGTGGGAAAAGCACCCAACAACCACAACCATATTCATAACCATCTCCATCACCCTGACCCTTCTATCTCGTCAAATCCTTCTAACCCCTTTTTAAACCCAGTTTGGACTCCTCCACCTGCATCTAATTTGAAAATCAATGTGGATAGTTCTTTCTTTGGGAAAACCAAAGAAGCTTGTTTAGCTGCAGTATGTAGGGACTGAAAGGAGGGGTGTATATGTCCACCTATTGTTCCAACGCAATGGAGGCGGAGACTAGAGGCATCCTAATGGCTATCAGATGGGCAAAATCTCACAACTGGGAACATAGCATTATCGCGTCGGATTGTATAAATGCTCTACATGAAATTGAACACAACAGGAAGGTTAAGAGTAATTTGTGTAATGTCATTTATGAATGTAGGGAGTTGCTCCAAGAAATTCCAGGACTCGAGTGCGCAAAGATGAAGGAAGAAATGCTAACAAGCTTGCGGATGCAATAGTAAGATATGCTCAAGGGAGGAACGCATGCTCAAATATTTTGCAGGAATTATCAACCCCTCCCCCGGAATGTATTAAGTTTTTAACAATTGACTTGACAAATTGTAATATGATAGTCATGGGTCGTGAACCCGCTGATTATGGCTAGGAAACTATGTACTAAGACTTTTTAAAAGCTATCTATTATCTTAGAGTTAAAAGCCAACGAAAATGATATCAATTATCTTAAAAATGATATTAATTTGTGTAAAGAGATATAAAGAGTTGAAAAATAATAATGAAATGATATAAATTTGTTAAAAATGATGTAAAAGTGAATAATAATGATATCATATCTCTTATAAAGGATATCAGATTGTGTAATAGTGATAAAGGTATACAAAGAGTTGACAAATGATAATGTTATGACAGATGTGAGAAAGAACAAATATTGAATGCAAAACAAAGAATAATCGACACAGATTTAACGTGGTTCACCAACCGAGTGTTGGCTACATCCACGGGCGAGAGAGAGAATAATATTATTGATGAGAAGAATAACCAGAATTACAGAGGTGATTAATGTCTTAATCGTCAATGAATAAACTAGGTTAAAAAACCTATTTATATGCAAACCCGGAAAATCGCGATCCGCGTCATTAAACCTCCGCCCGATCGGGCGGTAATCGCCAAACCAAAAGTCGTCTCGGGCCCGATCGGGCGACCATCGCCCAAGTCGTAGTTCGCTACGACGCCCGATCGGGCGAACACGCCCGATGACATCGGGGGGCCTGCACCTAAAGCATCTGCTGAGACGTCGACCCCTCCCGGTCGGGCGAGTCGACGAACATGCCCGCTGACCAGATTCAAGGCATAAATTCCTACAGATAAAATAGGGGGAAATGATACAAGTTTGCTGAAAAATGATATAGAAGTCGGTAGTAATGATATGAAACATATCAATAATGACATGAAAGATTTTTATTGATGACATTAAACAACTCCAAAATTATTTGAAACACACCAATAATGACATGAAAGAGTTTTATAGTAACATGAAATAGTCATATTAATTCGGACATGTGAGAATTGTGATGTTGTTACACATACAATAAGTTATGCTTTAACATGCTAAACCCAAAACGCACTCGTTTTTTTATTGTTACTTCTTCCGTTTTTGTTTACTTAGATCGTTTTCCATTTTTGGCAATTCCTTATTACTTGCATCGTATCTATTTTTGGCAATCTATTATATCTTTCTGACTTTCTCTCTGCTAGCACATGAATCTGTTTTTTATCGCTCTCCTCTTCTTGGTCCTGCCAACACAAATGATGAAAGTAACAAAAACGAGGAAGTTACTTTATTTCATCAATAAAAGGAGATTTCACTACTTGTCAAACCAAACACTTTACATCACTATCTATTACAAAACCCAATGGGAGGGCCTTACTATCTAGGAAGGTACTCCCCAATCCAAAAGGTCCAAAAACAAAGACAACCTATTTACAATTCAGTAAGCCACTTTCTATCTTTCTCACTTACTCTTTTTGGAATAAAGGCTAAAATTCTACATAAAACATCATGCTTAATATTTATTTGTTACTTGTAAAACTCAGAAGCAGAAACATCCATCTCATTGACGACTTGTAACTATCGAGATAACCTGCTGCATTGCTAGTGCATCTTTGTAAGCATGTGAAGTTGGGAACTGCCATTTTTTACATTTAAAATAGGAAGCTGGAAGCAGATTCACTAAGTTCTTGTCTACAGCAACATTAGAAATATGCTGCAAAAATGTTCAACAGTGTTCCTTTTTAGAACTTAATTAAAAAGGAAACGAAAGAAAATATTCATCAAAAGTAAACAGTGGTAAATAGAAAGATGTGGGGGAGAGTTTACCTTGTTTTAGTTGTCATTTATTTCTACAATCTAACCGTGTAACACCTCTGTAGTTTCAGTATCGACCGTCAATAGACCTGAAGTTGATTTTTAAATAAATCAAAACACAAAACGAATAGATTGGAAACAGAAGCAAGCTGAATTAATCTGATGTTTTTTAGACTACTTACAATGATATGCTAGGAATGTGTTGAACTTTAGGGTAGTCTTCTCCGTTGGGTTTTTTGCATCTTTCTTCTAGATCTCGGCATCTTCCTATGTAAAGTCTCTAAAGAGAGGTGAGGTTTCGCATCGCTTCTGGAAGTGATTTGAGGGCAAGACAACGATATATGGACAAGGATTGAAGAGATGATAAGCAGCTTATCCATTCTGGTAAGGCTTTTATTCTATCACACCTAAATAGTTCAAGGCTTTGAAGAGAGGTCAAGTACTGAATCCCCTCAGGAAGACTAGTCATATTTGATAAGTATTTGAATTTTAGAATGCGGAGGCTTTGAGGAAATGAACTCCAGAGCATCTTGTTGTCATACAATTCCAATTCTTCAAGACTTGGACAGGCAGGAAACGTCGTCAAATTCGGACATCTCCCAATCGTTAACTGACAGAGAAAGGGAAATCTGAAACTCTGATGATCATCAACCTCTGGTTGGTCCTCTTTCCACCATCCTTTCAACTTTTCCATACCATATAATCCAAGACTTCGAAGTGAGGGGAAGAAAGTTGTTGTTTCTGTACTGCTAGTGCTGTTATTCGTCTCCATGTACACCAACTTATCCACAGAATGAAGAGCAAGTGTTTTCAGATTTGGCGGTTTACTCAAGTATAGGCATCTCTTGTAAATTTGAACAACCTTGAAGGGATATATCGACAAGATGAAAGAGGGAGATCACCCAGATTATCCATTGCTCTTCCCCACCTTGGAATTACTGTGCCCTTGTAGTTGTGGATGGATAATCGCTTCAGATTTGAAGGCGGCTCCAAGGCTTCCATTGCAGCTTCATCATGGACTATAGATCTACCCGGTTTATTCTCAAATGAGATCCCAACTCTCGTCAGATGTTTCATGCTCTTCAAATACCCTCCGCTCCTCTCAATCATTCCTTCCTCTCTTCTATAATGTTCACCAATTTTGATACTAAGCTCTCCTCTAATCTCGGTGAGACATTTCAAGGCTTTAAGCTCATCATGATCACTTTGTGCCTCAGATAAATTTTTCCTTCCCACCACGAAGTTTGGTAGCACTTTAAGACTAGTCAGCTTATCCATTCCCCAAGGCATACAAATCAACTTATCACAACCACTTAAATCCAAGTGACGAAGTTTAACAAGTTGGCAAAAATCTTTTGGCAACTCACTCAAACTTTTGCAGCCACGTAAAAGTAATGTCTGCAAATTATGTAATTTTTTTATCGCATCCGGGATTCCGACGAGGTCTTCATTATAAGACATATTAAGATATCTTATATGCAACAACTTACCTATTGAACCTGGCAAACTTCTGATACCTAAACTAGACAAGTCTAACACCCTTAGGAACATCCACTTTTCTACAAATGTATCCACCGCAAAAGGTGTCTCCTTACACGAACAAAAGAACGACCGAATCTTACTACTACCAATAGAGCTAATTTGTGGGCATTTCTCACCAATATAATGCACATGTCGAACTTTATCTTTCAAGTTATCCCTAATGGAGTCTATCATGCAAATTTCCCCTTTAGCCACATTTTGAGCAACATCGTGCAACAAGTCATGGATTTTAACAGGATTGACATCACTATCTTCATATCTTACTTTCTTTTCAAAGAAACATCTGTGCAACAAAATTAGAAAATGTTCCATGGCAGCATCTTCTATACTTTGGCCTTCGTCTAACGGCACAATGAATCCATGGGCTATCCAAAGACTAATCAGCATCTCCTTCTCTATTTTAAAATCCTTGGGAAACACTGCACAATAACTAAAACAAGCCTTCATTGACGGTTCAAGATTGTGGTAACTAAGTTCTAATACAGACATAATATCATTATCACCCTTCCTAATTTCTGCTAATCCAATGCTTTCAAACAACTTCCACTTACTGATGTCTTGACCATATAATAGACTTCCTACGACCCTTATAGCAAGAGGACTTCCGTAACATTTTTCAACAATATTTTTCCCAATCTCAACGAATTCGGGAGAGTATTCAGTTCTCTGTCGTTGTTTAAATGCCATCAACTCAAAGAGTTGCCATGAATGTTCCTTAGACAAACCTTTTAACTCGAACGCATGTTTGCTTCCTATGATTTCTGCCGTCCTCTTAGAACGTGTGGTAACAACAATCTTACTACTCCCATGACCCAACATTAAGAAATTTTCCAACTTAAGCCACTTCTCACGATCCTCATTCCATACATCATCAAGGACAAGTAAGTACTTCTTTCCTCTTAATTCCTGTTGAAATTGATATTGAATCAATTCCATCGAGGTGCAATCAATTTTTTGCCGAGTAACTGATTCTAAAATCTTACAAAGGATTTCGTTCTCATCAAAGCTCTCCTCAACGTGATCAGAGACACAAACCCAAATCCTAGTAGGAAACTCTTTTATAACATTTTCATCATCATACAAAAGTTGGGCGACAACAGCTTTTCCCATCCCTCCAACGCCTACTATAGTCAGAGAACAAAAATCTTCATTCACATTCGGATTTAATAACAAATCTATGATGGCCTCCTTATCATTCTCCCTCCCAATAATCTTATGTGGATCTACATAAGAACAAGTTCCGAGATCCGTTCTCCTACTAATAGGTTTGTAGTCCACATTAAAACCATATTGATTATGGGTATGTACAACATCACCTAACCTCTTCATGATGTTCTTAACCTCACGAGATATCCTGTAAGTTTGACCGACCTGGTTCTTAGAAGAGAAGAAACAACGTACCTTTTCAAAGAACTTACCGCGCTTGCTTAATGGTTTAAGTTGCTCTAGCTCAGCCAGTGTGTGAAGCTCATCAAATAGATCATCAGCATCATAAACAGCTTCCTTGAGCTTCTCGATGAAGTCTCGTTCTTCGTTCGACAGCTCCCGCTTGGCCTCAACTACATCAAGGAGCACTTTCTTGATGGTCGAGACATTGTCTTTGAGCTCCTCAAGTTGAGATTTGTAGCCCCACAAGTCGCAAATCTCTTTGATCATCTCACTCCCAATGGCTTCCATAAGTTTTTCAGCAATCGAGATTCCGAACTCAGCCATTGAGAGATTTTTCAAGGAGTGATGGGAAAGCAAGAAATGGAAGTAGGCAAAACAAAGGATTGCTTTTCACTATTGAATACTTGGATGGGTGGTGATGAGTTATTATGAGGCTATTTATAAAAAGTGATTGATTTCAGCTTCATTTTTACACTGGAATCTTTGCTTCACTCTTTTTTTCTGAGAGATTCTTTGCTTTACTCATAAATGTAGAGATCACAATTTCCAGCTAGTGTCCCTAAGATGATGAACATATTGCTTTACCAATACAACAACGTATAGCATTCTGTACTTGCATCATATGGTAAAAAAACTTTGTCAATCCAATGTGTAATATACCCATTAGAGATACACGTTAATAAATAAGTAGTGGAGTCCAACTCAGCCGTATTAATAATTTTAAAAATCTTCTATTTCTTTTGGACTACTTACCGAATGGGTAAATATATTAATCTCCCACCACATGAGGTTTTACACTTGTCAATGTCTCTAATTTTATGGAGTTTTAGTAAATAAATATAAAAATTTGGTGTTTTTTAACATCTATTTTTTTTTAAAAATGGTATTTTTAAGGTACATACGGAGAAATCTAATAAGACCCCACATAACATGACTATATTTTTCATGTTTCAATCACAAAAAGGAGAGTAAACGGTTTCAATAGTGTAAGAGTACAAATGATGCAATAGAAGAAAAACGAAGAAAATATTAGTTTTTGCCTTTTAGGGTGTAGCTATGGGTTTTGTTACACTTCAGGTTGTAGAGTCGACAATCAACACAATATTTTAATTTTTGTGACACAATTTATAATGGGAAAGTTCACAGTTTTATTTACAGTGTCTACTAACACTCTCTCCTCCACAATCAACATACCCCATGAGTAAAGGGTGCAAAATGAAGTGATATTCTACATATTACTTGCCGTCAACGTAGAGTATCGCTGTAAATAAATAAAAAAAATCATGATATCCCAATTTTAAGAGTAGAAAGTACTAGTTAATACTCATTCTGCCTTAAAATCAAAACTCATTTGCTGTTCAAAGGCAATTCTGCATTTCGATCATATTTTATATGACTAGTACTATATACTAATAAATAAATAAAAATTATACTAAGTAAAGATTGCCCAGATTGTGACGACAAACTAGATAAAGTGCTTTGTGGCGGAGAGATTATCACTACATGATGAGTTACTTTTTCTTTTTTATAAGGTAAGAAGAAAAAAAATTTAGGAGACCCTTCGCATAAGGGGAACTCCTAAATTTTCAGTTAGAAGGATGGAATTAAGAGCTGAAAAAATTACAATCATCAATGAAGAAAGTGGACTGAACTAGGTGACCAACATTGACAATCTAATCAGTTGCCTTGTTTGCTTCACGGTAGATGTGGTTGATGCTCCAACTAGAGAATTGTTGCCAGGAGGTTTTGAATGTCCTGTTTGATGTGTGATATATCTGCCATGGAGGGGTCCAGAACTTTAGATGCCTTTGACCGAGTTGAAGACCAAGAGATTATCGCATTCTATTTGGAGATGAATGATTTTCTCCTTGATAGCTAAAGAGATGCCTTGATGCAGATGAGTGATTATCTCCTTGATAGCTAAAGAGATGCCTTGATGTAGATGAGTGATTTTCTCCTGATATAATGATATCTAAAGACTCAAAAGAGATGCCTTGATGTAGAGTGATGGCAGACGAACATCATGCATCTAAAAATATATACTGTATACAGTATAGCAATATCCCATTTTCAAGCACTTCCCTAGCTAGTACTCCCCTTTGGCAATTTTACTTGGAGAAACGTCCAGTTCATAGTGGTTATCAACGTTACGGTGTTTATACCACTGTCCGGTAGTATATTTTTGTAAAAAGTGGTATATTAAATCATAATTGTAGTATTATACCACCACAATCTCTGATTCTTAAATCGTCAAAACTACACCAATTTTAACAATATCAAACATATTGATATCACTATCTTCATATGTCACTTTCATTTCAAAGAAACAATTGTGCAACAAATGTTCCTTGGCAGCATCTTCTACACTTTGGCCTTCGTCCAACGACACAATGAATCCACAGGCTATCCAAAGATTAATCAGCATCTCCTTCTCTATTTTAAAATTCTTGGGAAACACGCACAATAACTAAAGCAAGCCTTTGTTGAGGGTTCAAGATTGTGGTAATTAAGCTCTAATACATACATATAGTATCGTAATTACCCTTCCTAATTTCTACTATCCAATGTTTTCAAACAACTGCCACTTACTTAGGTCTTGATCCCATATAGTAGACTTCCTATAACCCTCATAACAACTGTTCTCCTTTATAGTAAGGCTCTGTCTGATTGGACAAAAAACTTTTTCAACATAGAATACTTTTCCATGAGAAATCATGTTCTAGGGGAAAATGCAATTTTAGATTAGCTTTGCTTTATTTCGTTTCATACATGAAATAACTCGATGATGAAAAGTTAGAGAACGAATAATGGAAACGTAAAGAGGATAGATGGAATCATAGGAAGAAGGAAAGACTAAGAGGAAAATAATGAAAGATACAGATCTAGGAAGATAACATTCATTGACGTATTGAGAGAACTATAATCCACCATTTGCAAAACTATTTTCCTTCCTTTACAACCAAACTAAGGAAAATGCAAAAACAACTTTCATATAACATGCTATTTAATCCAACCAAGCACTTATTGGGTGTACATCAAACAAGAGAGATAAAGAAAGAGTTACCTAGTATATATGAGTTCACCTATTACATTAGTATGAGGCCTTTTAGGAAGAATCCCAAAAACAAATATGTGCTGCTCTAGCCCAAAGCGGACAATATCATAATAATGGCTGAGCTATAGGTGAACTTATGGGCCCTACAACACTCTCTAACCAAAAAGCCACTATTCCATTTTTATTTGTTTGCTAAAATTCGAGTAGACATTGAAATCCGCGGTGATTGTTACATAATCAATACAAGTTTCTCAATAAAAGTATATGTTGACAGTACTACTTTTACTAGATTTACCTAGATTTTCTTTATTAAGCACTACAATAAAGTAGCCTTAAAACAGATGCCCTTCTCGCTGCCTACTCGAGCCCTTCTTAAACATCGCCACCTCATTGAAGATGCTTTATGTCCATAGGGTTGTGGAGAACCGGAAACAGATGCCCATGTCATCTTTGAGTGCCCACGTGTAGCAGAGTTGTGGAGGAATTGTGGTTGCGAGGCTATGGGTGTTATTGCTCCAAACATTACAATGTGCAGCCTGGTTGCTAGTTGGAAGTGTTAGATATTGTGAAACTCCGTAAAGATATAACAATAAATCTATGCAAAACATATCCTAAATCGGTGAGAAAAGTTGTCCTTAATATTATCTCTATCAGGAAGAAACTTGACAAGAAGATGATTATGCAGGGGGTATTTTTGGCTTGGTGTATATGGGGTGAAAGAAAGCAATGGGTTTTTCAAAGCAAATGCACTCCAAACCAAGTCCTCATTGATCATTGATCATTGATCATGTGATAAGACTGGTGGAGGTTGGGTGGGAATTGGTGTTATTGCCCGTGACTCTAATGGTGGTGTTTTGTTTGCAGCATCGAGGCGTACCAAAGCCTTCTGGTCTGCAGAGATTGCTGGAGCAAAAGCCATTGTGATGGCTGTTCGATTAGGTAGACGTTTTGGGCTAAAGGATGTCATCCTCGAATTAGATTGTCAAGTTGTCATCAATAGTCTATCCAAGAGTAGATTATGTCCTCCAAGATGTTCTCTCTTCATGTACTTCTTTTTCATCTATTATGTGGTCTCATATTATGCGTGATGGAAACTTTATAGTCCATCATTTAGCTAAGCTAGTTCCTTTTGGTATTGAGCAATTTTAGGAAAACCGCTCTCCTATGAAAGTGGTGCCCTATGTACTCATGGATAATTTGTCTTGAATTGATGCTAGCTTGCTTTCCCCTAAAAAAAGTTGCCTTAAACAACTTCTCCAGGAATATGAAAAAGCTATTATTCCATTTTAATTTGCTACAAATTCTATCCGACATTGAAAACCATAGTAATTGGTACATATTCAATACTAAGGTTCTCAATAAAAGTATATAATGACAATACTACTTTCACTATAATTTTTTTCTTGACAAATTTGGGAGAACAAAGGAGACCGCAACTTGCCAAGGTTGAAAATCGATCCCAAAACCTCTTAAAAATAGGAGAGATTCTCTAAATACTGAGCTATCTCTTACTCTCATACTACTTTTACTATATGTACCTAGCTTTTTGCTATTAAGTACTACAATAAAGTCAGTACTTGTTCTCTGCAAAACAACTACTGTAATAGGTAATATAGCTCAACTCGACAAGTATCAGCTTTGAAAGCAATATGGTCCATTCAAGTGAATACTATTAAATAATAATTATACGAAGGATGAAGACATGTCTATATAACCCAACCAGGCTTACACTTCTATAGAAACAAAAAGGATGAGACATTCTGATAAAATGAAGGGGGGGAAAACTGCTTAATTCACATATCAGCTTCACTGTCATTATTTATCCTTGTACAGAAACGAGTTGGCCCATATTACAAATTGATGAAATTTTCTTTAATACAAATCAACAAACATTTATACTATAAGAAGGCCTTAGAATTAAGTTTTATCTTGACAAATGGGACTAAAAGTTTCCGTTTCTTACCGAGATACAGTACTCACTAGATTCACCAGGAGCCTTGTCTACTTGAGTTAACAAAAATGGAAACAGGAGCCATGAGTGACTTAACAAAGTGATTTTGCAGCTTCAATAACTGCCTCGGCTGTGATACCATACTCCTTGTATATCCTTCCAGCTGGTGCACTCTGTCCAAACTTGTCAATACCGATGGCCTTCCCCTTTGAACCCACAATCTTCTGCCATCCGAAAGTTGATCCAGCTTCAATGCTTACTCTTGCTGTAACTGCAGCAGGAAGGACGCTTTCCTTGTATTCATCGGATTGCTGATCAAACAACTCCCAAGATACAAATGATACAACTCTTACAGATTTTCCTTCTTTTCTTAGCTCATCACCAGCTTTAGCAGCAATTTCCAGTTCCGAACCAGTTCCAATCAGAATAACATCAGGCTTGTTACCAGAAGAGTTATCTGTGATAATGTACCCTCCTTTCTCAACTCCTTCAATGGAAGTTCCAGGAAGGTTGGGAAGTTTTTGTCTAGAAAGAGCAAGAATAGATGGTGTCTTTCTGTTCTCAACAGCAACTTTGTATGCACCAGCAGTCTCATTTCCGTCAGCTGGGCGGAGCATTAGAATGTTGGGCATGGCACGGAAACTTGCCAAGTGCTCAATGGGTTGATGTGTGGGTCCATCTTCTCCGAGCCCAATAGAATCATGGGTCATAACATAGATGACTCCAGCTTCTGATAAGGCTGAGATTCTCATTGCTCCTCTCATGTAGTCAGTGAATACAAAGAAGGTAGCACAGTAAGGGATGAATCCTGGGCTGTGAAGAGCAATGCCGTTGCAAATGGCTCCCATTCCGTGCTCTCTAACACCAAACCGAACATTCCTTTCTTCAGGTGTGTCCTTTTGGAAGTCTCCAAACATCTTCAGTAAGGTCATGTTTGAAGATGCAAGATCTGCACTACCACCAAGGAGTCCTGGAAGAACCTTTGCAAGGGCGTTCAAGCACTGTTGTGATAAGTTTCTGGTTGCATCACCTGGGGTCTCAGGTGTATAAGTCTGCAAAAAAGGGAGTAAACATTAGTAATTCTAGCCATTCTAAGCTAGGGAAGGGGAAAATTTGAAGTAGCTGCTTACAGGAAGTGCTTTCTCCCAGCCAGCTGGCAATTCACCAGTAACGATAGACTTCAACTCTGCTGCTTCAGCAGGGTACTTCTTCTCGTACTCTGCAAATTTAGCATTCCACTCAGCTTCCAAGGAGGCGCCCTCAGGAGTATGGCGGCTCCAGTGCCTGTGAAATTTGAGGATTACAACATAAATGACAACATCAAAATGAAAGCGTTCGAAAATGCATATGAGCAGTGCTTACTTCTTAACTTCCTCTGGAACATGGAATGGCTCATACGGCCAGCCCAGGTTTTGCCTCGTAGCCTCAACTTCCTTAGCGCCCAATGCACTTCCGTGTACACTGTATGAGTTTGACTTGTTAGGAGACCCAAAACCGATGGTGGTTGTAACCTGCATATAAAAAATAATTTCATCATCAGGTAAAAAGTGTATGCAAAAGCCTTACAAAAGATGCAATTAATTCAACGCAAAAGACCTTGATCAGAGTGGGTTTGTCAGTGACTGACTGAGCTTCCTTGACAGCAGCACGAATTTCATCATACCCTGTGTTACCATTCTTGACCCAGATAACATGCCAGCCAAGGGCCTCAAAACGCTGATCAACGCTCTCAGTAAAGGCAATGGCAGTATCACCATCAATAGAAATGTGGTTATCATCATAGAATGCAATCAATTTACCAAGCCCCCAGTGACCAGCAAGGGAGCAAGCTTCCTGCGCAATTCCTTCCATTTGGCAACCGTCACCAAGAATGACATATCTGAAAGTTCAGATGTGTGTGTGTGTATATATTAAGCAAAATAATACACAAAATGCAGATATAATAATTTGGAACTTGTCAACACGAAGAATACAAATGAGCAGATCGAAAATATTAGTCTTACGTGTAATGATCAATGATTTCAGCATCAGGCTTGTTGAATCGAGCAGCCAAATGCTTCTCTGCAAGGGCCAAACCAACGCCATTGGCAATACCCTGACCAAGTGGCCCTGCATAATTTCAAATGCAATGAGATTACCATCCATTGGGTTTTGCTCAATTTATCACTATCATTACTCAATTTATTATGGAGTTTCTCATTGTGTAGTTGTCAAGGTTCAATCAACAAATCAATAGAAAACAGGCCAACCACCAACCAGTTGTAACTTCAACTCCAGGCGTCTCAAAATTCTCTGGGTGACCAGGAATTCTGCTTCCCCATTGGCGGAAAGTCTTCAAGTCCTCTTCCTATTACAGTGGTACACATAATGTACAAAAACTTAGATGACTGTATAAGATAAACAATGATCATGAGGCTAATTATGAGCATTAATCATAGCATTGGTATTTTAAACTTGCAATAATAGCACAATAGAATAACAATAAGTGACGAAATATCAAGCCTATAGGTCATCAGTCGACAGTCATCATACTCTTGAGAATTACATGAGCCACAACTTTCTTTGGACAGATTAATTTGAAGTGTGACTTCTGCTAAATTTAAAAGTTATAAATTTAAAAGTAATGCTTTACAAAGATCCGAAACAAGTTTTCTGAGATACAATTGGGTTAAATTTGATCAATGTAATTTGAGAACCTCTAACAATAAAAACACTCAGCTCAGAAAAGCAATGTCTAGTTAGTAGGACTGAAATAGTAACAATTATGACAGATGATGATGATATCAACTAATCCTGGACCAAAGAAGTCTTTTTCAAAAAATCATTTTAGATGTATCTCTTGTGTATTATCATTATGAGATTCCAATCCTATTGAAAACTAGGTGGACTCTATAAAACACTCCTAAGGATGATATAGAATGGCTTCACAACACTAGGGATACATTCTCTTGTTCGAACTAATTTAAACTTATTAGACCTTATCGGAACTTATTAAAGAACCAAGACAAATAAAAGAGTAACATGAGCATAAAATTATTAGACTAACCGTGACACTGTCATAACCAGCAAGGTGAAGAAGAGCATACTGAAGCATACACCCATGACCCGCAGATAAAACAAAACGATCACGGTTAAACCAATACGGGTTTTTCGGATTATACCGCATAACCTCATCATACAATATATGACCCATGGGTGCACAACCCATGGGCAAACCCGGGTGCCCCGAATTCGCCTTTTCAACCGCATCAATAGCCAAAAACCTTATAGTATTCACAGACTTCTCAACCACCTGGTCCTTCTCCGTCGTCTCCAGCGCCTCCACAGCCGCAGCCCTCACCACGGCGGCGCGTGAATCCACGCGCCCCACGCCCCCCACGCGCCGTCGTCTTGACTTGAGTAGGAGCGCCCCGTTGACTTTTGAGTTGGTGGGCACGACAATGGAGGTGGCGGGGGTGGTTTTGGGGTGGGAGAGGATGGTTTGATGAGAGAGAGTGAAGGATGATGAGGCTGAGGCTGCCATTGTTGCTGAGGAGAGAGAAAGTTTTGGTGGGAGAAGAAAAAAAAAATGAAGTGAAGAAATTAGAGTGTGTTGTGTTGTGTTGTTATGAGAGGATGAAGTGGGGCCCTAACAAATCTTGTTTTTTGAATAATGGATGGCCGTTAAGCGGGAGGGAGAAAAGTGGGTCCCACTGGATGAGGGTAATCGTGGCCGTTGGTTGTGGGTAAGAAATGATGGGTTTTGTGTTTATTTTCGAAAGTGAAATTAGAAGACGAAGCAAAGGCAACCACCAGTTCTTGATCGCAATTTCAGGATTTGGTACCATAACATGGAGATGTAGAAGGAATAAATAATAATCTACATGAATATACCTCTTACTTAAAAGAGAGGGAAAAAAAATCTAGAGTCAATATATAGTGACGCAAACCAAGAATTATTGTAGGGGGATTGAGTTATGGATTTTGTCTTGTTTTATCTTATTCTATCTTTCAGGGATAACATACGGATTTTTTATGATATATTTCATCTTTTTTTTTTGTTTCAATTGTCAAATTAATGCATGGGCAAGTACGAAAGTCAAAATGATTCCACCGAAAAAAATTAGAAGAAGTATATGAATTGCATATTGATTTGTTCATAGATGAGACGGTACAAATAATCCAATCTGAGTAACCGTGAAATAAAGGGTAAACACACACAAGGATTTTGTGTTTAATCTGAGTAACCATGTAAATTGTTCCTTGAGAAACAGGCCACAAAGACTCGTATATGAAGTTATGGTGTACTAACATGATGTACTATGGCATTATTGGAGCTATGGAAGCCAACCATCTTTACCAACCATTTAGATCCCATGGCTTGTTCAAGAAAATCGTAAAGTTATCAATAGTGATGATAATTACTACTATTGAAATTTGAAACCAGAGTCTCATTTCCAATTCATGCTTTTCTTTACTAGTGTTAATTTTTGGCAATAAAATCATGAGTTACTCTTCCAGGTCCTCGAGTAAACACTCTTCAGGTTGAGAACTGAAGGACTCGCTACAAATTGAGCAATGAAATAAGGAGGATCTTCTCCCACTTACTTCATGAACGAACACTGAAATTGACAGATTATGTCCCTTGAGGTTTTGCTCTCTTTATGCATCAAAAAAAATTTGACAGAATATGTAGATAGCTAATCAAGGTAAAATAGCAAAAATGAGAGACTTTGTAATGAAGAAACTAAGAAAGTGGGAAGGTATATAGATTGTAATGAACTACAAATCTACAATGCTATAGAAGGATACTCTTGGCATGAGAGTGTCACCTTCATTGAAGGTTAAACTCTGAAATTTCTCCATGAAATCAGTAATAAACTTGCTACCTATTCAAACAACCTAACACATATTTATGGGGTATGATTTATTCTTAAGAAAATGTGACAGACGATTTTGATCACTTGGTACACCTGCAGTCAGCAGAAACACATTGATGCATGCCTGAGGCTCTGTTACTGAGACTAAATTTCGACATTACATTCAAATTCAATGAGCAAGTTCAGCCGCATTTTCAACTATCAGCAAAGAACAAGTTTTAACTTTGAGATCAAAATGGAACAAGCAACCTTCAGAGTTAGACACATTTTTGGTACTTATCCAAACAAAGAACCCGCCAATTGAACAAAATTTCTTGTAAACATTACTCAAATTGGGGAGTTCTATAGATAAAGCATTAAAGTAACACATGTCTAATGCCTTCAAAAACTTCATAACATTAATAACTAAACGAAAACAGCTCTCCAAACAAACAATTCAGTTATCTTCAAAATTCATAGTAAGATAGCACCACTATATATGGAGACACCTACAAAAGCCCTACAGCATGATAACCATGGCAGGAATGTCTAAGAGTCTGCGATGGTAACTTCAACCTCAACACCGGGCTCAATAGTGATAGATGTGATCTGCTTGACAACATCTGGGGAGCTGAAGAGGTCGATGACTCTCTTGTGGACACGCAACTCAAATCTGTCCCATGTGTTGGTTCCTGAAAGATAAATTTAAGCCATGGTTATACATATAATAAACATATGAATATGGGAGTCCCAAAAGCTGAAATGCTAAATGCACAACAACCACTAAGACTGTGTTCTCCTCCCCTTATATCACTTATATTTGAGTAAAAAGTTTACATAGGTTAAAGGTTGATATATGTTCAAATAAGGGTTAATAAGAACCAACAGAGACAACACAAGGGTAATAAGAGCCTATAAGAGAGCACAAGGGTCAACAAGGGCTTACAAGTTCTGATAAAAGCTAAATAGGTCTGATAAGAGCATACAAGTAGAGAGCACACTCTAAATCCAAATTTAGGTATTCCACAATGCATTCATATACCCTCTTGGAACCATATTTCAAGTCAAAGAGCTTCAAAGTAAATGGAGGGTAAAGGAGATTCAACAATGCAACCAATATCCCGTCCAATTCAAAGGGCATTCTTCCTAAATCCCACATGAAATGAGACTGTTACAAAACTCTTGTATCTGGAACTCATCTATTATGACACAAACTTTAAAAACTCCTAATCTGACAATTATGAACTTAATATCAAACAAACTTGACACCTACCTTCTCCACAGGGAGACTTCCTTGTTGTAATCTTCAGAACCTTGGTTGGCATCCTCACTGGTCCCTTGACTCTAAGACGCTTGTCCTTTGCACCACGTACTAGATCAGCACACACTATTCCATAGATAAAACAATGTCAACATTAATATATTAGCTTCCTCAACCAGCAGTTTAAAGTTTTTACGAGTACCAAAAAAAGAGCCACTATTGTAGCAAGGCAATGACGCAGACAACTAGAGCTGTAATCAATTCAGTACTTCATTGATTAACGATAATAGGAGTACCTAGCAATGACTAAAAAAAAGAGCTGTAAGCAATTCACTGCTTCATTAATTAGCATTGTAGCTCAGAGAGCAACATCATACAAAATTGAAAGAAAAGATGCCCAATTAAATTAGCCTATTAATAAAAGATGCCTCAATAGAGTTTTTTCAGTTCCCTCAACATCTTTATTCAAATCCTTGAGACATCAACCACCACACTAACAATCACAATTCACACCAATAAAGAGGGCAAAGAACAGTACACATGCTATTCCCCGAAAGACTCATCCGTGACAACCAACATATTATACCAATTTCTGAGGCAAAGATGCATAGCCTAGTTAATCACTTCATAGATACTTAATTTTTAATCCTTGGCAGTTATCCTCAAGATTCTTTTTGGGACACTGATAATCTACGCAAAAGCCGACACTCATTACTCGATAGGTTAATCGAGACGAATCCAATTGAAACAGCACAAACACTTCCATGCATCTTAAAAACCAATCTTAAGCACCTCATCTTATAACTTTGAACTCCAGAAAATGCAATGACACATCCGGATAAAACTTCCAACCACTTCATCATCCCGATAAACCATCTATTAAGTTTATTTCAGTAACAATTAACAAAAAAGAATAACATCATTCAACTACTACCCAGATTACAAATTTGACAATTGGATCTTTCAATCATAGTATCACACCAACAATTGGACCAACAAGCTCAACCACACAATAATTGTATCAACAAAAGCACCAAACTTTATAGCTTCAAATCAATAGAGTAACAAATACAACAAATTCATGAAATCCTCAAAATATAATAAAAAAAAGAGATACCTTTCTCAAGATTCTTAACATTCTTAGAAGAAAGAGTGATTCGGATCTTGTGGGTGGTCTCTTGGGCTTCCTCCATACCCGGTTTTGTGGGCTTCATTGGGTAAGCCATATTTGCTGCTACCTTCTGTTGTTTACAGAGAAATAAAATTAGGAAAAATTAGGAAAAAAAAGTGGGTGTTGAAATTCGATTATGAAATCAAGAGAAGATAGAGATGAGAAAGTGCACCTGGGGTCGGGAGGAGAGAGAAAATGCGTGTGAGACGAAGAAAGTGAAGGTTCGGCGGCCACAAGCTCTAGCAAAATGGAGGGAGAAGAGTCATAAACTGGAGTTTTATATCGTGATATTTTTTTAGGGTTAGGGTTTTAGCTGTTTTTATAATTTAGGTTTTTTTATTCTTCTTTTTTTTCTTAGGTTTGTTTTCTTTTTTGCCTTTTCATTTCGGATGTGGTCAAGAAACACTAAAATGCTTTCTATCAACAAACCAAAAAAAAAAATTTAAGCAATAAGAAACTAAAAATGAAAATATTAACTAATAAATAAATATCAAATACATCAATTGGCACATGATTATATCATAAATTTTAAACTGACATAGTTTAATACTATTCTAAGAAATATATTTAATGCTTATTTGCAACCCTAAAGATTGCATATATTAAAATCATTTTTCTACTCTAAACTTTCTACAATATGTCTTATATAGCTTATTTTTTTGTGTTTAGTCCTTAATAACTAACCCTATTTTCAGTAGATTTGGAATTAAAAAGTATAATTTGTATAGCAAAAAGTGCCACTTGTATAGTTGTATCGGTTCGTCCTTTTAGATTCCTTCACATTGAATTTGAATTTTTTTTTTAAAAAAGGAAACCGATAGGAAATTATATTAAATCAAGCGCCACCAAAGTAGTGATACTTTGGGGAAAAGAGTTTATCCAAACAAGTATACCAAAGGGCATTCCCAACGAGCTAACAGATAGGTCACAACATTGCCCGCTCATTTAACCTGAGAAATACAAAAAGACTAAAAAAAACCAGCTATACTAATAATATCAGAAAAAAATACGAAACAAGAGAGTAGCACCAATCATCTTGCATCTCACAGCGTTCATAATCATCTGGAATTTGAATGTGAGCAATCTCATGATCAACTATTTGTTCAAACAATTTTTCTAGCTCATCAAAGGTTGAAAGTATTGGCTAATAAAATTCATAAATTACTAAGTCATTAATTATTTTTTGTGAGAGTAACTAGAGTATATGATATTTCATTTGTCCTTTTTCAAAATTTTCTTCCTTTGTAAAGATCTAAAAGATAACTCATTAGGTCTAAAACTTATCTGAAAGGTTACAGTCCGTGAGGATCCCACCAGAGCGCCTTTTACTTTCCTAATTTAAGATTTTATTAACTTTGTTAAAAAAAGTATTTAGACTTAGGTGAGAGTAAGATTTATTGTAAGATATTAAAAAATCTCTTTTTATTATGATGTCCTATGATTCCATTAATTTACAATGATAAAATTGGACATAAGTTATGCAGATCTATGTCCATATCGGCCCAAGCTTGACAGGGGCCAAGGAAAGTTATGTTGTGTTGAGTTCATGTCAATTTTTTCAAAAAGATACTCATGCATAGCTCAATCTACGTGTAGTGCTAGTAATCCCTCTAAATTATTTTTCTCTTTTGGTAAAAAGTGAGCGAACGAACAAACGGGTCATCTCCTGACTCCTTGTGCTAAATCTCGAAAATGATCTCCATGCCAGATCCATGACCCACCATTGTGCCTCACATGTCGTGTTAAATGTTAATAGCAAGTTCCTCTCATATTGGGGCCAAGCCCATGTTGAGGCGCTTTTCTCTATTTGTTGTCTCAACTCGAGCCCAACCCCACTTCGAAAACCCAACTAATCAACAAAATTTCTACATCATCCACATTTGATCTTCAAGGTTTTTTACTCAATGTTTCTCGACTCCTCCATTGTAAACTTTTAATTAAAAGAAACCCTAAAAGGTTAAAACAATAACGCAAATAGAGATACGAGTCCACCCTAATGGTGACGGCGAAATACGTGTAGCAAATGAATGCCTTCAAAATCTTGAGTTTATTTATAACACTAATTCTTCATACCCCCTAAATCAGCAGTGTCTGCACAAAACCTTCGAATGCGAACACTTCAGATGACATGAATAAAAAGCTCAAACCCTTCAGGTTATAAACAAAACTTACTACCAACTAAAATGATTGAAAGTCAATTACACATGCTTCCCTTCTTTTTCAGAAGATCCAACACTATACAGACAATAAGCCACAATCTACCAACTCAACCACACTCAATTTCCAGAAGGTATCGAAAGCTCAGAATCAAATCAGGGATCATTAAGTAAGATATTGATGAAACATTTGCATCTGAAGTAGATCACTGGCGGTTATTGTCTCTATCATGTTCTTGATCCATTTCTTCCGCATCGTCAAAGCACTGGTCATTTATGTGCAGCTGAAACAAAGAAACAACATTAATATCGTCGTTGTCTTTCTAATACTCCCTCCGTTTCTAAATACTTGACACACGTTTCCGAGAACGCTTGCTAATGCATAATTTTAATTTTTAATATCTCTAATTCCCTATATGTGAAAAATTATAAACAAATTAATATTTTGAAAGCATATGTCTATACCAATCTAACAAGATCCCACATGACAATATGTTTCCATACATAGAAATCACAAAACATAATCAAGAGAAGAGTGTTAATAGTACAAAAGTTAAACCGTGTCGAGTATTTTGGAAAAGGAGGAAGTATGTGCTTCACAACCCGGTAAGATCTTGATGAAATACCAAAGGCTATATTGCACTTTGAGCAGTCTAAGGCCAATTTTCACCTTAGAGCTCCAGATATTATTTTCCCTTAAATGAGCTTAATAAATTGAACAAACTAGCCTCCAACTAAACTTATCTGAAGTCATTAGCCCTAACTGCAACCTAGACCTGTAATTTATATTTTTTTTAAAGATGAAAACTGAAAAGTACAGGGCCAAACTGCACATCCTGATTGGTCACATACTCCAATTACTAATCTGGCTACTACATGTATCTACATGACAAAAAGACAGTGAAAATCACTGGAAGTTTCACAATAATAACAAGTGGTCTGCAACTATTTCACATAGCTATCCCGGTCAAAGTCAGTTAAGAATACACCCACTTAGTTGGTCTCTATGATGAATATATCATAATATAGGTCTCTGTTTAAGAGATGGAATCATCCACCTGCCTAGCCCGAAGTCAAGAGGACATGGCAAAGACACATATCTTAGAATTAGTCTTGTACTCTTGTTCAGTCTGAGAAAAATCACAAAATGTATGAAAACATTTCTCTAAATCCAGGAAACTTCAGAAAGACATTTTAGTTTGTCATTGCTGCAGATCAGGGGATCAGTATACCATATGTATAAGGAGTTAGTGGCGACTAGATTCCACATTATCGTCCAGTTGCTTAATATCATGTCCTACTTCAACTTAAAAACACAGAATCCAATTTAGGCCAACACAGGTGTTTTCAGCTTACTGTGATTTCACCCATAAATTTCTCACGCTTAGCTTCCTCCAAGGCTATCACTAAAAAATGATGCACTTACGTATACTATGACATAGATAAAGCCAAAAAGATGTATGTTAAAGTTCTTTTGTCATAAAGTCAACGAAATTCAAGGTCTGATTTTAATTATATGCATTAAGATAGGCATAGCACACCTGAAGTACATTATGTGCCAAGTCATGATCGCCATTTGAATGACCTATTGAATTGACTAGATCCTCGGAGAAGGTCCAATTAGAAGCATTCTCAGAATTCAACTGGTCAGCACTGAAAATCCAATTGTGCTCCTCTACATCTTCGTCTGAAAAATAAACAGGTAAGCAAGATGAATAAACAAGATAGACAAAATAAAGTTATCTTCAATTGCATTAAGAAGTCATTCACCTTGCCTAGGTTCCGGATTCAGCTCTGCGCATCCACAGAAGACCTCAAACAAAGTTTCCACTATCAAATACATAGTGATATTAGGATCAAATTAAAATAATCAGAAGGTGAGATTAGGAATAACAACATAACAAATGAAAAAAAGAATATTAAGAGAAACATACATTGACTAGAATCAGATGGAACAAGCCTCATTTCTTTAACCTCTGATATTCCAGAAGACCAATCAACAGTTTGTTGTTGCTCTTCGTCTTCTTCGTCTTCATCTTCATTGTCACCTTCATCATCTCCAGTTTCAATCTACAATTGAGATCGACAGTCACAAGTCACAAGTCACAACTCACATTATCAGTCACCTAGCTCAGAAGCATGATTCAAAAAGACAATCAACTACAACCGACTAAAATAAAATCTTTAAGACTTATGTCCAGGATCAGGATACTGCTCCTCAACCCTCATATTGCAAAACATCAAACTAACAGCTAAGTGTCTTAAGTGAAAAATCAAATTGATCCCAAGTCAACTTTTGGACATTTTATTGTCCTTCATTCAAGGTACATAAGGCAGGCCCCTAGTCCAACTTGAGGTTGTTGCAAGGAGTGAAACGGTAATCAATCCCAAAAAAGGGCAAACCATACAAGCACTATCGCAAACCTCAATGTATGTACACATGAGAATTAAACCACATACAATACGGTAGAAATGGGGGAGCTTTAAAATCGGGCTCCAATGACCAACAAGCAAAAAGAGCAAAATAAGTTTGCAAGATGATTGAAGACAACTTTGCACATTTTTGAAAGCTCGTTTTTACATTATTTGCTAGCTCAATTGCCAAAAACACTTATCACATTAAGGGTGTGTTTGGTTTGGAGGAAAGTGTTTTCCCACTTTCCTCTATTTGGTTTGGACCGGATCAAGGAAAGAAAATATGGGTTGAACTTCATTCTCCAAGGGTGGAAAATTATTTTTATTAGGGAGGCAAGGAAAGCCACACTTTCCCCCACTCTATCAAACAATACCACAACACAAACAAAAGGAAAATGGGTTCAAAAGGAAAGTTACTTTCCTTCAATCAAACAAAGGAAAATCAATCTACAATTGAGTTTTCCTCTGGAAATGGTTTTCATGGAAAATCACTTTCCATTGGAAATATTTTCCGTCCAACCAAACACACCCTAATAGAATATACAGTCGATCATCTCAATGCAATTACTTCATAACTCTAACAAGATCAATAGAAGTTGCACCCAGACTAAACACCAAAAACAATTAATCTACTGATTACCAATCAATTGGTAAAAACAATTATATAAATTGAAACAAGAAGTACAACAAATTAGAAAGAGCAAAAACCTGAGTGTAAATGCAAGGTGAAGGATAAGCTTCAAGATCTCTGGAAACAGCGTGAAGCGAAATCGAAACGAAATCCACGGCATAACCTCTACTCCTATCTACGTCACTCAGCCAAATCACTTTCCTTCAATTACCACAACAAATTCATCAGAATTAGAGATAAAAAAAGAGAGGAAAACATTGAAGGAGGAGAGAGAAAATACTTGGAGGTAACGTAGAGAGTGCCGGGTGATTCGGGGGCTCGACTTCCGAGGACAATGGAAACGGAAGGTTGAGTGTGCATAAGCACTTCGCCATTGTCGGCGTCGAGAATTGGTTGCCCTGCGCCACCGCCGGTTCTTTCTGCGAAGATTCTAAACCCTACCGCCATTTTTGAGTTGTTGGGGGGAGAGGTGGGAGTGTGATTTTACTAGGGTTTTAGCAATTGCTTTTTGGTTGTCTTAAGGATTTGATGAGTAAAAAACTAGTGATACACTACTCCGAGTAAAATATACTTTTGGGACTTACCTTTCATACTTTTCATTATTTGGAGACCGACTTTTTATCTTTCATCGTTTGGGGATTGACGGTAGGGAAAGTTAAATTCCGGTGTGGTTGAGACTTAAAAACATAAATCTTTTTTTCCCACTTTCTTATAATACACTTACCTTTAAAACAGGGAAAAACAAAACCTATTAAACGTTTAACATGAGACTACTATCAGTTCATGTTCTTTCTTTGCAAAGAGGAATTCATGAACCATCTCTATAAAATCTTCAAGATCTTCGGGTACACGCTGCATATCACATGCAATATCTCCCCAACAAACTAGCAGCTTCTAATCGAGAAATGTCAAAGTTTTTGAGTGAAATTTTATAATCTTACCTATGATAGTATTATAGACTTAAGTTAGTTAGATAAATAGTATGGAGTACTAAATAGCGTGAAGAACAATCTATGAAGACTAACTGCAATTTCTTAGGCACATTTTGTGTTAACATTCATATTTTAGTGGTCAATATTGTAATTTGATTTTGGATTACAGTTGGTAGCTAACAATCCTCAAAAAATCTGTATTTTTGTTTTATATTATTTAATTATATATTGTATTTATTTTAAAAAATTAATAAGCTCATCGGAATCTTATTTTTCGGCCATCATCAGTCCCCAAACGATGAAAGATAAAAGGTGAGTCCCCAAATGATGAAAAGTATGAAAGGTAAGTCTCCAAAAGTGTATTTTACTCTCCTATACTCCGTATGTGCTTTTAAATCTACACACTTTTCTTTTTACTATGTTCTTTTTGAGGTGGTGGAGTAGTGGTATCGCTTCCCATCTCATATCCCTGGGGCCCGTTTGGTAAGAGGTCATAAATTGTGGGAATGGTAATGCATCATAGTGTAAATTTGTACTAGAAATCCAATGTTATTACCTATGGTAATGTTACTTCATCCCAAAATATCAATTTTCTTCCTAAAATCTCATTACTATCCATTACCACTTGGAAAGATGGTATTGGGTGGTAATGGAAATTTATAAAGGGAACCCACATGTTGTGAAAAAGTTTTATTCCCATGGTCATTGACAAGAGAACTTCTTTACCAATTTACACTAAATGTTATTACCATTATCACTATTTATTACCACTAACCAAACGGGTCGTGAGGTTTAGGGATCAAACCTCATGGGAAATACTTTTAGTAATAAAAGGGAGTTTAACACTTCCACCTCATGTTAGGGGATACGATGTTTAATTGTCCTCAACTCTACAATTATGTGTTGCTAGTTTTCTATTCCAATTACCAATTAAAATGATTAGGGTTTGACACTTTCCTTGTTGATAAGTTTCAAAAGAGTAATATTACCTTCTTTTTTTTTTTTTTGAAAAAGAAATTTCATTAATTGAAGGCCAAACGGCATCTACAATAGGTATTAAAGAAAAACAAGATACAATTAAACAAGGCTAAATTAAATTCGTCTTCGAAAGAACTACAATGAACCAGATCGAGCAATACAGCGCAGCCCCCTTGTATTTGCTGAATCAAGCAGCTATTGATGAGGAAGTCTATCATTTTGATTTAGTTTGAGAAGAACATTCTTGATCGAGTCATGTGATGCCTTGTTTATTGCTTTACTTTTTTATCTCTTTTACTTGGTATTATAGTTGTTTTTGAGTTAGTTTAGGCTAGTTTGTTAGCTATCTCCTTAATTTGTGCAATTTTCCTCCTCGTATGCACTTTCTTTGGGCGCTTTGTTTCATTTCAGGACTTAGGAGCATGCTTGGAGGATACTTGCACAACCCTGGATATTAAGATCGAAGACGAAGGTCGAGGAAGCTTCAAGGAAGCATAACCGAGTTCATGGGGACAAATATAAGAAGTTTTGGAAGGATTTGCGCATAAGGGTCAAATTCAAATGGCTATAACTTTCAGAACACAAAACATTTTTGAGCGATTCAAGTTGGAGATGAAAGTTTGGCTCAATAGCTTTCTAACAAGTGGTCACAAGCTCAATTCCGATGCAAAACGAGTGAGATATGGCCGTTTGAAAATGAATCGACGAAGCGAAAACCGACCCGGCTCGGGTCAACCGACCCGCCCGGGTCAATGCGATAAACTCATTTTCGCTCCTGTTGGTCTGACCCACCCGGGTCAGGTGACCCGAGGGCTCGGGTCAGGCCACCCGAGGACTCGGGTCATCTTACCAGCCCGGGTCGGGTCATTTTTTCCGGAAACCTTTTTGCGACTTTGTTTGCTTTAATGCGAGGGTTGTTTTGTAATTTTCTGTTTTATTTCTTATGACTATTTAAGAGGGACTCCTCTTATTTTAACTTAGACTAATTTACAATATATTTTAATAAAGTGGGATTTGAAATTCTTAGAACCCTAGGAGAGAGAAAATCTCATCTTCTAGAGAGAGAAGTGAGAGAAACTTGTTGAAAACTTGGAATTTGAAGAATCTAAGAAGGAAACTTGAAGATTTTGAAGCTCCTTGCAACTTTAATGAGAATTTCTTACTCTCTCTCATATTTTATTGCTTTATTTTCATATTTCCATGTCATTTTCACTCTATTTACTTGTTCATCCTAGATTATTGTTTTAGTTTATGTTAATAGTTGTTAATGTCTTTTAGTTTATAATTTTTCATGATTTGTGAGTAGCTATTTCTTTGGGAAGGGTTTGAAGCCATTAATGAGTTCATGAACCTCTAAATCCAACATTGGCTTTGACTTGGGATAATTTTGGTTAATTGATTTGGCATTTTCATGAATGTTTGTGTGATTGGCCATCATAGGAGCATTATTTAGGTACCCTTAGTGAAGGATCGAGAGATGAAGTTAAGGGGTTGCCTCAAATCGATTATTAGGCTTGAAGGACCATGAGAATAGGGACTACCTAGCCTAGGGGATTTAGTTTGCTTGTTTAAGTTCATCATGTTTATGGATATGCTTGGTTGAATGCCTTAGCCATGAGAATAGGTCTTCGGTAAGAGACTAGGCCAATCTAGCTAGCTCGAGAGAGTGGTTAGAGTACCAATGGATGAACAATTCCCCTCAATTGATCCCCATTGTTGATTCCCATTGTGATTGCTTGGTTTGTGAATGAGTTGATTGGTGGATACCCCTTCCCAAAGCCATTTTTCTTATTGTCCTTTCATCTATAAATCTTAAAAAACATAGAGTTTGCTTAGCTTATCATAAATCGATACTTATTGGTGCTTTCCTTAGTCCTTGTGGATTCGACCCTTTACTTGCCCTATATTGGGTAGTTTAGGTATTTTTGACATGTTTACAACGAGCGCGTCATCATGTTGACTGCATCCGAGATTCCAATACCTTCATGTTGAGTCTCGAACTTCAACCAATGAGAACAATTTCTCATACCTAAAAACAAAAAAAAAACCATACTCACAACTCCCGTAGGAGAGAAGGAGATTTCCAAAATAGAAACTAAAAACCCCATAACAGGGTTTGAAAAGATCTCATAAAGATAGACTAATTTATTAAACAAAACAAGAAAATAAATTAAAAACTGAAAATAAAAAGGAAAAAGGGGCTTACCATGGATGAAATCATCCATGGCAGCCCCTAACTGAAGAAGAAGGGGTAGGGGAGGCTAGGGTTTGAGAGAGAAAGAGAAAGGGGGGAGGCTAGGGTTTTTTGTTTTTCACTTCCCTGAGCAATATTACCTTATATACTTACTTGGGTCTCTTAATCTCGATATCTCCGCAACCACAAATGAATTATGTTTTTAAAAAAAGCTTATTGTTTTCGTTAATAAAAAAGTACTAATTATGTTCAAAATTATACGTTTATAACCACAATTAAAACATTGTTTTTGATATATCAATGAACATTCCTGTAATATTTTGCAAAACCAATACATCATTGATGAAACTGTTAATTTAGATTTTGGGTTCACTAATGAACTTTTTGTTGAAATGGAAAAGTTGTAGATTAACTTATAAATCATATGTTCATCAATGAATTTATTGTAAATTAATAATATCAACAAAAAAAAAGACTTATTTGTAAATTATATAGTCATCAATGAAATCTCAACCTTTAAAATAATTGTTGCTAACAAATGTAAAGCTTGTAACTAAGTTTTTTTTTTTGAAGGAAAAATGAGCCAGATATATTAAATAAGATCAATTCCCCCCAAAGTTTGAATACTTTGTGGGAACGAGTGAGTACATATATAGTCAGACCCAAACATTGCATCCCACCTAGCTACAGAATGGGCTACTGTGTTCCCTGCTCGTTTAACATGAAGACATTGAAAGGAAGAGAAAGAAGAGCTAATCTCAATAATATCATCAAACAAGAGAAAAATAGGAGATGCACCAATTTGCGGTTTCAGTCTGACTTGCACCACACTTAGAGCATCGATTCCAAAGACCACCTTCTCAAAACCCATCCTACGAGCCATTTCCACCCCAAACCGAGCTGCCCCAGCCTCGGCGAGTGCAGGACTCCAGTTTGCTGCTAGTCTCCTAACCCCCGCCGCAACAATATTCCCCCGTTCATCCCTGATCACCATTCCAAAGCTCACACCCAAATCATTGCTTACATGTGCATCCACATTAATTTTAGGGATATTATCTCAGATAACCCTGACATATAGACCTTTTTCCCAAATGACCCTGACATATTTTTTTTTTCCCAGATGACCCTAAACTTGTATTTTGTCATTAAACCTAACGGAATTGTTAACGGCGTTAACTATTTTCAAACTAAAATACTTACAGCCTTTTTTAAAAAAAAAAACCCAAACTCATCTCTTTCTCTCTCTTATTCTTCCCAAACCCATCTCTTTCTCTCTCTTGTAAATTCAAACCAAAAAGCTAGTACTACTATATTCAATCAATACTTTCATCCTTTGTTAAATTCACCGGAAATCAAATCAAACGGGCGACAAATTTGGCGCCTTTCAATTAAAATTCTTTGGTGTGTCAAAGAAGAAGAGCAACTCACTCCAATTTTGCAATTTGTAATCTGCAAATATACTAGAGTTTAAACCCTAAAATCACTGCAATATCACAGCAACAAAAGTAAGAGAGGAGAGAGAGAAAATGATGCTGAGAACACCACCTCCGAAGAAACAAAGGCCCGATTGTTTGAATTACAAGGAAATAAATTCATCTCTTTCTCTCTCTTGTTCTTCATATTTTCTCTCTCTTGTTCTTCATCTCTTCTAAAAACTGAAATCAAACATCAACCCAATTCAATTAAGCACCAATAAAATCAACCGGTGGCCGACGAATGAGGGTATGAGGAAGACGCTTGCGGTGGAGAGCACGACACGCGAGGGGTTGAGCGAGAGAAATGAGGGTGCGAGGAAGACGCTTGTGGTGGTTCAGGTTGCCGACGAATGAAGGCAGGGGGTGGAGAGTAGTGGTGGTGCGGCGGTTTTCCCGGTGGTCAGAAGGCTGCGGTGGGGCAGCAGGTGGTGCTATGAGAAGAAACCCGAAACAAAGGAGAGAGAAAGTGAAGCTAGGCCCTTTTGGGCTGCGTTTTCCGGCGAGTTTCAAGGCTATTTCCGGCGAGCTTTTATAGATGGTTAATTTGAAAACCCCATCTTCAAGTTTTGCCCTGATTTCAAACCAACAAAAGAAAGTGGCAACAAAAAAAAAAAAAAGAGGAAAGAAAGTTGCCCAGATTTTTGGGGCTTGAATTATGCTCGATTGCTGCCCAAATTTTAGAGTCGAATATGCCTAGATTTTTGGTCGAATCTTCTGCTAATTTTGGGTTGTTCGAATTTGGGGCCTTTTGTGTTCGATTTGGGGTTGTTTAGGGTTCGAATTTTGTACAGTTTTTGGTGATGGTAGTGTGGAGACGAAGAACAAGAGAGGGAAGAGGATGAAGAACAAGAGAGATAATCTGGTTTAATTAAAAAAAAGTTAACACCGTTAGATATCCCGTTAGGTTTAATGACAAAATACAAGTTTACGGTCATCTGGGAAAAAAAATATATGTCAGGGTTATTTGGGAAAAAGGCCTATATGTCAGGGTTATTTGAGATAATATCCCTTAATTTTAACAAAGGTAGCAGGAGGGAGACTCCATACATCTCTCGTGGGAATTCTAGAGTGGTGTTGAGTGATACCCATCTTTTTGTTATAGTCACCATACTCCATTTTTAGCTTAATGAAACCTGCAGCAACATAGATGGGCTTGATAATTTCAACGTTACCAAAAACCTCCTTGTTTCTACAAAAACCATGCAGCCCATGCTAGAGATGCAAAATATGAGAGTTGCTCTTTGTTCAATTTTCCAGCTAGCCAGACCAATCTATCCACAAAAGAAGTATTAGGAGTCTCCATTAGTAACCCCAAAAAATCACTGTGAGTCCAAATTTCCATGGCACGTTTACAATCAAAGAGAGAATGCATGATTGTTTCATCATCATGACCACACACTGTATTCTAAGTCATTCTATTTTATATTACCATGTCAAAATGAGAGAGTATTCTGACTGTTACCAAATTAGTCAATAAATTAACTCTACTTTTAAATAAGTTAAAATTTCTTACTAAGTTTAACACATACAAAGAATAAAATTGTCTTACAATAAGCTTAACGCTTCTCCCTTTACCTTATTTTGGAGATTTCTTCTTTTCTCTTTCTCTTTTAAGTCTTATCACATGACCTAATCTTTTCTCCTATCCATTATCTCCTATATTTAAACTATACTTAGTAGACTTAACCAACCCTAATTCTAACTTATATTAACACTTAATTAATCCTAATTAAAGAAACTTATATTTTTCAAGGTAAATAGAACACGCCCTTAGCATGTCTTTCTTATATATATGGGCCTGTTTGGCAATTAAATGATAGTTGATTGTATTAGTTGGTTTGAAAAGTCTTCAATAAACCTACAATAAAACCCTGCATGGTCAATAAAAGAACGAACTTCTTGCACGGAGGCAGAGTGAGGCAATGATGCAATAAGATCTATTTTAGCTTTATCGACTTCTATTACGTTAGTAGAAACAATAATATGACCGAAAACTATACTTTGTTGAACCATAAAAATGATTTTTTTTAGAATTGAGCACAGGTTTAGTTTCCAGAAAACCTTTGACAATTAAAGTGAGATGATCTAAGCAATTATCAAATGAGTCACCATGGATAGTGAAATCATCCATGCACGAAGACTTTAATGAATTTCTCAATATAATCTAAAAAGATGCTTACCAAACATCTCTGAAAAGTATAGCCCAAAAGGCATGCGCCCGCAGGCAAAAGTACCATACGGAAACGCGAAAGTTATTTTAACTTGATCTTCCAGAGCTATAGCAACCTGCAGATAATCAGAGTAACCGTTAAGAAAACATAAATAAGCATGATCAGCAAGACGTTCAACCATTTGATCAATAAAAAGGTAAGGAAATGATATTTTTCGAGTCGTGGAATTTGATTTTCTATAATCTATACAAACCCTCCGCCACTTTGCGCTCGAGTAGAAACCAATTCTCCCTTGTCAATTTCTACCGTGATCACCCCCCACTTTTTCGGAATTACTTGTACAGGGCTGACCCAAGGACTGTCGGGTTTTCACATGCCGGATGGTTTGACTAGTTTATTGTATTAGCTGGTTTAACTAGTTGATTGTATTAGTTGGTTTGACTAGCTGATTGTATTAATTGTTATTATAAAGGTATTTGGTAAGTAACTAATAGCCGGTTTCTACTTAATTGTGTAAAATAACTTATAAGGACATGGACATAATTCATTATTGTACATTTTATTATTTATAAAAGTAATTGTCAAGAACTTTATGACATAAATGTAATTTACCTCACTCATTCCCAAACCTCAATTGTCAAAATGCTCATCATCCCAACTTTGAAAAAAGAGCCTTTTGGACCCTATAAGCTAATTCAAACCTATGCAGCTATGCTTACCAAACAATTGAATTATGTTGCTGACTAGTCAAATTCTCTAAAATGAATTTAAACCTATAATTTTTTCCGAAATCTTTCTTTACCAAACAGAGCCATATTCTTTTATATCTCTATTATATAAGTGAAGGGGGGGAGCAACGGTGTCCCCATATAAATTTACATATTCACCCCTCAAACAAACCCTCCATCAATCAATTAAGATACTATAAAATCAAAAACTTGCCAAAAAGAATTTCAATCAAATTAAACTGAACCCAATCAACTCATATAATAATCATACTCATAAACTTGCCAACAAAAAAGATTCAATCAATTAAAATTCACATCCACATCAACTAAAAAAATTCATAATAAAAAAGTTACCAAAAAATAATACCAGAGACAATAACAAAAATATACACCATACTCTTATTGAGCTTCACGGCATACAAAATCAATTACAGACTCAAACAACTTTCTCCACAATACAAAATCAATTACAAACACAAACTCAAATATTCTTCATTAATTGGAGTTTCACGACATTCTCAAATTTGCGGATACTTCACTGTTAATCAGGTACGCAGTTTGTTAGTTGACAATAAGAGTATGTACAATAATATGTACTATGTTCGAGTATATTTGAAAAATAACACTGTGTACGAAATTTTTGAAAAAAATTAAACTCAAATTACAGTAAATTTAAGATTTCATTCTAATATAATTGAAATTCAAATACTTTTTAAATCAAATATAAAAATTACATCAACAATTATCGACTAAAAAAAATAATATTCCGTAAAAAACAACTTGACAACAAATACAATTGTTAAATTTAAGCCCATCAAGAAAATTGATCAATTTTTCAAATCAAATTTTAAAGATGGAAGGAAAATAAGAATTGTAAACGTTAGAAAAGGCACAAAAATTGGGATCATAGAGGAAAAATGGAGAGGCGAAGGTGAGATTTGGAGAAGATAAATTTGGGATCAGAAGATAAAAGGAAAAAATTGATATCATAGAGGAAAAATGAATTATACATTACCTTACTTTCACCGCCTCACCTACTGCATCCTTTCTCACCATAATCGCCGCCTCACCCAGTGTATCCTTTCACACAATATATAATCTTACAATTAGGGCTGTTCAGAGTGCGGTCTGGACCGCACCAAACCGCAACCCAAACCGTTTTTTCGCGGTTTGGGTCGGTTTGCGGTTTTAAAATTGCGGTTTGGGTTATGATTTTAAGGAAATCGCGGTTTACGGTTTGAGTTGGGTTTTAATTTTTCTAAACCGAAATCGCACTGTAAACCGCAATTTTATATAATTTTTTACTTATTTATTTTATCTATTTACAAAGGTGGCATACAACTATCACTAATTCACTACACCAGTTAATACTTAATAATACGGGGTATGAGGTATTTAGGTTAGGTCTTTGTTGCAATCATCTCATCTGCTCCCAACTCCTCTTTGCAAATCCCCTGCCGCCCTCACTTCTACGCTGCTCCGAGAGACCAGATCCACTCATCTGCTGCTCCGAGACCAGTTAATACTTATTACCAAAAAAATTTACTCTTAGTTTATCAAAAAAAAAAAAAATTTTACTCTTAGATTACAAAATTAATGTCGCGGAGGAAAAAATAGTTAAACCGCAAACCAAACCGCACCAAACCGTTTTGCGCGGTTTGGTTTGGGTTGGTTTGGGCAAAAGTGCGGTGCGGTTTGGGTTGGAAAAATGCCAAACCGTATATTTGCGATTTGGGTTGGGTTACGTCCCAAACCGCACCAACCCAAACCGCGAACACCCCTACTTACAATAGAAGAATTGTAGAAGCTTAAGCTTATCCTAAAGTTTCTGAATTTTGGACACCATAACATGCTTGGAAAGCTCAGACGGCGGCACAATCGAAGAAGAAATGAAGTATTTTGAAAATAGGGTTAATTTGGAGTAAGAAAGGAGAGAGACAAGGTAAATCAGTGAAGGTGAACGCGAGAGAGAAGAGAGAGAATGAGAGAACAAAAATGGTTGAAGGCGTGAGAAGGAGAGAGAAAAGGTGAATCAATGAGGATGGTGTAGAATGTTTTCTGAGTTTTTTCCCTGAAAAAAATCAATGAATTCAATGAAGGTTTTCTTGAGTTTCTTGATGTGGAGTGTTTTCTGTTTTTTTTTCTTTTTTTTTGTTTGTAGTGAAGTGAAGCAAGCGGAAGTGGAGGGTTTAGGAATAAGGATACATAAACATTTAAAGGGTGAATACTATTCTACTTTTTTAACAGCCCTTTTTAAGGACACAAGGTTGATTATATATTTGAAGTTGACTAGGCTGATGAGTGTCCGTAGATTTTCAGAAAAATTAGTTAAAGTCAACAAAAAACAGTAGCTAGAGATGCAATTTCATTACTTATACTTATTTATTAAAATGTTTTTAAATACTATTTGTAAGTATTTCAATCTTTCTTACTCACCAAATAGAGGTGAGCTTAGATACAAACTTTCTTTTTTGGTTTACTTTATTATTGAGCAATAGTTATACCCAAAATGTCACCGCACGCATCGCGTGCATAAAAAGCTAGTGAAGTATAGAATAGAACGCACTATTGTGAAATAAATAAAAATCAAGTAACCCAAAGAAAATATAAAAGCAAAATTTCAAAAAACTACCTTTTATAACCAATTTTTTTCAAAAAAACTACCTTTTAAGTTATTTATTCAAAAAACTACCTTATGTAACAATTTTTTTCCAGTATGCTACCTTTTTATGTTTATAATGAATATTAATCATTAAATGACTGATGTCTTAAAAATTGCCGCCGATGGAGAAGCGAGTGAAGACGATAGAAACGAGAGGGGAGGACAGAAAAACATTTTGTAGTGACCCCATTATTATTGGTTAAACCTCATTAGTGGTCAAATCAATCAATATATATATATAAAGGAGGAACTTTTCGGGAGCATAGGGAGCTCCTCAAGATTTCGAGACCATAGAGCACGCCACGTAGGATTGCCATGTCATCAAATTTTATTTTTATTTTTAAGAAAAAATAGAGTTCTACATAGATGTAAATACACATAAGGGGTTCTAGATAAGCTAAAATTAGAGTTTGGTTTTGAATGAACAACCTAAATTATTATATTATGTAAATTGTGTATAACTTTTGCTACGTAATTCGGAATATTATAATTTTTGTTCCATTGGATAGTGCTCGAAATATGCTCCGAAATAAGATTCATTTACAATATAGTTCTACAACTTATGAAATAGAGAGCGCCACGTAGGATTGCCATGTCATTAATTTTTATTTTAAATATTTTAAAAAATAGAGTTCTACACATATTTAAATACATAAAAGGATTATTGCATAACGAGAAATTAGAGTTTCGTTTTGAATAAACAACCTTAATTATTGTATTATGTAAATTGAATATAACTTTTGCTACCTAATTCAAAACATTATAATTTTTTACCATTTGAGAGTGCTCAACATATGCTTCAAAATAACATGCATTTATGATATAGTTTTACAACTCATGAAAATATATTTAACTAGATGAATGGTAAGACAATTATTTAGTCTTTCTTTTAGATAAATATAATAATAGCTATAACTATAGTGTACTATATGTGACTATAGCATTTAATCATTGGTCCAATTTACAGGATTAAACATATATATATAATATTTAAAAACCTCAGCCTTACGAGTTCCGGATCCTCTAGAGTTTTAATCAAATTCTACAAGGTAGAGTTGTATATGAACCATATATTTTAAAATCAAAGGCTCATATTGGTGGAAGGAGAAAAATAAGGGGTGGATTTTGATGAGAAAAATAGAGGGGGTTTTGGAAAGATAATATATGAGCCATTGGTTTTTTATTCAATGGTTGATATTGCTCAAACTCTACATTGTAGAGTTCGTTTATAATTTTATAGAGGATCCAAACACCAGCCTTACTCAACTGAACCAAAGCAATTTAGTGTTGCAACTAAATTTATTAAGGAAACTTTGTTGTTAGAACAAAAATTAAAATCTATATATATTAGAGTTTTGGATGATGAAAAAATTAGAGTATGATTTTAAAAAACAATCTTAGAATATTATAGAGAGCTCCACCTAAACATGACATATCATTCTTTTTATTTTTTATTTTTTAAAATAGTGTTTAACATAGATATAAATACATATAAGGTGTTTTTAATAAGTGAAGATTACACTCTGATTTTAAATAAACAACCTAAAGTATTCAACTATGTAAATTGAATATAATTTTTGCTACATAATTCACAATATTATAAATTTCTTACATCGGAGAGTGCTCGAAATATGTTTCCATATACAATATAGTTTTATAACTTATGAAAATATATTTATTTAGATGAACAATAACATATTATTTATTCTTTATTTTAAATACATATAAAAATAACTATAAAAATAGCGTATTATATGTGAAAATAGCAATTATATCTTTTAAAATCAAACTTTTAAAAATTGAGTTATATAAAGATAAAAAATACATATCTGTAGTTTTGAGCATACCATAATGGCATTACATGAAGAATCAAATGAAAGTTTGTCAATGACATTGCAGAAGTATTATACAATTGACTAATTATTTTATTCCTAGAATATTTGTTGTATACATAATTATTTATGTTTTTCTTTTTCATATATCTATATGTCAGATCTTATTCTTTTCTCAATAAACTTAATTCTACTAAAACTAATTGGGAAATCAAGGTTCGAGTTTTTAGACTATTTGAGGTCGCAGGTCATAAAAAAGGGGTGAGTTTGATAAGTCTTGATATGGTCATGATTGATGAAGATATTTTTTTCTCTTAAATAATATTTTCGATTATTAATAGAGGTTAGTTTTATATTTAATTTATTTTATTCATGATACCATCATTATGATATTCTTTTTGGCTTCTCCATCTTCTATTCTATATGCGTTAGTGTTTATGTGCTATATTAAAAGTTGAAGTTATGGCTGACACTCATATTTTTTTCTCTGTTCTTTTTGTCATGCATCTATTAAATTATTACCCTCTACTTTCTTAAAGTATTGTTTGGGTATTTTCCATGTTAAAACTGTGTTAGCTATTGTTAATTATACCAATTATTGAGATACTATTTAATAATAGACTTAGCTACAATATTCAATTGAACATTAAAAATATAAAATTTATATATCACCATAACAAATCTAGACATTAAAGTATAATGACAAATACTTTCTCTGTCCTTTTCTACTGCAACAATGGGTTTGAGCATGGTTTTTAAGAAAATAAAACAAAATAGGTAGTTTAGCATAGAGGAGTTAACTAGAGTAGGGGATAGGTAAATCTTTAATAAAGTAAACGCAACTTTATGAGGCAATTTGAGTACGTAGTTAATGATGGTTTTATTAACATAAAGTAAAGGCGATGTTGTTAACTATAGTTGTTTTTTTTACCAAAAGTGGAATGGTTCTAATAGCTAAAACTACCCGAAGTGGTAATTGTTACAATAGGAAAAGAATGGAGGAAGTATATAAATACAATGGTGTTGAAAAATCTCATTTCACAACAACAAAAACTCAACAATATTAATAAAAATTTAAAATAAAATAAAATAAACAACAACCCGTGCAACGCACGGGCTTCAAAGCTAATATATATATAAAGGAGGAACTTTTCGGGAGCATAGGGAGCTCCTCAAGATTTCGAGGCCATTGAGAGTGTCACGTAGGATTGTCATGTCATTAATGTTTATCTTTATTTTTTACAAAAATAGAGTTCTACATAGATTTAAATACATATAGGGAGTTTTGGATAAGCTAAAATTAGAGTTTGATTGTGAATGAACAACCTAAATTGTTATATTATGTAAGTTGTGTATAACTTTTGCTACGTAATTCGGAATATTATAATTTTTGTACCATTGGATAATGCTCGAAATATGCTCCGAAATAAGATCCATATACAATATAGTTCTACAACTTATGAAATAGAGAGCGCCACGTATGATTGCCATGCCATTAATTTTTATTTTAAATATTTTAAAAAATAGAGTTCTACACATATTTAAATACATAAAAAGAGTTTTGAATAGTAAGAAATTAGAGTTTGGTTTTCAATAAAAAAACCTAAATTATTATATTATCTAAATTGAATATAACTTTTGCTATCTAATTCAAAACATTATAATTTTTTTACCATTAGAGAGTGCTTGAAATATGCTTCCACATGAGAACCATTTACAATATAGTTTTACTGATGAAAACATATTTAATTAGATGAATGGTAAGACATTTTTTAATATAGTTTTACAACTTATGAAAATTCATTTATTTAGATGAACAATAATATATTTTTTATTTTAAATACATATAAAAATAACTATAAAAATAGCAAATTATACGTGACAATAACAATTATGTCTTTCAAAATCATACTTTTAAACATTGAGTTATATAAAGATAAAGAATACATATCTATAATTTTGAACCTATAACATACCATTGGGGGCATTACATGAAAAATCAAATAAAAATTTGTCAATTGCAGAGGTATTATGCAATTGACTAATTATTTTATTCCTAGAATATTTATTGTATACATAATTATTTATGTTTGTCTTTTCCATATATCTATATGTCATATCTTATTTTTTCTCCATGAACTTAATTCTACTGAAACTAATTGAAAAAATAAGGTTCGCGTTTCTAGACTATTTGAGTTCACGGATCATAAAAAATGGGGAAATTTGATAAGTCTTGATACTGTCATGATTGATAAGAGGTATTTTTTTCTCTTAAATAGTATTTTCGATCATTAATAGAGGTTAGATTTATATTTAATTAATTTTATTCATGATACCGTCGTTATGATTTTTTTTTGGCTTTCCCTTCTTTCATTTTATATGCATTAGTGTTTATATGTGCTATATTAATAGTTGAAGTTGTGGATGACACTCGATCATGTTTTACTCTATTCTTTTGGTCCTGCATCTATTAAATTATTATCCTCTACTTTCTTAACGTATCATTCGGGCAATTTTCATGTTAAAACGGTGTTATTGTTAGTCGTACCAATTATTGGGATACCATTTAATAATAGACTTAGCTACAATATTCAATTGAATATTAAAAAATATAAAATTTATATCGTAATAACAAATCAATAAATTAGAGTATAATGACAAATACTTTCTCCGTTGTTTTTCTATAGCAACAATGGTTTGGACATGGTTTTTAAGGAAATCAAAAATTGGGTAGTTTAACATAGAGGTACCCCTTTAATTAACTAGAGTAGGAGATAAGTAAATCCTTAATAAAGTAGACGCAACTTTATAAGGCAGTTTGAGTAATTAAGGATGATTTGAGTAACATAAAGTAAAGACAATATTGTCAACTATAGTTTCTTTTTACCAAAAGTAGAGTAGTTCCAATATATGAAACTACCTAAAGTGGTGATTGTTGCATATGAATTAGAGCGAAGGCTATGTAAATGCGATAGTGTTGAAAAATTTGCAAAAAAAGAAAAGAAAAGAAAACAACCCGTGCAACGCACGGGCTTCAAAACTAGTGATAGTATATTGAAAGAATTTTGTTTTATAAGGTAGTTTTTTGAAACAAAATTTTAAAAAGGTAGTTTTTTTGAAAAAAGTTAATTATAAAAAGTAGTTTTATGAAATATTTCCAAAAATAAATAAAGTTTTCTTTATTACAACAAAAGGAAAATTGCTAAATGAGGATTTGAAAAAAGAAATAGAAAAAATACATTTCCCTATTCAAACCTCAAAAGACGCAAAATTTCAAGGCGAGAGAAAAGAGAAAAAAAAAGAAGCCCTCTTCTTCAACACCTCCTCCACTCCTCCCCCAACACAACAACAACAAAAAAAGACATTCCTCCACTTCCCCACCTTCATAACCACCACAAAACACAACCACACTCACCCCCAAAAACTTCATCAAAAATCAAACAAACCCATCAAAAAAATCCCAAAATGGGGAAAGATTTAAGCGATGATCAAGTAAGTTCAATGAAAGAAGCATTCACCCTTTTTGACACAGACAACGACGGCAAAATCGCACCTTCTGAACTCGGAATTCTGATGCGTTCTTTAGGTGGTAATCCAACACAAGCCCAACTCAAAGATATCATTTCTCAAGAAAAATTAACATCACCCTTTGATTTCAACAGATTCTTAGATCTCATGTCTAAATACCTTAAACCTGAACCTTTTGATCGTCAACTTCGTGATGCATTCAAAGTTCTTGATAAAGAAGGTACTGGGTTTGTTGCTGTTTCGGATCTGAGGCATATTCTTACTAGTATTGGTGAAAAACTTGAGCCTGCTGAATTTGATGAGTGGATTCGTGAAGTTGAGGTTGGATCTGATGGTAGAATTAAGTATGAGGATTTTATTGCTAGGATGGTTGCTAAGTGAGGTATATTATCTTGTTTCTTTGATTTGTTTTTTTGTTTGTTAAGCTTTTTTTGTGATTTGATTCTATTATGATTTTGTTTTTTTTAGCTTTGTATTATAATTGGGTGTGGGAATTTTATATTATGATGGTTGAGATGATTAATTGGATGATGTTTGGAGTGTCCTTGTTGTTGATGGAAAATCGGAATGATGGTGTAGTCTCCTAGTCTGTACATTGTGGGTAATATGGATTATTGTGGTAATATATATGTATGAAAGGTGCATTTTTGGGGAATATTTG
The DNA here is from genome assembly GCA_947648045.1 of Beta corolliflora. Taxonomy (NCBI): domain Eukaryota; kingdom Viridiplantae; phylum Streptophyta; class Magnoliopsida; order Caryophyllales; family Amaranthaceae; genus Beta; species Beta corolliflora. The sequence goes on from CANSZD010001123.1 coordinate 372,838, forward strand.
AGATGAGTGTCTTAACATTTCTGTTGTGGGTTGTAGTTATTGGGGTTGCAGTACATACAAGAGCCGATTTTGTGCTGTTGTGTTTCTGGTACTGCAAGATGAGGGAAATGTGGGAATATGAGGGTATGTTCATATCTTTGGGCTGATGGAAATTGTTAAGAACTTATGTCACTGTGGAGATAAGAAGTGTTGCATCGAAACTTATATCATCGTTTAGAACATTACGAAGAGTTGTTGCTATTTACTTCCTCCATTTACTTTGAATTGCAACATGGGGGATGCACAGGGATCAAGAAGAGGAGAGAGAGAGATAACATGAGGAATCCATGTGATGAAGAGAGAAATGGAAATAACTCAATGCCAAATAAAGTAACATTGCAATTAAATTGAAACTTCCTGAAAAGAAGTGTTGCAATTAAAAGTATACGGAGGAAGTATTCAATTAGGGGGAAGTTGATTTTCTCGGCTCCGAGAGAGTATTTGATAACAGATATGGTTTTGGTTATTCTCTGCATTTGTGTTAGGGTAGAGACAGCCATAAGGAGTAGCTTTAGACTTTAGTGCTCTTATTGTTGATACGAAGGGGGTCTTCCTTAGCTGTGCAATTGGGGACGATATAGGTTATACGGGAGTTTTCATATAAATAGCATGTCGCAGTGATTGGGTTCTATTTACCTTCTTTCCTATTACAGCCAAGGGATCTAGATATAATTCTGTCATAAAATTACTGCTGAAGTGGGTGAGATTGGTTATGGAATTCATTGCCTTCGATATTTGAAAAGATTTCTCTATATCGTCTAGTTCATCTCGTAGTGTTGTATGTGGCTTTAGTCTCATGGAGCCCCACAGGCTTTGGAAGGGCTAAGCTTCTATCCACCGTGTGACAAAGTGTCTGTGAACACTGAGAAAAGGAGTCTTGCATGTTGAAGGTGACTAATGTGAATCCATATGAGCACTCAATGATGATGCATTTAAGTATACAGCTGGATATGCTAACTGGCATGCTTTTCGGGGTTGTAGAAGCTAAACAAATTGATCCGTGGATGTATAAGTAAACACTTGGATATGTTTGCTTGTGTCCCATGTGATATCCTTGGGAGCAGTTGGAATGGACTCAATGGATTTATCTTGGGAGATACATATGATATCCTTGGGAGCAGTTGGAATGGAGTTATTGTGGGAAATACTCCTCTCTTTTCAAAATACATGTCCTTGAAGGTTAATACTCATGGATTAAAGATCAACAACAATATATTATTGGTATATTAAACCGATGATTAATCTTGGGAGTTACTGCATTGATTTCTCAAAGTGAGCAACAGTATATTTTTGTTATTGTAAACTAATGAGTAATATTACAATGCTATTCTAATGCAACAAGTTTTTATAAAATTTGTATTTACCTGTATTTTTGGATGGGTGGGTGTTTGCCTTTCCAAAAAGGCTATGCTTAGATTAAGTTTTGAAGAGAAAACGGCTGTCATTGGGTTATGGCCAGTGAATTGAAATCCCTGATCTACTATCTATGCTACATGTTTCTTCTTATTCTTATGTCCAGGGATCAGTCAGGACTCAGGAAAGTCTGTGTCTTTTAAGGGACACAAAGAACTTCAGATCCATTGTGTAGATCTAATTTCTATAGCATTGTTAGTCCATACATACTTCTTTATGACCAAGTACCAGGCTATGAGGTTGTGAATGAATGTTGGAGGTTCTTAGATGAATAAAGGCGGATCAAGAAGATATAGTGTGGGAAAGTAACTTTACAATAGCTATCTCTCCTATTTCCTTTTTTCCCTTTTTTGTTTTGGGGGAGTGTGGGGGGAACTGGGAAGACAATGCTTCTATTCTGCGAGATGTTAAGTTATTTAGATTGTTTTTTTTTGTTGTTGCTGTGTTTACTCTCCCTCCCCCGAAAAAAGAAAGAAAAGAAAAAACACCTCACTCGAAACGGTGATACTGTTGTGCTATATGAAATATAGTATTATTTATTGTGGCAAATAGTATAGTGATAATGTGATATGATCCACATACTCAAATCTTTCGTTGTCATCCTCGGACACTTGCTGGTGGAGTAAATACTAATTCATGTTACATGAGCTGCTGACATCTCTACTGTACATGAAGTGGCAAGCTCTAATCTCATTTCCTCAACTTTGCAGGGTGAAGTAAAAAGATCTCATTAAGGCCAGTCCATTTGTTTGGACTTCCTTTATGACTTAGTACTATGTTTGGATTCGTAAGTAGTATCTTCTGCAAAATACTTCCTCTGTTCTTTAATAATTGCAACATGTAGGGGTTGCATATTTTTTAAGGAGATAAGAGAGATAGAGAGAGATGAAAAAAGGGACACATGTGATAAGAAGAGAGATAGAGAGAAAACATAGTCAAATTTAGTAATGTTGTTATTAATATGAAACTTCCAAATAAGGGAAATGTCGCAATAATAAAAGAATGGAGGAAGTAGTGACTAAATTCCTGTTCCCTTTTGCTTTGATTGCTCCCATATATAGTGTGATGTCGTCATTGCCACCAAAGCAGTTCTCTTAGTATCTTAATGTACCTTATTCTTTTTGGTGTATGGAGTCTGGAGAGCCATAAACAATAGTTATAGACAAGATTCGATCCAAGGTCTTGGGTGAGTCTACTACTTCACGAAGACTTTACCAACTAAGTTCATTGACATCCAATATTTAAGTTTGCCTTATAAGTGGTTCGTACTTGTCTTTGTCACTTTGTGCTATGTGCTAACACAAGTCATTTTTGTTTTAGAAACTAATTCCTATGATTTGCCAGCACCATGTATAAAAGCATAGGCGGAGATGTTTTTTTGGCTCATATAGACACTGGAAAACTATTTTCTTGTAGAGCTCAATTTTTGTGTCTCTCCATTATATTTTTGTTTCACTGTCAACGTTCCTAATTTAACTGGGCTTTCTTTTGTTTATGCAGGTGATCCACGGAGTTGTTGGCTTTTGTTTTACGGAAAGAGGTGGCAAGAATATTAACCTTGTCTTGTCCGGTTGTTGGATCCAGTTTAGTAGTTTGCAACCTCTAGCTGTCTTTCTTTAAGAAACAGTTACATTACCTCTAGATTTCCCTTCTTTATCGTTGATTTGAAGTTTGTGTTTGCCTGACAAATTGTGTTTGTATTTGGAGGATTCGCGATTTGTCTCAAATTATCATTTGTTAACATTTCTAATGCCCTTTTGGTTAACTCGTGTGTAGCCTAATGATATAAGAAACCCAGAAAAAAAATGACCTTGGACTATGCTATATTGTTATTGAAATTTGATATTGTTGGTTCTCCCTCGGGTTATGTTAACCTCGTCTAAGAGATGAGCATTTACTTTTTGTTGCATATATTCTCAGTTTCTCACACATGAGAATGGAATAATAGGGATTAAGAAATTGATTAGTCATTTTGTGTCAAACTATATAGTGTTAAAGGGTTGTAATAGACCAAAAAAATTCATCTATGAAATTGATGTATCACTACCACCCCCAATTGTAGGAGCTTTGTTGGATGGGTTGTCTATCTCTCTCTTCGTCATCATTGTGTCTTAGGTCGTCTTGGACGTCGGATGGTGTGTGCATGTATGTACCATTGTTGTGTCTATGGCTGCCTCCGACATTGGCTGGTGTGGCGGGGTGTGACATACTAAGGGGGAGTTTGGTTGAGGGGTGTGAAGAAAGGGAAAGGGTTTCCAAACTTATGTTTCCCTTACTTGATGTTTGGTTGATGATTTTTTCCTTTCCCTTTACCTATTTTTCAGTTTAGAATTACCCCCTTATCTTTAGATCCATTACCCATTTTTGAGGTTTTGGATACCCCCAAATCCCTCTACACCATAACACAACTGACCACCCCACCACCACCACCACCACCACCAGGTGACCCTACCGACCACCACCACGACCATCCGAGCCGTCGCCACCACCCTCCACTTGAGTCGCCAACCCCTTGCAACCCGCCGAAACCCCACCCCACCCGTCGAAAACCTCCCCACATGGCGAAACCCCACCCTGGGTCCTTGAAAACACCACCCCAACCGCCGAAAACCCCACCCCCACCCCTCGAAAACACTACCCCGACGCCGAAAACCCCACCCCGCCCTCGAAAACACTACCCCACCCACCGAAAATCCCAACCCTCGAAAACACCACTCACCCGCCGAAAACCCCTAGCCCGGCCCTCGAAAACACCCCCACTCGCCGAAAACCCTAGCCTGACCCTTGAAAACACCCCCACCCGCCGAAAACCCGAGCCCGGCCCTCGAGAACACCCCCACCCGCCGAAAACCCTAACCCGGATGCCGTTGGTCACGCGGCGACGCCGTGCGGTGTAAGTGAGAGAAAGAGATGGGGGAGGGAGGGGAGGGAGGTAAATTGTCAACTTTTGTTACCCTTTCTCTTGTCTAACCAAACACATGGGTATATTGGGGGGGGGGTTTGGGGTTCCTTTCCTTTCCTAACCCTTACTTGATTCCTTTCCCTTTCCCCACTTCCAACCAAACGCCCCCTAACATTTTTATGTTGTTTGAGCATCCAGTGAATGACATAATTTGGGTTATTTCATGACCATTTTGGGACTTCTCTTCTCTCAAATAAAGCAAACATTGCACTTGTGGTATTTTGAGTCATGTAGAAGGTAAAAACTTATATGGACGTGGTCCACACTAAATTAGTGTGGACCTAATGCTAATTCATGTTATCACTATATTAAATAAGTGACTTTGGTGCACAATAATATTAGTGTGAACTATGTCCACAAAAGACTAACTCCAAGTAGAATACCCAATGATTAGGAATTCTCTTCCTTGATCATTTATCATTGTTATTATTTGCTGGCCTTAATCAATCTTAGCGGGTTAGAACTGGTTGGATTTGGACAACAGATTTTGTCTTGAACATGGATGGCTCAGATACACATATTATTGAATATTGTAGTATTATGTCCAAATAATGATTGCGTCCTGACTCGGCATTTTTTGCATGTGGCCCGATATATAGCCTTGGCCAGATGTTATGGGCCATTTTTTTAAATCCTGTACCTTTTATTTTATTTTTTGATAAGGTAAGAAGAAAAGAATTTAGAAGACCCTCCATATGAGGGGAAAACTTTAGAATCGTTTACCCTTAGGTTTTTTTTTTTTTTTTTGAATAGGTAAGATAAGAGGTATATACATTGCCATTTACATTAGGTATGCTAAAACATACGTGTATAGTGCACTTATATAGCTAGATTGTCCAGAAACAACAAAGGTGATTTAATCAATGACTAAACCATCCGTCATTGAACTTGAGTACTTGAAGCAGTAAAAAAATCACAAATTTTGTAGCTTTATATACAACATGAGTATTGTTCGAAGTCCGAGTAATTACTGAAGTTGATCTATAATTGACATCTTCATTTCCTGAATTATTATTTTTCATAAAGCACTATAAAGAGCTAAAACTCACAAGTCACAACTAGTAAATTATTCCAAATCTTAGTGTGCACATTCAATAATCTTTGACGGACTTTTCCAGTATCCATCCAAACAGTAATTGGTACGAACCATTTTGGCAAATATTTGGAAATGTTTCAGTCTTATTGTCCCAACACTAAGATGTACTTCTATAACTCAATTTTACTTGAAAGCTTTTATACTAAAATATTGTAAAGTTGACTATTATATCATACTTGAATATATAAAGAAGCAATTAATTAATTAATTAATTGATCATCAAAGAGAGATATATGACAAATTGTGGTTAGCATTGAAAAATGATATTCAATTTCATTATAGAAAAATACAGAGACAATCAATTTTTTATATTTGCTATAGAGGGAACAAAATCCACATATATAGTATAAATACTTCCGATTACCTTCCATATATAGTTATTTTAACTACTTTTTCTATATGTCAAAGCTATTTAGTCTTATTATAAGTTGGTGAAGACGGCGGTGAGTTAGCATTCTTGCGCACATACTTCCTTGCCCATACATGCTTACCATTGATCGAGAACTTTGATCTACCTTGCCCACTAAGAATTACTTCCATCGTACTTGCATCTCGCACCACAAGCTTCGCATATAAAGGTTGTTCTTTTTCACCAACTTCTTGCATGTATAGTGTCTCAATAATATCTCCAAATGACCTAATCATCGGAAAAAAATTAATTAAGATGACAGTTAATTAAACGAACAAGATACATTAATCATGTAAGGATATATATAATCATATACAGATGCAACAATTCATTAGTTAAGTCGTGAAGTTTGGGAAGTAGTACCTTGAGCAAAAAAATTCAAAAAACAGATGTAGTAATCACGTACACACATACTATAACTAAGTTCATTAAAGTAAAGAGAAATGAAATGTTGTTGCCAACAAAAAAAAAAAGAGAAATGAAATGCATGAAATGTTACTATTCATTGAATACAAACACTGACACAAGTGTAGAACACAAACAAGATATTAAATCAATTAACTTTAAAAGTATGTAGTAATAAAAGGTGAGATAAAATACCTATTGAAATATTCTCGCAATTCGGTTTCAGCAATAGGATAGCCTTTGGAAAATGTTAAGAAAATAGTCCTTTCACTTGAAGGAATATTTTGCATCTCTTCAACCATTGAAATCCGAGAATTCTCACTTACTCGCAACTGTGCAATAAATTGATTTACTATATCCCCTTGCAAGCCTTGTGGTTGGGTCTCTAAAACGTAATTAGAATTATTAGACACATTGTTGACCGGAGGCATAGGACCATTACTTGTAGGACTGAAACCACCACACCCTTGTAAAGAACAATGATTAGACACATCAAAATAACCTTTCAAGGGCACACTAAAATCCCCAACCCTAAGACTAGGAGGATAGTTAACGAAACCCCCTAGATCATCACCCAAATTTTGATCACCAATAACACCAACATTAGGACGACCAAGTGTAACGCTAGACGCGTAAGACTCAAGGGGATACTCATGATGGTGATTAACCGGGTCTGGTGTACACATCACAAGAAATTGGATAAAGTCTTGGAATGCCCTAATACAAATTTGTTGAATAATAGTACCTACACCAAGTAAAACAATAATACGATTCTCATGAAAAAACCTAAGGTTAACTCCATCCCTATGCTTCCCCACGATGCTTTGCACCATGGGGACGTCATCAGTCGTATAAAACCATTCATCGGACTCCGCTGCCCTAAGGCATAGGAGAGTCTCCTCAATCACAGCCTCGAACACGGTGTCGGGATATGTGAGGATGGTGACAACGTACTGAGCCATGTTGAGCCGTTCTAGCCACATCCATAAAGCCGCGGCTTGCATGGCTACAGAAGGTTCACGTCTTAAGTTCAAGACTAACCTAGAGAAAAGTTGCCGATCAATGTTGTGAAAGGCAAAAAATTCTTCTTGTGTGATTTGTGAGGAGGAGGAAGAAGAAGCCGCCATTTTTTTGGTTGGTTATTTCTTTCTTTTGTTTTTTATGATGCTGTAAGAAATTTTATTTTTACAGGGTTTATATGAACAAGTGAAAAGGTGCGAGTGTAGATGAAAAGGTTTCATTATAATTGAGTAAAGGTATGATATGTTGTGATATCAACAAATATGGAAGTGAATCTGTTTACTTTCTATAAATGTTTGAGGATTCAGGGTAGATGCAATGCAACAATTCATTATTTTAATTTTTAACTATTTATTTCCCGAAAAGGAAACATTCAAACGTTTTAATTCTTAATAGGAAGCGGTTCATAGAAAAAAAAAAATATTTTTCAAAATATAAAATTTTGTTAATTATATAATTTTCTCCAAGAGAAACACTGTCAGACTGATTAGGGAAAGGAATACTCAATATACTGCAAATCAAACTTGAAATGGGTTAATTTCTTGAATTTTGTAAATTGTTTGCGTTTTTTCTTCTATTGGGGAGTGGGATTAAACAATGATTATGGTTAATTGCAACTTTTTCTTGATCACTTGTGAGGGTTTTGTGATTAAGGCCCCGTTCTTTTGGATTGAGAGAAACTGTACTGAACTGAAATTAACTGAACTGAACTGAAAATAAGTCAAAAAGAACAGGGCCTTAGTGTTTTCCTATATCGTTGTGAATGCTTATTGATTAAGCGTTTGTGATTTGTTTCTATCTTGCTTGGTAGAGGATTATGTGTCACTGCGTGCTGTCCTATTTGGATTGTGTTGTTATCGAATGATGTTGTACCCTGTTCATTGTGCCATCGTGGCCTTGTGGGGTGTTTTTGTCTTAGTAAGTAGTGAAAGGGCTAGCAAAGAAAAAGGATATGAAATGCGATTACAATAAATAAAAAGAGAACTTCAGTTTTCAATCCAAAAAGAACTAGTTTTGTACTTCCTCTGTTTTTTTAGATTACCCTTTTTAATTTAACTTTTGACACTATTCACATACATGACTTTGACTATCACTTGGGATTTGTACTAAAGGAAAAATATAGTCATGTGAGATCTTGTTAGATTCTTCTCAAGTCTCAATGTATATTTTTCAAATATTACTTTTTGTAATTTTTGCATATTGATAATTAAAGACATAAAGGTTCAAAATAGTGTGTTGACAAGTGTGTCTAAAGGAAATGGATCAAATAAAAAAACAGAGGAAGTACATATCTATTCACGTAGCCTGGGACCCTCCTCCCCTAGATACGTTCAAACTCAACTTCGATGGCTCCGTCCGTGGGTCAGCTGCAGCAGCGGGCTTCATCATCCACAATCATCAAGGTCATCTCATTCAAGCAAAAACTTTCAATCTTGATCATGGCTCGGTCACCATTGCCGAGGCATCAGCTCTTCACCATGGGCTTAAGGTGGCTTTGCAAATGGATATTCAAGACATCATTGTTGAAGGAGATAACCTACTGGTTATCAATATTCTGAATAATCTTTGGTCTGTTCCCAGGAAAATTGCTACCATCATTGAAGATTCCAAGCTAATTCTTTCAAAGTTCAAGTCTTATCAAGTGCTTCATGTCTTCCGAGAAGCCAATAGAGCGGCCAACTGGATTGCTAATGTTGGCCACTTAGTTTGCTCTTCTTTTGAGATCTCAGATTGTAATTATTCTTCTCTTTCTCCTATCCTTGTATCCGACGTATTAGGAGTTACCCTCAAGAGGAGGGTGGCCTAATGTTTTTTTATCTTAGCTTTTCAAAAAAAAAAGTACATATCTATTCTATTTTGTTTTGTTGTGGCGGCATGGCCGAGTGGTAAGGTGGAGTGCAAATCTGTTAAAATAGATTGAAGGGAAAAGATTCGTATTATTATTAACCCAAAGGGGATATTTATAGTACATCATATAAATCCTAACTTACGTAGAACTAGGAAAACATATCCTAAATATAATACTAATAAATATTATCTCTAAACACTTGTAGATAGATATGTCTAGGTAAACACTTCTAGATAGATAGATTTAGGAAATACTCCTAAATCTATCCTAACACCCTCCCGCAATCGCAACGGCAGTAACACGAACGTTACGATTGGAAACACAAAAAAAATTAAGTCAAATCAAATTAAATAGATATATTGTTGGGAACACCATTCCTTTTTTTTAACCCACCAAATTTTTTTTTCTTCTTCTTGATGAGAACGCCATTTTTTTCGAACTCACCAAATATGTCAATAAATCGGGAACGCCATTCTTCTCGAACCCGTAATTTTCTTTGTCTTGATGATGAAAACATCAATCTTTTCGAATCCATCAATCGTCAGTCAAACAAGGTCGTCATTCTTTTCGAACCTGTAAATTTTCTTTTTATTCTTGATGAGAACGCCATTCTTTTCGAACTCACCAAATATTTCAATAAATCGGGAACGTCATTCTTCTCGAACCCGTAATTTTCTTTGTCTTGATGATGAAAACGTTAATCTTTTCGAATCCATCATTCGCCAGTCAAACAGGGACGTCATTCTTTTCGGACCCGTAGTGTTTATATTTTCCTAGAGCAAAATCACTCTAATCAATACTCGAGTTCTACGAGATATTTAATATAATCTTATTCCTTCAAAGTAGGCATAAGTGCAGCAGCAACCAGCAAGTATGGTAGGTCAGTCGCCTTGTTCGCGCAAATCTGCCTTGCGGTGTTGCCATTGGTCTTAGTCATCGGTCTCCCACATCAAGGGGGAAGTGACGAATAGCATAAATCTGCCGCTTCTTGAACAAAGCTTTCTTTAATTCTCCTCCAGTGGTACTTGTTTCATCCTTAACATCACCGACATCATCATCATGATCTTCATCATCAAGTCTCCCTTTTGAATGTTGGTTGTCCCTGTCATTCATCACCATACTGCTTCTGGTTTTTTGGTTTTTTTTTTTTTTTTTTTTGATTTTCGAAAAAAAAAATCTGAGAACTTTTTTTGAGTTCCATTCGTCATAGCATCCGTAAAAAAATGTTATAGTTTTTGTATGGAGGTTAACAAATCCGGCCGGTGGGTTTAAAACTCGAACCCACCGGCAGGAGAGAATAATATTTTAGAGTTTTGATCCAAGATCTCAACTGGCTCCTGATACCATGTTAAAATAGATTGAAGGGAAAAGATTCGTATTATTATTAACCCAAAGGGGATATTTATAGTACATCATATAAATCCTAACTTACGTAGAACTAGGAAAACATATCCTAAATATAATACTAATAAATATTATCTCTAAACACTTGTAGATAGATATGTCTAGGTAAACACTTCTAGATAAATAGATTTAGGAAATACTCCTAAATCTATCCTAACAAAATCCTTGTCGCCTAGTTTAAATGCGGGAATATGAATTTTAACTTCTTTTTGGATGAAAGCAAAGAAGTATGTATGAAAGGTGCGTTTTTGGCCAATACTTGGGACGATGGTCTAATACATTGCGCTTATCATTTCGGTTAAGTTCTAGTTTGTAGTTTTTGGAGGTTGCAGTACGTGATACACCATCTATTGTGGTTCAGTTGTAGTTTTTGGAGGTTGCAATACGTGTAACGCTGCAATTGTCGAATTCTTGCTCCCTAAATTTGGGTGAATACGAACTCTTAGCACAGTCTTCTACTATAACTTGGAACAACATTTCTTCCTTGATTCCGCAATTTCCTGCCTTAACATATGTGTTAGCTACAAAATCACGTGGATTAATAAGCAGTAACCTCAAGCTGTTTATTCTGTTTAAAACAGTTAAATTACATGTAATTTTCTCCTTTATATTGTTGAATCGGAGTATGTATGTGACTGACAAATAGTGTTTGTATTTAGAGCCTAGAGGAATCAGTACGATTATTTGTCCAAAGTTATCATTTATTAACATTTCTAAAGACCTTTGGTTATCTTGTATGGAGGTATGATAAACAACTAACAGGTAGATACATCTAACATGATTTTTCGTGTAACAAATTGTTGGAGTTTTTAGTATAAACTTTAAGTTTGCTTCAAAAGAATATGAAGAGTCAATTTTTCCTTTTGTAGTGTTCTGGGATTCTCTAAGGGACAAAAACACAATTTCTTCTTCTCTCCTTCATTCTTCCTGGGCAATATTCAAGATCGTTCTCAATCTGTTTTTCTGTCAACACCTTTGGAAACGCGAGACCGTGTATCCCGGAGTTTGATTCTTTGTGAGTCCGTATGTTGTTACGGGGCAAATTCAACTTTAGGGCAGTGATCTTCTCACGCCACGGTGGTCAGTTAAGTGTATCAATTTAGTTACCAGTTTTCGTTCCTACATTCTAAAGTTGAATTTGAGTTTTATCTATTTTACGGAACTATGGCTGGTGAAATTCCTAATGATCCTGTGCGTATTCTAAATGCTGTCCCTATTACCAATCCCTTTGTTCCTGATATGTCTAAGCTAGATCCGTTTGATGGGAAAAATTATAAGATGTGGTCTGATAAGATGGAATTTTTTTTGGGTCAAATTGGGGTAGATTACTGTTTGTCTGTTGATGCTGCTCTTGAAAATTCTGTTAGGGATTTTTTGAAAGATAATAAGACTTGTCGTGGGATGTTACTGCATTATATGACTTCTGCACTTTACATGATTTATAGTAAGTCGAAAAATGCTAAGGATATTTGGGATGCTTTAAATGCTAAGTATGGTACTGATGATTTTGGGACTAAGAAATATGCATGTAGTCGTTGGTTGAAGTTTTCTATGTGCGATGATAAACTTTGTACTAGATCAAGTTCATGAGTATGAACATTTGTGTCTTGATATTGTGGGCGAGGGTATGGCTATTCCGATATGTTCCAAGCCAATTGTTTACTTGAGAAATTACCTCCATCCTGGGAAAATTTTGTTCATTCCTTGAAACATAGGTAGAAAGACTTTACCCTTCAGGAATTAGTTTCCCACATTAAGATTGAGGAGCAAAACCGTATCCAAATCAAAGGGAAATCAGTTGATCATTCTTCCTCTTCTGCTAATCTTGTGGAAAATAAAGCTGCTGCAGGTAAAGGACTAAAAGGTAAGGGTCCAAATCAGTTTCATGGTACAAGGCAGAATTATAACAACTTCAAGGGAAAAGGCCAGTTTAAGGGAAATTGCTTCGTTTGTGGTAAGTATGGGCATTCTGCCAAGGATTGCCGTCAAAGAAAGGAAGTTCCAAACAAAGCTAAAGACAACAAAGCTCAAGCCAACCTTGTCAAGACGACATCATTCTTTGCTTTGTGGTGTCCGAGGTCAATCTGGTAAGCAATGTTCTTTGAATGGATTGTTGATCTTGGTGCAACCCGTCACATCTCGCGCCAACAAGGAGATGTTCCAGGACTACAACAAAGTTTCGAAGGAGAATGCGTCTTCATGGGCAACTCAAGCACTGTGAGTGTTCTAGGCAAAGGAAAGGTTTTCCTGAAATTAACTTCCGGGAAAACCATTGCTTTGTAGAATGTTTTGCATGTTCCCGACATCCGCAGAAACCTCATTTCTGGTTCTCTTTTAAACAAAGCTGGGATTAAGTTAGCTTTTGAATCTGATAAACTTGAATTAACCAGAAATGGTGTTTTTGTGGGTAAAGGCTTTTGTAATGCTGGACTTTTTGTTTTGGATGTTGTTATTGATAATAAGAACTCTAATGCTTCCGTTTATATTCTTTGAGTCTTTGTTTCTTTATGGCATTCTAGACTAGGTCATGTGAATGTTGCATCTCGTTAAAAGGCTAAAACAACTTAGTCTTATTCTGACTTTAGCAATACATCTTTTGAGAAATGCGAAGTATGTGTAGAAGCTAAGCACCCTAAGAAAGCATTCAACAAAAATGTATCACGTTCCTCTTCTTTATTAGAGTTAGTCCATAGTGACTTAGGTGACTTTAAGAATTCCATGAGTAGGGGAGGAAAGAAGTATTATATTACATTTATTGATGACTTCTCACGTTATACTAAGGTATATTTATTGAGTTCTAAGGATGAGGCTGAAGAAAAATTTCTAATTTATAAAGACGAAGTTGAGAACCAATTGGACCTTAAGATTAAGAGGGTGAGATCAGATAGGGGTGGAGAATATGATGGACTTTCCCTTAAGAAATTTTGTGAGTCTAATGGGATTATTCATGAGGTTCTGACTCCTATACACCGAACAAAATGGAATAGCTGAGCGGAAAAATAGGACTCTTAAGGATATGATGAATGCAATGCTTATAAGTTATGGTATGCCTACTAACATGTGGGGTGAGGCTATTTTATCTGCTTGCTATGTTCTTAACCGAGTTCCCCATAAGAAGTTAGATAAGACTCCCTATGGATTGTGGAAAGGCTTCAAGCCTAATTTGGGTTACCTCAAAGTGTGGGAGTGTTTGGGTAAGATTGGACTTCCTGACTTTCAAAGGAGTAAGATTGGACCTAAGACTGTAGATGGTATTTTTATTGGTTATGCTTCTAACAGTGCTGCATACAGGCTCATTCTTAAGGATGCTTCTGGTTTTGGTCCTATTAGAGAGTCAAGAGATGTTGAATTCTTTGAGCATGTTTTTCCTATGAAAGTTAGTGTACTATCATGCTTGCCTACTGCATCTTCATCTTCTGTGCATCATGACATTGCATCATCTAGTGAGACCTTAGAACCTAGAAGGAGTAAGAGAGCTAGAATTGAGTCTAGTTTCGGACCTGATTTTATTACTACCTTTCTAGCTGAAAAAGAGTGTTTAGATGAGTAAGATGTCAATGTGCTTGTATTGGAAGAGAACCCGAGAACCTATGCTGAGGCCATGAGATATGTAGACTCAAGTTTTTGGTTAGAGGCTATTAATAGTGAAATTGAGTCTATTATGAGTAATAATACTTGGATTTTGTCAGACCTTCCTAGAGGTTGTAAGGCCCTAAGTAGTAGATGGATCTTTACAAAGAAATGTAAGCCTGATGGGTCTTTAGACAAGTATAAGGCTAGACTTGTAGTTGGAGGGCATCGCCAAAAACACGGTTTAGATTTTTTTGATACTTATTCTCCTGTGACTAAGGTAGCCACCATTAGAGCATTAATTGCACTTGCATCTATTCATGATTTGATTGTGCATCAAATGGATGTGAAAACTGCATTTTTGAATGGTGAGTTAAATGAGGAGATCTATATGAAGCAACTCTGAAGGATGTGAGGTTCTGCGGTCAAGAGGACAAGGTATGCAAGCTTATTAGATCTTTGTATGGTTTAAAACAAGCACCAAAACAATGGTATGATAAATTTCATCAAACTATTACTTCAAATGGTTTTTTGGTAAATGATTCTGATGCTTGTGTTTATTCCAAATATGATGAGCTTGGTTGCGTTTTCATATGTCTATATGTGGATGATATGTTAATCTTTGGGACCAATATAGACGTAGTAAATGCAACTAAGAGTTTCCTCAATTCTTGTTTTGAGATGAAGAATTTAGGAGAGGCTGAGTTGTTGATACTACTACCATTCCTAGTAATAAAAGTGATGTAGTATTTGTTTTATTATACTGTTATATGTGTGAGGTTGAGCTTATAGCTCTTAATAAGTTCATAGCCTTACTTAAGGTGGTTTGTGACAGTACAAATATGATGAACTTACCTATGTGAATGTGGGGGTTACGCCCAATCCCCTATGAGAGTCAAAAGGCTTAGGCTCTCTAGAGCATTCATGAGAATCCAGGTTAATTGTGGGGCACTGATATTACAATTGCGAGAACGTTTCTTGATTTGAAAAAAGGTTGAGTGCGCATCTATGGTTTGCTAACCTCGTGAAAGGTTCAAAGAGAAATCTACCTATTACGACAGTAAGACATATTTGTATGCACTGAGTGTCAATTCAAGTCCATAAGACATTGATACTTCAAAACCTAGTATCTATTGCCCAGATCATTTTTTTCAGCCCCGTTTCTTTCTGTTTTCTTCTTTTGAATCATGTGGGGGATTGTTGGAGTTTTTAGTATAAACTTTAAGTTTGCTTCAAAAGAATATGAAGAGTCAATTTTTCCTTTTGTCCCACATTGAAAGAATATAAGGGAAGAGTAAGGTTTATAACCATTACTCTTCCTCTACCCTTTGAGTTGAGTAGCAATGAGGCTTTTAGTGGGTATGTGGTGATGTGTAGTTGCCACACCCGCGCCGCCGCCCGCCCGGACCGGGCCAGGGCCTTGGGCCTTGGGCCTTGGGCCTTGGGCCTTGGGGAATAAACTTAACTTAACTATAGTTTTGGGTCAGAAATATGTTGGCATTTTATGACCGTTTTTATCAGTCTTAAGTTACCGTTTTTCCCTTAATCTCTCTTTTAATGCCGTTTTCTCCCCTAAACTCTCTCCTTATTTTCGGCCATTACTCTTCCCATTATGTGACCGTTTTTCCCACGATTTCAGCCACGTTCTGATTTCGTTGGTTTTTCTCTCCCTATATATATCAGTGTTCTGGGATTCTCTAAGGGACAGATTCGCAGAAACACAGAATCACAATTTCTTCTTCTCTCCTTCATTCTTCCTGGGCAATATTCAAGATCGTTCTCAATCTGTTTTTTACGTCAACACGGAAACGCGGAGACAGGTGTATCCCGGGAGGTTGATTCTTTGTGAGTCCGTGTGTTGTTACGGGGCAAATTCAACTTTAGGGCAGTGATCTTCTCACGCCACGGTGGTCAGTTAAGTGTATCAATTTAGTTACCAGTTTTCGTTCCTACACAAATATTGTCACACGAAACAGAAACAATATTTGTTATATACACAAACAATAATTGTTACACAAAAACTTGTGTTAGTTATATCTACCTGTTAGAGTTTATCAAGCCTCATCTTGTGTGTAGGTAGCGCAATGATGTAAAAAGCCAGAATATTCTTTTTCCAGGTGGAACATTGTTGGATTGTCATTGTAATTTGATATTGTTATTCTCCCCTGATCGGGTTATGTACTATTAATCGCAATGACAATGTTTTTTTTGTTCTAATTTACACAGTAAGGTAAAGAAATCATGTAAGATTTTTTTAGATCGTTCTCTGCATATATTTTCAAGATATATACTTTCGATATATTTTTACATATTGATAATTAAAAATATTAATGGTTAAAATATTCCATAAAAGTAAATCGTGTAAATTAAAAAAAAAAAAAACACAATTTGTAAGAATTCAAGCAACAACAAATATTCTTTCATTGTTTAGAGAGAGTTTTGAGTGTAGAGAGAATGAAACTCTATACTCATTAACTGCTGATTACAAGCTAGGAGAGTTTATATACAATGTGCTCTAACAAACTAAGCTAGCTAAGCTAACTAACTTTACCAACGTACACTGGCAATATATTGGCAATATCAGTACCAGTTAGAATTATATCATCAACATACATTACAGCAATGCAAATTAAGCCTTTATCCTTCTTGATGAACAAGCTGTAGTCATTTTTGGACTGAACAAACCCTTGGGAAGTCAAGGCTGAAACCAACTTAGAATGCCATTGTCTAGAAGCCTGCTTGAGGCCATAAAGTGACTTATTAAGTTTGCAAACTTGTTTATGAGGGTTAGGAATGCCATCTGGAACCTTCATATAAACATCTTCAGATAAATCACGATGTAGGAAGGCATTGTTCACATCAAGTTGGAACAATGGCCACTGTTTAGAGGCAGCCAAGGCAATGAGACATCTCACAGTGCTCATTTTAATTACAGGAGAGAAAGTCTCCTCATAGTCCACTCCATGCTTTTGATTATAACCTTTGGCAAGTAGCCTATCTTTTTACCTTTTCAATGTGCCATCAGATTTGAGTTTGACTTTAAAAACCCATTTACTACTAATAGAATTCTTGCCATAAGGAATATCAATAAGCTCCCATGTGTTGTTAGAATGAAGGGCTGTAATTTCTTTGTGCATTGCTTCAACCCAAAGGGGATCAAGAGAAGCTTCAGCATATGAAGAGGGTTCAATAATATCATAAGACTGACTGAGATAAGCTTTCTGATGTTCAGGAAAATTAGTGTAAGACACTAAGTTGCACCAGTGAGGAGTGAGTGGATGTATTACAAATGTAATCAGTGAGATATGCAGGGGGTTGATGTTGTCTGGTAGGTCTAGGTTGTGTAGTGATAGGTAGATTAGTTGTAGTTGAAGAAAGATAAAAAAGATTAGAAGAAGATTCAGTAGGAACATTAGAAAGATCAGGAGAAAGAGAATGATTAGAAGAAGAAGAATGTGTAGGTAAAGGAGAAGTAGTGGGAGAATTTATGGGAGAATTGGTGGGAGAATTTTTGAGAGAAGGAGGTTGAAAGGGATTATGTTGTGTAGGTGAAGGAAAAATAGCATCTTCAAAGGTAGAAGATGAAGTAGAGGCAGATAAATGGCAGAAGGTATGGCTTTAGGAGAGGTAAAATGAAAAGGGAAGATGTGTTCATGAAATAACACATCTCTGGAAACAAAGACTCTATTGGTGGCTAAGTCAAGGACTTTTTATCCTTTTTTAGAGTTTGAATACCTAATGAACACACATGGTGAAGCCCTGGGATCAAACTTTGATCTGTGAACTTTGGATATTGAAACATAACACAAACAACCAAAGATTTTCAAGTGAGCCAAGGAAGCTTTAGTAGAATGTAAAGCAACATAAGGAGTATTGTTGTGGAGTGGCTTGAGAGGTATTCGATTTATCAAATATGCAGCACATAGAACACAATCACCCCAAAATCTATCAGGAAGATTAGACTGAAAGTATAGGGCTCTGACAGTCTAATAGGTGCCTATGCTTTCTTTCAACTACTCCATTTTGCTGTGGAGTATCACTGCAGCTAGTTTGATGAAGAATCCCATGTTGTTGAAAGAAAACTTTCATAGGTCCTTTACAAAGTTCCTTAGCATTATTTGATCTTATGCAACGGATTTTAGATGTGAACTGAGTCTCAACATACTTAGCAAAATTAATCATAACAGACATTGCATCAGTTTTATGCTTAAGTAAATGGATCCATGTGAATCTAGAGAAGTCATTAACAATGGTTAAAAATTGATTACATCCAGTGTATGACTTAACCTTGTAAGGGCCCCATACATTAATATGGACCAACTGAAATGGAGCAAATGTGTGAGAAGTACTATTGGGAAAAGAAATCCTAGGTTGTTTGGAAACAGGACAAACCTGGCAAATAGTATCTTCTATACAATCTTTTACATCACAATCAGGTTGAATCAACTTTATTTAATTTGTGAGAAAGGTAGGTGTCCCAGCCTTAAGTGCCATAGTTTGGCTTTATTGACAACAGCAGAAGAAGTAGCAGCAGTGGAACCACAAGATAGTCCAGCATTAGACTTATCTTCAATACAATATAACCCATCCTTCAATTCACCAAGAATAATTGGCTGCTTGATCTGACAAGGATCCTGAATAAAGCACTGCTTGTGAGAAAAAGAAACTGCACACTGAAGATCATTGCACAACTTATTCACAGATATCAAGTTAAACTTGAAATCTGGAACATGTAACACTTTGTGAAGTGTGAAGTGTGATGTGTTCATTTAGAATAACTGTGCCTATATAAGCAACAACAACTTGGCTGCCATATGGTATTGTAATGTAGTTATGAGCACCATGTAATACTTCATATTCAGAAAACCAGGAAAATTGGGAACAAATGTGGTCAGTTGCATCACTATCTAGGAGCGATTTGACTTTAGAAGAAGATAAGAGACAAAATGTACCTGCCAGCATAGCATGTGAGGGAGATTCTGTGTCAGAGAATTGTGCACCAGAGTGATTGAATGTAGATTTGTAAGCATTCAACATTTCCATAAGCTGATTGTATTGAGCAACAGAGATGTTGTGATTGATTTCAGAAGAATCATCAATATTAGGTTGTGTAACAACATCAGCAACAATGTTAGTAGCCCTTTTATCTTTAAAGCCTTTAAAGCCAGGTGGATATCCATGGAGCTTAAAGCATATTTCATTGCTGTGGCCAGGCACCTTGCAATGAGTGCAATAATAGTTTGCTCCAGGTCTCTTGTTGCCAGAATAAGAATTGTTGCTAGTGTTGCCAGGATTGGAAAATTTCTGAGAAGAGAAAGAATTGTTGAGCTTCTGAAAGTTACCAGAAGGTTTGTAACCTCTGTTATTAAACCTTTGATTATCAGCATAGAAAGCCAGTGATTCAGTTTGAGTAGAACTTGTAGCTATCTCCTTGTGCCTTTCTTCTTGAGAGAATAATATGTAGGCTTGTGTAATCTTAGGTAAAGGCTGCAGCATTAACACATTACCTCTGATAGTGGAATACTAATCATTCAATTTCATCATAAATTGTATGAGTCTCCTTTCCTGTTGTCTATCAACAATCTTCTTAGTGAGATTGCAAGTACATTTATTACATGTACATGTTGGAAGAGGATGTGCATCATTCAAAGCATCCCATAGAGTTTTCATGTTAGTAAATAATTCAACAATACTCATTGATCCCTGAGATAGATCACTTAATTTCTGTTCCAAAGTATAAACCTGAGCCATAGAAGCATATCCAAAACGTTCTTCTAATTCTCTCCATATATCTGGTGCATTAACTAAGAATAAAACACTCTTAGCTATTGTATCTTCAAGATTGAATATCAGCCATGAACACACCAAATCATTGCATCTCTCCTAAGGTTTCAGATCAGGTGATGTAGCATCAGGTTTTTGAATTTCACCAGTGACAAATCCAAGTTTATTCTTGGCAGAAAGAGTGAGGATCATAGCTCTTTTCCAATTGGAAAAACCTTCTCCATTGAATTTCACAGATACTAATTGACTAGAATTAGCATCACATGGATGAATATAGTAGAGACTTGTAGGATTTTGGTTAGGAGGCAAAGTTGAATTAGATTCAGGCATGATGAAAAATGAAATTAATGAATTCAGAGGAAAAAATGATTGAAGAAATGGCTTGAATAATTTTCAGTTTTGCAATCTAGCAAACACTTGATGTGCAGATTTCAATGGATGAAGATTGTGAGTAATCAATCAATTCGGATTCAAGAATTATGAAATCATAGATCAGAACAACAAGATTTAGAGAATAGAATCAACAATTTTAGCAGATGATTGGAAGAATTTCAAAATATTCAGAACAATCATTAACAAATTCCAAAGGATTTCAGAGATTTCAAGGATTTCAGACAAGAATTCAGAGATTTCAGACAAGAATTCATGCAATATTATCATAATTTTCAGATGATTTCGATAGATTTACAGATGAATCACAACTGTAAAGCAACGATTCAGATTATAGAAGCAAGATTTCAGAAAAGTATTACTAGAATCCAGAATGAAATATACCAAATGATGAAGAATAATGCTTGAATTGACTGAGAAAGATGATCAAAATAGCTCAGCAAGCTCTGATACCATGTAAGAATTCAAGCAACAACAAGTATTCTTTCATTATTTAGAGAGAGTTTTGAGTGTAGCGAGAATGAAACTCTATTTTCATTAACTACTGATTACAAGCTAGGAGAGTTTATATACACTGTGCTCTAACAAACTAAGCTAACTAAGCTAACTAACTTTGCCAACGTGGCAATATTGACTAACAGAAAATAACAAAGCTAACAGTTTATTACAATATAGTAGTTGTAGCTGTAGGATTGAACTAATATAACCAATACAGTTAGTACCTAATTTAGGACTCTTGATGTACTATAATATATTCTATTGAACATTACATTTTATAGTTTTCCTCTCATGAGGAGAGTTGTGTTGGGTGCTAATCAAGTTGAGCAGCTTGAACTCGACTCGGTCAACGCTTGGTCAAAATTCGACTCGAGTTGGATCAACTCGAAATCTTAAAGAGTATGAGTTCAACAAGAACAACCTTGACTTGATAAGCTCGCAAGCAACTCGATAATATTTATATTTTTTTATACAATATTAATATCATTTTAAAACTATTTATTTAAAAAGCAATCAGATTGGCAATAATAACAAAAAAATAAAGTTTATTATGTCCGTTATGTATCCGGTAAGTTGTATTCTTCCATTTTGAACAAATGGTAAAAGGTTAAACACATTGAAAAAAAAACTTTTTCAATCGAGTTGAGTATTCGAGCTCGAGCTTGAGTTGAGTTTTGAGTTTTGAGTTTCGAATCGCGATTCAAGTTTCGAGTCGAGCTACATATATGGTTAACGAGTTCAAGTCAAACATGCATTTAGTGAGCTTAGCGAGCACGAATCGATCGGTTTTCAAGTCGAGTTGAGCTGAAATTTGCTCGCAATATCAACTCGCTCGATTAGCACTCCTAGGAGAGCACTTAAATTCGTATCTTCTTCTTAACTTTATTATACTAAATAAATAACAGTCCAAAATCCGAGAGTTTGTTAAAGTTGATGACATAGGAGCCATCTTCATTTTTCATAAATTTTATTCTTATAAAACAGTACTGTTAATAGCCAAAAGTAATATGTTACCCAAATCCTCGTGTGCACATTCAATAATATAATCTTCAGCGGATTTTGTCTAGTATCTGTCCAAGCAATAACTCATATTACCATTTTACAAATGCTCAAAAATAATAATCGTATTGTCATAACACTCATGCTTTTATAGTTTTATATGGAGTAATGTGAAAGCCTATTCGGACATTCGAGAATAAAATGTGACTATACATCCTTTTATAAAAATATTAGAAAACAATTAATTGAACATAAGAAAGAGATGACAATTTTGCTTAACACACACATGACACATAGTATTACATTTTCATTGCATAAGAATACAGAAACAATCATTTGCATAATTGCTATATGGATGGAACCAAAACTATATAGTATAAACTTTTCGATAATATTCCATAATCCAATCCATATAATAGTTACTTTACTTTCTTCTATATATGAAGGCTATTAAGTTTTATTATAAATTTTTCAATGATCTTCCAAGTTATATATAGCTATTTTAATTACTTTAATTCTACACATGAAGTCTAATTAATTTTATTAGAAGTAGGTGAAGACGGCGGTGAGTTAGGATTCTTGCGCACATACTTTCTCGCCCATACATGCTTACCATTGATCGAAAATTTTGATCTTCCTTGCCTACTAAGAACTATTTCCATTGCGTTTGCATCTCGCACAACAAGTCTCGCATATAAAGGTTGTTCCTTTTCACCAACTTCTTGCATATTTAGAATCTCAATTATATCTCCAAATGACCTAACCATATAAAAGTTTAAGATGGCAATTAATTAGACGACTGGACAAGATATATTAAATATGTATGGATAAATATAAACATGCATGTACGGACACGACAATATATTGGTAAAGTCATGAATTAAGTACAAAAAATAATATCTATTCCAACTTCGCGCAGTTCAGTTTCAAAAAAAGTAGGAAATAAAGAATATATATAGCATATGATAACAAAGTTCATTAAAGCAAAGAGTAATGAAATGCATGAGAAATGACTCCTATTCAAAAATTCGCGCGCATATAAGGTATAACTGATCTAAAAAGTACTAATGTAATGCGGGAAAAAGTACCTATTAAAAAATTCCCGTAATTCTGTTTCAGCAATAGGATAGCCTTTGGAAAATGTTAAAAAAACAGTTCTTTCGCTTGGAGGAATATTTTGTATCTCCTGAAACATTGGAATCCGAGAATTATTACTCACTCGCAATTGTGCAATGAATTGATCGACTGGATCTCCGGCTAGTCCTTGTGGTTGGATCTCTAAAACATAATTCGTATTACTAGGAACACTCTTGACCGAAGGCATAGGACCATTATTTGTAGGACTAACACCCCCACCACCCTGTATATAACTATAATTAGACACATTAAGATGACCTTTCAATGGTACACTAAAATCCCCAACTCTAAGACTAGGATAATTTTGATCGTAAATAGGCGATGAAGGGGGTTGCTGTGAGACCGGTCTTAAACCCGTGACTCTACCACGACCATCACCAATAACACCAACACTAGGACCACCACGACCACGACCGTCACCAATAACACCAACATTGCGACCACCACGTCCACGCGCACCACCACGACCATCACCAATAACACCAACATTAAGACCACCACGACCATGATCTCCAATAACACCAAGATTAGGACCACCACGATCACCAATAACACCAACATTAGGAAGACCACGAGTAACATTAGGAGTGTAAGACTCAAGGGGATACTCATGATAATGATTAATTGGGACTGGTGTATACATCATAAGGAATTGGATAAGGTCTTCAAATGCTCTAATACAAATTTGTTGGATAATATTACCTACCCCAAGTAAAACAATATTACGATTCTCATGAAAGAACCTAAGGCTAACTCCATCCCTATGCTTCCCCACGATACTTTGCACCATGGGGACATCATTAGGGTAAAACCATTCCTCGGACTCCGCCGCCTTGAGGCATAAGAGAGTCTCCTCAATCACAGCCTCGAATGCGGTGTCGGGATATGCGAGGATGGTGACAACGTACTGAGCCATGTTGAGCCGTTCTAGCCACAACCACAAAGCCGCGGCTTGCATGGCTTCAGAAGGCTCACGTCTTAAGTTGAAGACTAACCTAGAGAAGAGTTGGCGATCAATGTTGTGGAAGGCAAAAAATTCTTCTTGGCTGATTTGTAAGGAGGATGAAGAGGAAGCCATTTTTGGGTGTTTTTTTATTTTTTTTTGTGATGTTAGAATATTAAAATTTTTGCAGGGTTTATATAAAAAATTTGAAAGTACGAGTATAAGATAAAAGTAGATGAAAAAATTTCATTATATTTGAGTAAGGTGTGAAATGTGGTATCAACATATATGGAAGAGGATTTGTTTGTTTTCTGTGGATGTTCTGAGGAGATAGGGTGGATGGCATGCAACAGATTCATTATTTCAAATTTTACCATATTTTTTATTTCCTTCCTAAAGGAAATATCTAAAGAAAGGTTTTAATTCTTAAAAGCCTTTTCACTCCACCTAATTTTCAAGGAATTTTAAATTATTTTTCTTTGAACATTTGACTTATTTTTTCATGAAATGAACCTATTTTTTTTTATCCCTTCTCTATTATTTTCTCTTATATATACAATTTACAAATTTCATTGAATTGAACTTAATTTAACTGAGTGTTATTATTTTAAGGTGAACTTAATATGGCCTTACTTATTAGGAAACAGTTCATCAAAAAGTCAATTTTTTATATAAAGTAATCCGAGTGAAAGAGACTCAATAAGGAAAGAAATACTCCATATGCTACAAATCAAACATGAACAAATGTTATGATATTCTGTTCTACTTTGATATATTTTCCAATTTTTTCATAATTATCCTGTTTTCCCTTATTCTTTGTAAAATAACTAAATTAAAATTTTCTGAAAATAATATAATCAATTGATCGGTAATCATTCGATTTTTTTTTACTTTATACGCTCTCGATTTATATTTGTTGCTAACAATTTGTTTCTAGAAAGGTATTCTTGGAGATAATATTACCATGTTTGGACAACTAAAAATAATATAAAAGTTTCAAAGAACAAAAATTATTCTTGGGTGTAACGGTTACACCATAAATAAAGAATCAAATGCACGCAATGTGTGCTTCAAGTTATAAAAGGATGTAAAATTGCCATAGTACATTAACATCAAATTGTAAAATATTTTTAAAAAAATAAAGGGCATTTAAGGTATTTCAAGTAGGCACCAAACTTTTCAAGAGTTGCCCTATATAATAGAGATGTACGTGCGTGTAACAACTCACATTCACACATGTGAATTGTGAAAGTAAAATATTAGTAAACCATATCTTCATCTCTCTTCTTCCACGACACTCAAAGAAATTCCTCCTTTCTTACTCCATTTTTTCCACCTTCTCTGATCTCACTCATCTTCAACCTCGATTCCCCCGAATTTCATATTCTAGGGTTTCGTTTCTTCTCCTTCGATGTTGCAGAACTCTGAAATTCAATCAACGATCTCTCTCTCGCTCTTTCTCTCTCCTCCAAGCTCTGTAATTTCGCAACGATGGCGAATGATCCAATTATGTTAGGCACACCAATGGCAAATGATACTAAGTATGTTAGGCGCAACAATGGCGAATTCAGTTGAAGTTTGTTCAAATTTTAGGTTTTGAGTTCTTGACACTAGTGGAAAAAAACGGAAGGGCTGCGGTCAAAACAGCCCTAAGGGCTGCGTTTTTGGCCTGCAACCCTTTCCGTAGCAGCCCTTCACTAAAAGTGAAGGGCTGCGTTTTTAAACCGCAGCCCTTCACAACGAAGGGCTGCGGTTGAGGCCCAAAGACGCAGCCCTTCCATATTGGAAGGGCTGCGGCTTTGGGCCTAAAACGCAGCCCTTCTTTGTACAAAGGGCTGCGGTTTTGACCAAAACCGCAGCCCTTTTGACCCAAAAAATTTAAAAAAAAAATTATTTTTGCCATTTTTTACTCCTAAATATATCAAGAAATTTACAACAGGAACAGTAGAAATTTATAGATCTGAAAATGAAAAAAAAAAAGAACGAAAATTAAAAAAAGAACGAAAATTTAAAAAAAAGAACGAAAATGAAAAAAAAGAACGAAATGAAAAAAAACGGAACGAAAATGAAAAAAAACGAACAAAAATGAAAAAAAAAACGAACAAAAATGAAAATAAAAGCAAACAAAAATACAAAAGAGAAAAAATTATAGATCTGAAATTACATAAACATTAAACAAAACAAAGATCAAGAAATTATAGATCTGAAATTACATAAACATTAATCAAAACAAAGATCAAGAAATTATAGATTTGAAAAACGAAAAATTTATCACTTGTTGCTGTCGGAGTTCGACGACGAGGAAGAACAGCACGGCAAGGCGGCGAAGATTTTGTTGGGAACCCTCGTTGAACGAGGAGGGTGAACCCTCGTGCACCGTTTCTTTCTCCTCCTCCGTTCGTTGTTGCTGCTGTGTTGTGGCGGTACTGCCGCCGTTGTTCGGGTGTGGCCACCACGAGTCGGAGTTTCCCCCGCTGCTCGCGCTATTCTCTCTCCTCTCGCTGACTTATTTTCTTCCTCTTCCTCTCTTCACTCTATGAGGACGAACGAACGACGAACCAAGAGGACGCACGAGGAGGACGAACGAACGACGAACCAAGAGGACGAACGAGGAGGACGAACGATCTCGTCTGTAAAATTTGCTGCGTGGTGTTGCTGCCGCTGGAGGGTGAAAGAGAAGGAGGGAAGGAGGAGATTATTGTTGTGGACGTGAGAGAGAAGGAGGAGAAGGGAGGAGGGTGAGAGAGAATGTGAGAGAGGAGAGAGAATGAGGGAGTAGAAATTGTGAGAACCCTAGCCCGCTTAACATTTTAAGCCCGCGAATTCGTTTCAATTTTTTTTTTTAAAAAGCCCATAAAGGGCTGCGTTTTTTAAAAAACGCAGCCCTTTATAACTTATAGGGCTGCGGTTTTCTAAAAAACGCAGCCCTTCATTAAAAGGGCTGCGGTTTTTGCATTGACCGCAGCCCTTCGTAACTGAAGGGCTGCGTTTTTCAAAAAACGCAGCCCTTGCAGCGCAGCCCTTGCGTTTTTTTCCACTAGTGTGATTTTGTTTTTAGAGTGAAACGAAGACTTTTGATACAAATGATGAATTCGACAATTTCTGGTTTTCTTCTTATGATTATTTGGAGGTGGAGGAAACTCTGATGAAGAGTTGAGGCAAGTTGAAAATAGGGTAGCAATAACCTAAACTACAAGGAGAGAGAAAGATTGAGCAAGAAACAAGGAAGGCTCCGAATACTTAGCTTGCGACGACGATAGGAGGCGAAGCTCTGGCGAGCAAAGGCGATCAACTAGCAGCGAAGCCGAGCAACAAGCAAGAAGAAAGACAGTGTGAAGAGATAGAAACAATGAAGGGGCGAGAGGTTAGAGAGAAAGACTGGCGGTGCTGCTGGTGCATCGTGAACGGTGGCCGGTGTGGTAGTGTGGTGGTATGGTGGCATGGTGTAGTTGCTAATGGCGCGTCACGAAGGGGTTCATACTGACATGATACATTACTATTCGTTCACACATGTGAGACATGATACAACTACAAAATGATATGAAATTCGCCAATAATGACATGAGATAGTTTCATACTGACATGAAACATTAATATTAGTTCACACATGTAAGATGTTGCAACACAATAAGTTATGGTGTGACATGTTACACCAAAGGCACACTCTTCAAAGAATGAGTGCCAATACTTTTAGTGAGTTTTCCTTACTTTAATTTGCTCTCATATTTTCTTTAAGCCCATCAAACGAAGAGAGTGTGCATAATGATTTATTATATAGTTTCTTCAAGATATTTGTTGAAAAGAAAATAAGCTAATTTGACCCCTTCTCAAAACTATTGGTTACCAATATTGAAGAATTGAACTAGAACCCATACTAATATCATTAGTTCTAGCTCCAAATTTTTGGATACCTTATGTACAAATTGATCAAATATAGGAGTTGGATGAATTAGGGCTGATTATGATATTTGTTTTAAGGGTATACACCTTTCTTTAATGAACATTCAAATTTATGCAAAACGTAGTAAAAAGCATTGGCAAAGAGCGGTTTTCGTCTAAAAGTTAGTATCTTCAAAAGTCATATAGTACCCTAATTTCTCCGTCCGAAATTGTTTATGACTAATAATATAACTCATTTTCATTACTTGTCCTAATACGATGAAGTTCTACTAGAATGAAAGAAATATATCTATATAACAAAAAGGTAAGAATATAAAGGCTAAGGGGTCAAATTGCTGCGCTTTAAAGTTAAGGAGTGTGATTTCACAATCAGCAAAAGTTTAAAGGGGTAGATTTCACAATTGGCAAAAGTTTAAAGGAGGGTAATTTCACAATCAACATAAAGTGGTTAATTCACCATTTTCGCGTAAATTTTCTTTCAAACCTTCCTAGAAAATATAATAAAAAAATACAATATAAAAAATTGGGAAATCTACATGGTAGCCCACTTTTAGGTTTTTACGTGGAAGACTTCTTAAATTTTTTTATATTTGGTAGCCCCGAACTTTTAGGTTTTCTACATGGTAGCACTTCTTAAGTGAATTCCGTTAAGTTGTCGTTAGTTTTGACATTTATTAGTCTAGCACGCAAATCGAGACTTTTTCGACACGCAAATCGAGACTTTTTCGACACGCAGAAAGAGTATTTCTAATCATTTTTTGACGATTCCGACCTTTAATCGAGGCTTTAAGGACAAAATTGCCCGGCTTTCTTGTCAAAAAATGATGAGAAATACTTATTTTGGAGTGTCGAAAAGTCTCGATTTGCATGACTCAATAAATGTCAAAACTTACGAATAACTTAATGGAATTCACTTAAGCAGAATGTAAAACCTAAAAGTCCAGCTACCAAGTATTAAAAAAATTAAGTCTTCCAAATGTAAAACCTAAAAGTTGGGACTACAATGTAGAATTCCTAAAATATTTCATCACCAAAAAAGAGCAATTCCCAGTTCCTAATCACAAAGGCCTTTTGGATATCTGGGGACGAATTGATGGCATTTTGGACATGTTGGACAATAAAAAGGACATTATTGAGTTACTGTGATAGACAAAAATAATATGTCAATCACATTATCACAGTTAAAAAAATGGTTGTTTCCCGAATACAACAGATAATAGTTCAAAAAAAAATCCAATAATAAGAAAGAACAAAAACAACTCAAAATTTACAACTTTCTACATCAAGAAGGAGCAGCCACCATAGGGGAAATAATCTCTTCATAACTTACTTTCCCATCATTAGTAACACCTAAACTTTGGATCCACTCATCAAATTCTTCCGGATCCAAACTCTCACCCATAGTTGTCAAAATATGCCTAAGTTTTGTAACATCAACAAACCCATCATCATCATTATCAATGACTTTAAAGGCTTTATGAAGCTCACGTTTTTTGGGCCTGACCCATAAATGCTTACTAATCAAATCCACAAATCTATCATAATCAAACGGCCCATCTAAATGCTCCTTGGTTAGAATATCATTAACTTGGGCTTCTGTTGGGTTACCACCCAAAGTTCGAATCATAACACCAAGATTTGATGGATCAACCTTGCCATCCCCATCTTTATCATAAAGCGAGAATGTTTCCTTCAATTTTGATGTGGAATGCTTAAGCTTTTTTGCCTTTAATCTCCATTTTCTTCTCTCTTTGATTTCACTCAAAGAAAATTTATGCTTAGCTTTTGCTAATAAATAAATTAATGACGCGTCTTTAAATTTGTATTTTCGAGAAAGATTGGGCAAAGCTAATCGCTCCCTAGCTTTTGATATGTGCATTGTTTAGAAAAGAATATATTATTCTTGGCTTCTTGCACATCAAAAGAGGGGAGCGGACATAGTTTTGCCCTAATTCATGGAGAAAGAAGAGAAAAAGTATTGAAAAAGAAAATCCATATATTTCCAAAATTATATTGGTGATTTTAACCTCCTCAAAATGAGGACGTGAGTATCTATTTCTTCACCATTTTTTTTATAGATTTATATATTTTTAGAATGCATTATATATCAAAACTAACTGGTTTTTCAAAGGAAGTTGCTTGTAGATCTGTAGACTATAGTCCTTTGTTTCCAAGATTATCTTGTCGTTATGCACAGGGGAGGATCTTAGTTGGGGCTGATAGGGGTCTAACCCCCGATAACTTTTTTCTTATATAAGGAATTTATTTGGTATTCTAAATTATGTACACACACATATATTTGTAATTTTGTATGTAAT
The DNA here is from genome assembly GCA_947648045.1 of Beta corolliflora. Lineage (NCBI taxonomy): Eukaryota > Viridiplantae > Streptophyta > Magnoliopsida > Caryophyllales > Amaranthaceae > Beta > Beta corolliflora. Next base: position 402,974 of record CANSZD010001123.1, read on the forward strand.
ATAATCGTTAAAGATTTAATTTTCATCTAGAAGTTGGGGACTTCTGGCCCTAGGGATGGCAGTGGGGCGGGTCAAGTAGGAGACCCGCCCCGTCCGCGGGGATGGGACTAGGTTTGGCGGACTGACACAATTATTGTATATTTGAAATACTTATATTAAAACCTTTTAAACTCTAACTGTTTGTAACTTGTAAATTCTATTGTCCCAATAAAGATTTATAGTGCTGAGGATGGTTTGGTTGTTATTAATAACGAAGCTATGGAGGGTAGGTCAAGTGGCGGAGCAACAAGGTTGGTGGTGGTGGCTGATTTTATTTAATTTGGGGTTGGTGATGGTGGAATGACATACAAAAGAGAAAAATTTAGCAATGGTTTTATTTGTTTTAAAGAAGAAATATTTTTAATTTCCTTTTATTTTTAATAGTTTTATACCAAAAACTTAACTAGTAGGTTAATGAATAATGATAACTTTTGAAAGTTCAGGTCCTTAGTGATAACTTTTATCAAAGTTCGAGTCCTTCCATTATTCTTTAACTCTATAATAATGCAACAAAAAGTTATTTCTCTTTCAATAAACTTTCCTAGACGTGCTTATTAATATTTGGATCTGGGTCAGCGAGGGATTCTGTTCATAGTCTTTATGGTTCCATCACTTCATCATGGGAAGAATGAGATGCTTACGAATCATATTGGGACCAGAAGAAAATAAAGGAGCCATCCAAAATGAATTTATTTATTTTTTTAAAAGGAAATTTGTTTTGACTGGTTAGTTGTTTACTTGTTTTTTTCTTGTAGTAAATATTTTCACCCAGTTAGGACAATTTTAGCACACTAAGTTAAAACTGATTCTTGTTTGTTATTCTCTTCCGATCATTTCACCTTTTAATCTGTTGGACCAGCTGAAGCTGAAAGCTTCATGTGAAAGATAAATCAAGTCATCTACAAAAAGTTAATGCACTAGCCACTAAAGATGGGCTAGGTAATTAACTAGGACAAAATCTTTTTGATTAATTAAATACTTTCACTTTTTCTTTTTCTTGAAAAGTTTTCATGGAAGTGAGTGAAATAAATTGATATGCATGCATGATAGTCATTTCGGTGGGGAGAAGCATGCATGCAAGTATTCAACTCTTTATTTGTTTATTTATATTAAGTTTTTTTGCTGCTTTTTCTTAGATTCTTGTAGGCTTTTGTAGCTTTTCTCAGGATGTTAGTTGGCTTAAAATTTTCAAGGCATCTCTTTTGTCATCTTTATGAATAATATGATTTCTTAGTTTATGATATTACTATACTAGTGCTAATGAAGACACACCCTTGCTTAGTTAAGATTCAGCCCCATAAAAAAAATCCAAGATTACTCATTGATCATCATTTAGTTAATTAGGTCAATGGGTTGTGTAGACACATAATCGTGTCTCCCCATTTAAGGATCCGATGATGAAACATATCGTGGTCTTAATTGGTCCGACCCAAGGGCAGAGCAATCTGAAAGGCCATTCAAAACTATTTTGAAAAGTGTTAAAGTCCTATTTTAAAGCCCAATTAATTATTCATGATAATTAATTGTATTTTGAGCCCAATTCTTTGAAAAGCCCAATTAATTGTGTTAACAATAATTAATTGATTTATTTTAATAAATAAATATTTTCAAAAGATATTTTTTATAAGTTAAAATCAGATTTTATCCCGTAAAATCAGATATCCGTAATTAAAGGATATAATAAATATTTTTAAAATTTGTTTTAAATAAAGCTGGCAAAGGCACGACAGGAGCCAGGCTGGTGCGCCTAGCGCACCAACCTGCGCCTAGCGCACGTCGGTGCGTCAGGCACAGCTCTGTCCACCTGTGTCAGGTGCACTAATCTGCACTTGACACGTGGATTTCTGACTCATTCAGAGTCCTGCGTCAAGCGCAATTCTCTGCGTGAGACGCGACTTTTCTTTCTTATCTTTTTTCAAAGCGCGTACCACGTGTATGCTTTTTATTGGTCATACCGCGTCATGCGCTTGACACGTCAGCTGCGCCAGGCGCTGCTGGCGCGTGAGGCGCAGTGTCGTTTTTCCTATAAATAGGCCTGGTTTCCGTACAGATTTCAGAACGGATTTTTCACATAACACTCGACGAATACTTTACGAACACAATTACGAATTCTCTCTACGAACTACAAAATCGCCCTACAAAACTCATACCTTTCAAACACAAATACATTCAAATCTACATACATTCAGATTTTCAGGCTTCACGATTGCTCGTCCCGAAGGTTGTCAATCTCATAGACCCAAGCCACTGTATAATCCTGAGGGTCCTTAAATAAATCATTTTTATATTGAAGTTACTAACAGTTTTCTTTCCTAATGTAGATCTTTAATGTAAAATCGCTCTACTATATATTCTAACCTCTTTTCTATACTTTATTTTATGTTCATATTATTCTTGCCTTTGTATATTATATGCTTGCCTGATCATTCTATGCATATTATATGATTGTCCTGTTTTAATGCTTTTATCACCCACATGTTATTTTTGCTAATCAAAGACCTAAAGAACTGCTCTAATATTAATCAGATTAATTTGAACAATCTGTTACGTTCCCTGTAATATTAATTGCCTAATAACATGTCACTAAAATTAGTCTTTTTATGTGTTTCCTGAACCTATTTAGACTAAATATTTTTAGGGTGTTTAAAACGTTATATGATTATTCTCTGGCATAAAATCTGTAATGAATCGATATTTAGGCAACTCTGGGTGAATGTGGTTCATTATGACTATATTCGTACCCTCACCCCCAAACTCAATCTTTGGTTCATTTAGACCATCTTTGGAGTCAGGACGGGGAAATCTACATTGGATAATTTGTCCCTACGGTTTCCCATATCCAATTAGGTTTATGATTCTTCCTAAAAAGAATTGTTGGCGACTTCTTTCAAAACAATTTTCAATAAAACCTTTATAGTGGGGTAGTCAAATACAAATACACGCTCACACCGCGTAGGCGAAATAAAAATACGCCTACAATTTGGCGACTCCACTGGGTTGGATTTTAAAAATTAATTTTTTAAATGAGTGGGTGAAACTCGAAAAATACGATTCATTCTTATTTTTATGCCTTTGAATAATATATTGTTTTGCATATGCATGGCTACTGTTTAGCCACCATAAGGACAATTTACCTTGCCTCATTAGCACATGTTCTATGTATGAGGTCACCCCCGGGGGGTTTGCGCTTTGTCCTTCTGATGAGTCATATTTATACATAGATTTTAGGTTCATTTAGGTTGCATTTCAAGTTCAAATGAGAGCATTTAGGTGCATATTTGCATGATTAACCCAAGTTTGGCTATACTGCTCTCCGTTTGCTTGTTTTGATGAATTTCAGGTGATATTAATGCAAATAGACTATGGTTGGCTAATCTTGAGTTAAGCAAACATGAATAAATAAGGTAGATTGCATGAGGATCTCAAAGCATCTTTCTGGGATGAATTTGGGCTAGAATGAAGCAAAGCATTGCTGAAAGAAGTGTAAAACTGACTCTTGTACACTCTTTTACTCATAACTTTTGATACACAAATGATAATGGATTGATTCCAATTGGGTTGGAAAGTATACTTGTAGAGCTTTCCAACGACTGGTCAGACGCTGAATTTCGACGAGAGACGAGAAAGTTATGAAGTTTTGAAAATGAGCAGTTTTGGTATTTCTTGCGGGCCCGACCGGGCGGGATCTTGTCCGGCCGGGCGGATCGCTTTTTTACTTTTTCTACGGGTTTTAACCTGTCAACCGCCCGACCGGGCGGGATCCGCCCCAGCATCCCGGGCGGGGCGATTTTTAAGGAGTTTTAAGCGCGTGTTGCGCTGACTCTTATTTTCTTATAGATACTTATCCTTTTAGGGTTGAAAAAGGACGTTTTTACATTATAGTTTCAGCTTTAGTTTTCCTAAGCACATTTGAATTACTCAAGAACCATAGTATTACTCTTTACCATATTTACATTGAATTTTCAGTAGAAGTTGGGCTTTTTGCAAGATTGTTCTACATTGGTATTTCTTCTCTTCTCTTATTATTCTTATTCAATCTTTGATTATTGATTCACCATGTTTACTTGTTTCATCATGAGTATGTTTTTCTTAATTATGATTGAGTAGTTTAATTCTAGGGTTAAGGGGATCCATGAATATTTATGAAGGGATGTTTATAAAGTATTGATTTTTGATGATGTATGTCGATTCCTATCGAATGTATTATCTCTATTCAATCCGATTTGGCCAGATTTGATTGTTATAGTATTGCAATATTAGGTTATGCGCCGAGAGGTATAAACTTGATATTAAGGCTAGTTTCAATAGGTAGAATTGGTATTAATAAATTGCGAGAGCCTGTTAATATCATTCTATGGTTAATTTCGACTCGAGAGAGGAAATCAACCTGTTTTACTGCATTATCTATTATTGATTATTGTGTTTCATCCTGGATTATTGTTCATTGGTGAACCTATGCCCTAGACTCTTTATTATTGATATTCTCGATATAGTTATTGACTAGTTTAGTATAATCACAAACAACACATTCGTTACCTATAATCTAGATTTGATCGACGATTAGGAAAAGAACACTGTTTCCCTGTGGATTCGACCCTACTTCCCTGACTACTATTTGTTAGAGGACTTTAGGATTACTTTTGATTATGTGATACGACTTTAGCCTGTCAAAATTTGGCGCCGTTGCCGGGGAAACGGTTTTGTTTAATTTTTAATTGTCTTAGAGTCTAGATTATTCCTTATCTATACTAACCCCCATTCGAAGGAACATGTGTTCCTTAGAATTGTATATATATATATATATATATATATATATATATATATATATATATATATATATATATATATATATATATATATATATATATATATATATATATATATATATATATATTTTGTTTAAATCTCCTCTGACTGTGTTATAATGGAGTGGAATCACCATTATGGAGCAAATTTTACTGATTGTCAGGGACAATATGGTTATAATTGTTGGGATGGTCAAGTGCCTGATTATGATGCATATTTTGATTATCCGAATTCTAATTTTTGTGCATCTTATGATAATCAATATTCTTCCAATCCTAACTTAGATTATAATGGATTACCATATGCTCCCTATGAGTCTTATGTGCATACTTGGAACTCCCCTCCCCAATTGGACTTGCATAATTATCCTCAACAACAATCATCACAGTGTATTACAGATCTTCTTGATTTAATGAAACAATTGAATGAGTCCGACAAAGAATTCAGTGCTAGTCTTAAGCAATTGTGTGACCAACAGAAGTTGATGGTTAATCAAATATCAGGCATTCAACAAATAAGAGACCAAAATATGTTTTCCTATGATGATGATGATTGTGTTGAGAATGCCATATCAGTGGAGAATGGTGATTATATGACTCCCGATATCGAAAGGAATGATGAGAATGAGAAAAATATGGATAGGATGAATGTTTTGGTGGAGGAGAAACTCTTAGTTACAAACCACTTTGAGCCTATTTTAGAGGGTGGTGACATTGTAAGTGAAACTATAGAGGTTGAACCTATAATTTCTTGTCCCCATATTCCATTTTCAAGAAGGCTTGATCTTGTTTCTTCCCATATATCCTATTTTATTTCCATCATATTTTCTAAAAGGGCCACCATTAAAAGATACATTTGGCCAAGTTGACATTGTTGATATTCTTTCCTTGAGATCTCTGGTGTCTACACAACAGATACAGGAAAATTATACTTTGTCTTCCTTTTCTCCATTTTATTTTGATTCTTCTTGTCTTCACTTATATTTTGTTCCTGCTAACATTATGTTTGTGAAGATAGATGTGCTTGCAATCAAGCCATATCTTGTTTTTAGTGACATGTTTGCAGGAGCATTTGATAAGTTACTCAAGGCATTGGATTCTTCTGATTGAGGTTGAAGTGACGTGCTTTTGGTTGTGGTGGAAGTGTCAATACTATTTGGCACACTCTATGTTCATTATCCGCCTTTTCTGTGAGTTGTATCCTTCCCTTTTCTTTTTCTTCATTGTTCTTCTTAGTGTTAACATTGAGGACAATGTGAAGTTCGGCTTGGGGAAGGATGTCACTTCGTGCATGTTAGTTGCATACTAGTTTAGATTTATTGCTTTAGTAGGATTGTTACATGGTTTGTACCGCTCATTAGGGGCGGGAGTTTACATGTAACGAAAAAAAAATGTATTGTTTTCTTAGTTGCATTAGATTTTTTTTTTCCATTTTAGATTTCATATCATGTTAGTTTGCATCTATGAGACTATTGCTAGCACTTTTTGAGAACCTTGTTGATATTTCACTACACCTCCTAAGCGTCATTCATCTTGTTCATGATTCTTCATAGCACGATTGTTTTGCAATTGATTGTTTGTGGTAAGATTGTTTGATCTCTCTCTGGCTCGATTTAACTTTACTATGCAGACACCTTAACCCAAGTGAGCTTTTGTGCCTATGAACTGACGTATCCGTGTCAGTTATGTTCTTTCATGTGTGAATAGTTCCTCAGTTGTTGGATTGATCTTGATTTTGACTTGGTACTCTTTGATGTGTGATAGTGTAGACATTTTGATATGATTGAGGCATTTTTTTTCGTGATCTTAGCTACAAAGCAATTATTGTTTTCATGTTATCCTTTCTCTATCCCCATTGAGCCTTTCTGACATTGTTAAATTGATATCTACATTATAAACCCTTGACCTCATTTGATTCTTGTCCCAAGCCTTGCTTGAGGGGAGCGAGTATTAGTTTTGGTTTGGTTGTATTGAATGATAAAGCTCGATTTGTGGTGTAGTTGGATGGAAAGTATGTTTAGTGAGCTTGGAAATTGAATTAAAAGTTTGAAAAAAAAATAAACAAAAAGAAATCAAAAGAAAGTTTGTGAAAAATGAAAAAAAAAAGTGAAAAAAATTATGAATAAAGTGAAAGAAAAAGGGTTATTTTTGAATTTCTTGAATGAAAAAAAGTGTTGGTTATATTTGGAGATTGTTGGTTGTTGCGTGGAGTTGTTATGACCTTTTTTTTGGTCATGTTTTCAGTTACATGATGCTCCCCTTTCTTGGTTTTTCCACCACAATTTCTATATTATTTTCCATACCTTTAACCGCAGCCTCATTACTACCTTTTAAAGTCCTCTTGATCTTTATGTATTATATTATTTCATAGAAAGTGAGTCAAAGGGTCAAATTTAAAGAGTATATGCTTCATCTGAGTCGACTTGATTTAGGTTGAGTGTTATTTATTATCCCTTAAACACATGAGAGATTTGAGTGCACATGACCATAGTGAAGTCTGTCAGGTTTAGTTAAATCTAGCTTGGGGGAGATGGTTTGTGATATGTTTGGAGAGTCGATTGCGATACATGATATGCTATGCGGCTTTGTTCGATATTGTTTGATGCTTGTTTTGTGTAGTGGCTATATCTCTCGTGGTTTCAGTTGAGTGTTTGGCTCTATTGTAGTCTCATATTGTAGGTGTTTTTCTTCTCCAATGTCTATATCTTATTGCTTGAGGACAAGCAATAGTTTAGCTTGGGGGAGTTTGATGAGTCATATTTATAAATAGATTTTAGGTTCATTTAGGTTGCATTTCAAGTTCAAATGAGAGCATTTAGGTGCATATTTACATGATTAACTCAAGTTTGGCTATACTGCTCTCCGTTTACTTGTTTTGATGAATTTCAGGTGATATTAATGCAAATAGACTATGGTTGGCTAATCTTGAGTTAAGCAAACATGAATAAAGAAGGTAGATTGCATGAGGATCTCAAAGCATCTTTCTGGGATGAATTTGGGCTAGAATGAAGCAAAGCATTGCTGAAAGAAGTGTAAAACTGACTCTTGTACACTCTTTTACTCATAACTTTTGATACACAAATGATAATGGATTGATTCCAATTGGGTTGGAAAGTATATTTGAAGAGCTTTCCAACGACTGGTCAGACGCTGAATTTCGACGAGAGACGAGAAAGTTATGAAGTTTTGAAAATGAGCAGTTTTGGTATTTCTTGCGGGACCGACCGGACGGGATCTTGCCCGGCCGGGCGGATCACTGTTTTACTTTTTCTACGGGTTTTAACCTGTATCCCGCCCGACCGGGCGGGATCCGCCCCAGCATCCCGGACGGGGCGATTTTTAAGGAGTTTTAAGCTCGTGTTGCGCTGACTCTTATTTTCTTATAGATACTTATCCTTTTAGGGTTGAAAAAGGACGTTTTTACATTATAGTTTCAGCTTTAGTTTTCCTAAGCACATTTGAATTACTCAAGAACCATAGTATTACTCTTTATCATTTTTACATTGAATTTTCAGTAGAAGTTGGGCTTTTTGCAAGATTGTTCTACATTGGTATTTCTTCTCTTCTCTTATTATTCTTATTCAATCTTTGATTATTGATTCACCATGTTTACTTGTTTCATCATGAGTATGTTTTTCTTAATTATGATTGAGTAGTTTAATTCTAGGGTTAAGGGGATCCATGAATATTTATGAAGGGATGTTTATAAAGTATTGATTTTTGATGATGTATGTCGATTCCTATCGAATGTATTATCTCTATTCAATCCGATTTGGCCAGATTTGATTGTTATAGTATTGCAATATTAGGTTATGCGCCGAGAGGTATAAACTTGATATTAAGGCTAGTTTCAATAGGTAGAATTGGTATTAATAAATTGCGAGAGCTTGTTAATATCATTCTATGGTTAATTTCGACTCGAGAGAGGAAATCAACCTGTTTGACTGCATTATTTATTATTGATTATTGTGTTTCATCCTGGATTATTGTTCATTGGTGAACCTATTCCCTAGACTCTTTATTATTGATATTCTCGATATAGTTATTGACTAGTTTAGTATAATCACAAACAACACATTCGTTACCTATAATCTAGATTTGATCGACGATTAGGAAAAGAACACTGTTTCCCTGTGAATTCGACCCTACTTCCCTGATTACTATTTGTTAGAGGACTTTAGGATTACTTTTGATTAGGTGATACGACTTTAGCCTATCACCTTCCAAAAAACTTCCTGAGCGATAGTGTTGGATCTTAGTCATAAGCAAATCTACCCAACCATGGTATTGTTCTCTTGTTCCTGACTTGAGACTGGAGTGTGTCTTACACGTGGCCACCTCTTTAAGCAGGGTTACAAAGCGTGGGATCAATCTCTCAGTCATGGACCCTTTCAGCCTTAACCTAAACCTGACCAATAGTTGAATGTAGAACTGGACTTTAGGTTGAGAACTTTTGCATCCATGTTACCTGACATTTATTTGTGATTGCAATTTTTGCCTGCTAATATGCTTTGCGCCTGAAAATATTGCAAATCGCGTCTAAAAAAATCGTCGCTTTCGCCCGAACCTTCGTCAATTTAGCAATACGTGTGCCGCAGAGCATTGCGCCAAACACATTAAGTTGCGCCTAGCGCAACGCACCTGCGCCAGACGCATAGACTGCGCGCCGCGCGCACCAGTTGCGTGGCACGCAGTCTATTCGTCCCATGCTTATTGGTCTTTTGACCTTTATTCAAGTCTAAGATAACAAGTTTGCGTCAACATCATTTTGTCAAAATCGTTGTTATTTGCTGCGTTGAAAATCACATCTAAACAACATGCAAAAGTTCGTCAATTGACCAAAACGTCGTCTAAATCCCCGAAAAACCTGTCGGGGAGTAGTGCGCCAAGCGCATTAAGTTGCGCCTGGCGCACCACTCTCGTGCCAGACGGACGGCTGTGCGCCGCGCGCAGCAATGCTGCATGGCACGCAGTTTGTGCATCACATGTTTTTTTTGATTTAGTCATCGTGGTGGTCGATCTTATTTTCAGTCCGTCTGCATTCGCATGGTCTAACTAGAGGTCTCACCTAATTCGAAAAAAAGGGTCAGTCTTTTCATGCAAGGTCGAGTCTGTCCTAAAAAGTGCATCTAAGGAAAATTGGTCATTGTAGAGTTAGAATTGTCATGCATGTCTTCCTTTTCCCATTTCATCCATGTCAATGTTACCTTACCATATTCCACAATTTCAAAAATTACATTTTTTTCAAAATCAATCCTACACCTTCCTCTATTCTACCTTTTTCGAAAATATTTACTAATCATCATTATCATACCACGACATTTCAATAAAAAAAATAGTTTTCAAAATTAATCCATCATCTTTTCCTATTAAAAGATAAAAATAAGGGGTTCCTTTCAAAAACGAATTTCGAAAATTCTAAGCCCAGTTTAAACACCTTCAATCCAATCCAATCCAATCAACCAAATCCAATTCACTTGCATTCATTCTAGGCCCATATGCATTAGAGTCCATTTTGCATTCATATTAGGCCCATCAAAATTTGAGTCCATGCATTCATATTAGTTCCGCTAGCATTAGAATCCACCTTAGGCCCATATAAGTCTAGTTCAAGTCAAAGCTAGGCCCATTTGCATCTCTATGTGAACCCTAGTCTATGTCAAGTCCAGTCCAAGTCTAATCCCAGGCTATTCCATTCTAAGTCCAATCCTAGTCCATCTCCAATGTCAAGCCCATGTGCATCTCCCAGTCCAAGTTAAACCTATGTGTCAATTCATATCCTAGGTCTAGTTTGCATCTCCATGTAAGCCCTAGTCAGTCTTCGGACTATAAAAATTCAGTCTTAGGACTATAAAAGTTCATCCCTTAAAGTCTAGCCTGCTTGCTCACCCTTAAGTTCAAAGTCTAGTTTCTCCTATCATCACCAAAGCCAGTCGTGGAATCCAGTCTGCTTGCATAGTCCAGTCCAGTCCATGTCTGCATTTGCATATAGTTAGGCCCATGTCTCCATCATGGTCAAGCCCATACTAGTCCAAAATCATACCCATTGCTAATCATTTCCCGTTTCCATTTTTCATTTTCCATTCTTCCATTTCCCATCCCCATTTCTCATTTTCATTTCTCATTTCAAAAAATCATTTTTTAAAACTTACAAGCGAGATCCACTCGATTCTGTTCATGACCAGTCGAGAGATTACAACTTAGGAACGCCTAATGGAGGAACAAACTATGAGCCTACTCTAAAGCTCATCAAGCGCATTATCACCACTCGACTTCATTTGGAGTCATAAAGATTACTTTTGACCGCCTTCACAATAGAGGCGTGATCACTTCCATATGGTCTACCGCCTTCACAAATGAGGTGCGATCACTTCTATACGGTCTACTCCGAACTCTGCACCTAAAAGAAAATTCAAAAGATGCAACTTATATTTCTACTGCGAATTCCAACAGAACAATGAACATCTGACATCTAGTGTCAAATACCATCACTGCGCTGCGAAACATGATCGATGAATATAGAGTACTGAGATCGATGAATATAGAGTACTGATACTTGCTACAACGAGAATCAGCATCACCAACAACCCTTTTTGCGCAGTGCATCAACAATTCAAATGCTTAGTCGTTTTTTTTCCGGTTTCCTAGGATGAGTCAGAGAGTCCTTACCCTAAGCCAATTCTATCCTTTCCCATCGAGTCTATGTCAATATAGGACTTCATCTATTATAGCCTTTCCATTTTCAATTCATTTTATTTTTCTTTTCATTTTCATTTTCATTGGCCTTCCATCATTTTATTTATGCTTCTAATTCAATGACGAAACTTAAATCACCTAACGAACTTGACTTACAGTAATAACAAAAAGAGATCTGAAAAAAAAAATAAAAAAATAAAAAAAGGGACATACTTTAGATTAAGAGTTATTTCCCCTTTTCCCTCCATCATCCATAAACCATCATCTCCATTAGCCAAATAACCTTTCAAAATTAAAGCTCCGCAAATAACCTTCAAACCTTCCACTACCCTAAACCAATAGCTTGTGTGCAAGCCTTACTACATCAAAATATATCAATGCCAGGCAAAATAAAAAAAGTGAATAAAAATCAAAGTGCGAAAAAAGCAAAAGCAAAAGAAAATGCACAAGACAAAAAGAAAAAAATGCAAAAAAAGAAAAAACCAAAGGCAAATAAATAAAAAGTCAAGTTAGGGGGCTTGCACACAAGTTCTACCCCTCATTCAAAATTTCAAATCCTTCAATCCATCAAACCTTTAAAACCCATATAATCCAAATCCATAACCCCACCTTAGCCCATCCAATTAAACCTTCATGAAACCTAAAGCCTTTAACCTTTCATCAACCCTAACTCCTTTTTCAAGGTATGTCCAAGCCCGCTAGGTTGAAAACCCGAAAGGGCGGCCTAGGCAAAAGTTAGGGTACCAAAAAATAATAATAAAAAAGAAATTAGATCGGGAACTACGAATGGTCTGATTCCGCAAGGATACGTAGGAATCCTCATATCGAGGTCCGACCGCTTCAATAAAATAAATTAATCATGGTCTAATGATTTGATTTTCTAGAATTCATGAGCTTACTATTTTTAGATCCCGACATAGACTCGAGTCTGAACCTAGCCTCGTTAAAGCTTTTCCCACCTACATTTATTTAAGTCACAAATTCAAACTTTTTATTTTTCAATCCAAGCTTTCATTGTCCCTGAAGGACTCTCTGACAATTCCATGGTTTCTGGCGATATTTGACTTTGCCTATATCAACTTCCCAAAGAAGAACCCCAGCGATAATTTTCAACGTTCAAGACAGATCAACTACATTACAATATCAAATCAATTACAAGGCTCAAGCCTAATTCTAGGCAAGCTCACCCAACGTGGAGGCTTCCTATGTGTGGTGGTTCCTCCAAATCAAACTCCCGAAGAGTTGTAATCCGCGGACCTCGTTTACGAACCCCGATCATTTACTAAAAGCAATTTTCGAAAATCATTTCTAATCATTCTATCATTCTACACATCTCTAGCCTTACAAAATCCTGACCTTGCATTGCAGCCTTGCAAAACCCTGACCTTGCATTTAATACATTCTAGTCTTGCATAACCCTGACATTGCATGACGTGTCATCTCCCTTAGCTTTGCATAACCTTAATCCTTGCATTGCGTCTTGTGCATCCTTAGAGAGTCTAAGTTTGCATCATTATGTGCTTATCTGAGTTGTTTGCACCTATCTGCTAACATCTTCTTCTGCAGGTAATCAGATTGCTTGTAGTTATTATCCTATATACTAACTTTGTTTTGCAGAGACCGATGTATATAGATCGGTTCAAAGCATTTAGAATCGTTCTCCGTCCCGACACCGTATACTTTGACTTTCGGTTTCCTGAACCTCAGTCAAAGTGGGGGCTTCAGTAGACACATAATCATGTCTCCCCATTTAAGGATCCGATGATGAAACATATCGTGGTCTTAAATTGTCCGATCCAAGAGCAAAGCAATCTGAAAGACCATTTGTAGACACATAATCGTGTCTCCCCATTTAAGGATCCCATGATGAAACATACCGCGGCATTAATTGGCGCGACCCAATGGAAGAGCAATCTAAAGAACCAATACAAAATATGTTTTGAAATGATATTCTAAAGCCCAATTAATTGTCCATGATCATTTAATTGTCCATGATGATCATTTTCATTTTCATTTTCATTGGCCTTCCATAATTTTATTTATGCTTCTAATTCAATGATGAAACTCGAATCACCTAATGAACTTGACTAATAAAAAAAAGATCTGAAATAAATAAATAAATAAAAAGAGGACATACTTTGGATTAAGAGTTATATCCCTCTTCCCTCCATCATTCCAATAAACCATCATCCATAAACCATCTCATGCAACCAAAATAATAAAAATTCCTTAGCCAAATAATCCCTCCATTAACCAAAGCTCCACAAATATCCTTCAAGCCTTCCAATACCCTAAACTAAACTTGTGTGCAAGCCTTATTATATAAAAAGTCAATGCCATGTAAAATAAAAATAAAAGTGAAAGAAATTCAAAGTGCGAAAAAAAAGCAAAAGCAAAAGAAAACGCACAAGACAAAAAGAAAAAAATGCAAAAAAGAAAAAGCCAAAGGCAAAGAAATAAAAAGTCAAGCTAGGGGACTTGCACACAAGTTCTACCCCTCATTCAAATTCTTCAATCCATCACAACTTTAGTCTATATAATCCGAATCCATGATCCTATGTTCGCCAAACCAATTAAACATTCATCGAAACCTCAACCCTTAAACCTTTCAACCTTTCATATTCAACCTTAACTCCTTTTTCAAGGTATATCCAAGCACGCTAGGTTAAAAACCCGAAATGGCGGCCTAGGCAAAAGTTAGGGCATAAAAAATAATTAATAAAAAAAATCATATCCAGAACTACGAATGGTCTGATTCCGCAAGGATACGTAGGAATCCTCATCTCGAGGTCCGACCGCTTCCATAAAAAATAAATTAGTCATGGTCTAATGATTTGATTTTCTAGAGAGTTCAGGAGCATGTTCTTTCTAGATCAAGACATAGACTCGAGTCTGAACCTAGCCTTGTCAAAGCATTTTCCTACCTACATTTATTTAAGTCTCAAATTCAAACCTTTTATTTTTCAATCCAAACTCTCCTTTTCCCCAAAGGACTCTCCGACAATTCCATGGTTTCTGGCGATATTTGACTTTGCCTATGTCAACTTCCCAAAGAAGAATCCCCAATGTAATCCCCAGTGAAAACTCTCAATGCTCAAGACATAGCAACTACATTTCAATATCAGATCAACTACATTGCAATATCAGATCAAGTACATTTCGATCAAGGCTCAAGCCTAATTCAGGCAAGCTCACCCAAAGTGGGGGCTTCTTATATGAGTGGTGGTTCCTCCAAATCAAACTCCCGAAGAGTTATAACTCGCAGACCTCGTTTACGGACCCCGATCATTTGCAAAAAAAAAAAAACGATTTTCGAAAATCATTCTATCGTTCTACATATCCAGATCATCCTAGCCTTGCAAAACCCTGACCTTGCATTGCATTTCATCTTTTAGCCTTGCAAAATCCCGACCTTGCATTGCAGCTTTGCAAAACCAGGCCTGACCTTGCATTGCATTTCATACATTCTAGTATTGCATAACCCTGACCTTGCATGACGTGTCAATCCTTAGCTTTGCATAACCATAATCCTTGCATTGCGTCTCGTGCATCCTTAGAGGGTCCAAGTTTGCATTTTTGATTCATTATGTGATTTATGTGAGTTGTTTGCACCCAAAGTTATTAAAATCGCGATTCGAATCTTAAAATCTTACGATTTTACGATTCAAAATATCGTAAACGATTCGATTCACGATTCTAGACGATTCTATACATTTTTGTTGACTAGCGAAAATCTCGCAAATTTAAATCATGCTAACAAAGCAAATAATAGATATATATTGTTAGTTATTGCCAATATAGTGGGTAAACAACTATTTTTTCTAATTTTTAGGTCTTTTAACTTATAATTTTAGCATATTCAATGAAGATTGAGCGCAATATCTTGATTATTCGTGTTTGTAGAATCTTACGATTCTACGATTCGATTTTACGATTCGATTCTAAAGGTCGTTTCCAATTCAAACTAGAATCTCGATTTTAACAACTTTGTTTGCACCTATCTGCTAGCATCTTTTTCTGCAGGTAATCAGATTGCTTGTAGTTATTGTCGTGTATACTAACTTTGTTTTGCAGAGACCGGCGTATATAGATCAGTTCTAAACTGCAGAGTGTTTAGAATCGTTCTCCGTCCCGACACCGTATACTTTGACTTTCGATTTCCTGAACCTCAGTCAAAGTGGAGGCTTCTGTAGACACATAATCGTGTCTCCCCATTTAAGGATCCCATGATGAAACATACCGCGGCATTAGTTGGCGCGACCCAATGGAAGAGCAATCTAAAGAACCAATCCAAAATATGTTTTGAAATGATATTCTAAAGCCTAATTAATTGTCCATGATGTTTAATTGTATTTTAAGCCCATAAAATATTTTAAGTCCATTTTAAAAGCCCAATCAAATATTTATTATTTTAATAGATATTTTTCATAAACATTTTTATTATCTTTGATAAATAAATCAGATTTTTAATCCGTAAAATTCCATCTCCGGAATTTTAGGGATAAAAAAAGGTATCTTCGAAAGACGCGCAAACGAATATGCTCGAATATTCCATAATATGCGCCGGACGCGGGGGCTGCGCTTAGCGCGCCACGTGCGTCCAACACATTGGCCATATCGCATCAGGCGCGCCAATGAGCGCCTGACACGTAGATTTTGTGACTCACACAGAGTCCTGCATCTAACGCAAGTTCTGTGTGAGATGCAACTTTCTTTTCTATCTTTTCAAAACGCGTTTACACGTGCCTATCTATGATTGGGCTGGATGCGTCAGGCACACCAATGTGCACCTGCCACGTAGGACTGCGCCTGGCGCAGGTCTTGCGTGGAGCGCACGTCTCCTTTTCCCTATAAATATCCGTAATTTCATGAATTACGGACGGCTTTTCATATTATTATTTCACGAATACAAAAACTGACGAATACTTCTACAATACACTTCGAAT
Source organism: Beta corolliflora (assembly GCA_947648045.1). Taxonomy (NCBI): domain Eukaryota; kingdom Viridiplantae; phylum Streptophyta; class Magnoliopsida; order Caryophyllales; family Amaranthaceae; genus Beta; species Beta corolliflora. The sequence continues at coordinate 419,460 of CANSZD010001123.1, forward strand.
TCTCAAATACTCAAACACTCAAATACTTTCAATACTTTCAATCAATTCTTAATCACTGCGTTCTTGGTTCCACGATTGATCCGCCTAAAGATCGTTGCGCTCCTTAATCTAAGCCGCATAGGTATAATCCTGAGGTTCCTTGAATAAATTATTTTTATATTGAAGTTACTATCCATTTATTTCATGATGTAGATCTTTAATATAAATCACTTTTTATTTATTTTTCATATTATTATATGCCTGCCTGATCATTCTATGCATATTATATGATTGTCCCTGCATTATTGCTTTTATCACCCACATGTTATTATCGCTAATCAAAGACCTAAAGAACTATTCTAATATTAATCAGATTAATTTGGACAACCCGTTAAGTACCTTGTAATATTATTGCTTAATAACTTGTCACTAAAAATTAGTCTTTTATGTGTTTCCTGAACCAACTTAGACAAAATATATTTAGGGTGTATTAAAACGTTATATGATTATTGTTTTGCATAAATTCTGTAATGAATCGACATTTAGTAGAGGCCAACAATGGGCAACATGGTTCCTGACTGTGTTGTACCCTCACCCCCCGAACTCAATCTTTGGTTCATTTTGACCATCTATGGAGTCTAGACGGGGAAATCTACATTGGATAAGTCCCTATTTTGTCCCTACGGTTTCCCATATCCAATTAGGTTTATGATTCTTCCTAAAAAGAATTATTGGCAACTTCTTTCAAAACAATTTTCAATAAAACCTTAACAATGGGGTAGTCTAATTAAATACGCGCTCACACCGCGTAGGCGAAATAAAAACACGCCTACAATTTGGTGACTCCACTGGGGAGGATTTTAAAAAAAATTAATTTTTTTAAATGAGTTGGTGAAACTTGAAAAATACGATTCATTCTTATTTTTTATGCCTTAGAATAATATACAGTTTTGCATATGCATGGCTATTGTTCAGCCGCCATCAGGACAATCTACCTTGCCTCATTAGCACATATTCTATGTGTGAGGTCACCCCCGGGGGGTTTGCGCTTTGTCCTTCCAAAAAGCTTCATGAGCGATAGTGTTGGATCTTAGTCATAAGCAAACCTACCCAACCATGGCATTGTTCTCTTGAGACTGGAGTGCATCTTACACGTGGCCACCTCTTTAAGCAGGGGTACGAAGCGTGGGATCAATCTCTTAGTCATGGACCCTTTTCAAACTGAACCTAAATCTGACCAATAGTTTCAAACATAGAACTAGACTTTAGGCTGAGAACTTTTGCATCCATGTTACCTGACATTTATGTGTGATTGCAATTTTTGCCTGCTAATATGCTTTATGCCCGAAAATATTGCGAGTCGCGTCTAAACAAATCGTCGTTTTCGCCCGAACCTTTGTCAATTTACCAATACGCGTACCGCAGAGCATTGCGCCAAACACATTAAGTTGCGCCTGGCGCAATGCACCTGCGTCAGACGCATAGGCTGTGCGCCGCGCGCACTAGTTGCGTGGCACGCAACCTATCCGTCCCATGGTTATTGGTCTTTTGACCTTTGTTCGAGTCTAAGATAACAAGTTTGCATCAGTATAATATTAAAAAAAATCAGTCTTTTCATGCAAGGTCAAGTCTGTCCTACAAAGTGCATCTAAAAAGTGATCATTATAGAGTTAGAGTTGTCATGCATGTCTACCTCTCCCCACGTTCTCCCTGCTGTTCAACTAATCTTCCCTATCAATCTTACCTTACCATATTCACTCAATTTCAAAAACTTACTTTTTTTTTTAAATCAATCCTACACCCATGTCTATACTACCTTTTTTAAAAAGCATTTACTAATCACCATCATACCACGATATTTCAAAAAAAAAAAAAAATCAAAGTCAATCCATCATCTTTTCCTAACAAAAGATAAAACAAGGGGTTCCTTTCAAAAACGAATTTCGAAAATTCTAAGCCCATTAAAACACCTTCATCGAATTTAATCAATCCGATTCACTTGCATTCATTCTAGGCCCATGTGCATTAGAGTCCATTTTGCATTCATATAGGGTCCATCTAATTCGAGTCCATGCATTCATTAGATTCCATCCTAGGCCCATATAAGTCTAGCTCGTGTCAAATCTAGGTCCATTTGCATCTTTACGTGAACCCAAGTTTATGTCAAGCCCAGTCCAAATCTAGTCTCAGTCCATTCCATTCTAAGTCCAATCCTAGTCTATTTTCACTGTCAAGCCCATATACATCTCCAAGTCTATATCAAACCTATATGTTAATCTAATCCAAACTTAGGTCCATTTAGGCCCAATTCATATCCTAGGACTAGTTTGCATCTCCATGTAGGCCCTAGTCAAGTCCAATTCCTTCAGAAGTTCATAATAGCCCAAATTCCTCTAAAGTCCAGCCTGCTTGCTCCCCCGTAAGTTCAAGGTCTAAGCATTCCTTAAGTCTATAGGCATTAATTGTTGTGTCTAGCCTGCTTGCTCACCCGTAAGTTCAAGGTCTAGCATTCCTTAAGTCCATAGCCAATTTTTGTGTCTAGCCTACTTGCTCACCCGTAAGTTCAAGGTCTAGCATTCCTTAAGTCCATAAACAATTTTTGAGTCTAGCCTGCTTAGTTTAACGTAAGTTCCGAAGTCTAGTTGTCTAGCTTGCTTGCTCACCCGTAAGTTCAAAGTCTAGGTGCCTAGTCTGCTTGCCTTAAGTTAAGAGTCTAGTCTTCCTTATTGTCCAATCTTCCTTAAAGTCTAGCATGCTTGCTCACCCGTAAGTTCAAAGTATAGTCTCTCCTAAACTCAATCGTGGAGTCCAGTCTGATTGCATTGTCCAGTCCAGTTCATGTCTGCATTTGCATATATTTAGGCCCATGTCTCCATCATGGTCAAGTCTATACTAGTCCAAAACCCATAACCATTTCCATTTCCATTTCAAAATCATTTTCCATTTTCATTTCCCATTTTCAATTCCGTTTCTATTTCCACTTCTCATTTCCAACTTCCCATTTCTCCTCTCCATTTCTCATTTCGAAAACATTATTTCTTAAAATTTACGAGGTCCATTCGATTTCTGTTCAGGACGGATCGCGAGATCATAACTTGAGAACGTCCGAAAGAGAGGCAACAAGGTCGACCTACTACCAGACTCGTCAAGCGCATCCTCACTTTTTCAGACGAATCCTCTGACTCTTCTGAAGCATCATCTGAAATGGGAGAAACTAATGAACAACTCAGTGCCATTATGGCTCAACTCACACTGATGAACTCTCGTCTTGAGGAACAAGACAAATTAAAGAGATTAGGGCACTGAGGGAGAAGCTAACTGAAGAAGACGAGCAAGGCGACACTCCACCACCATTTAAAACTGACACAGAATTGAGATTCGAAAAACTCGAGCAATTGATCCAGTCAATTCCTGCGTTCGAGAGTCAGGCTCATGGCCATGACATCATTGATCCTGAACTAAGGGAAAAACTCCCTAAAAAGGTAACCTTGGGTGACCTCCCAAAATTCAAAGGGGTCGAAGACTCAGATGACCACTTGAGAGCATTTTCCATCTCTATGGCTCTCAAGGGCATGAGCAAGGACTTGTTTGCTTATGTCTTTCCTTTAACCTTGGATGCACATCCATCCAAGTGGTTCAGGTCACTGAACAAAGCCAACCTGAATGACTGGGACTATATCAGAGAAGAGTTCCACAAACAATACATCTTCAATACTAAGCTTCCCATTGGCCTTCGTGAGTTGGAGCTAACAAAGCAAAACTCCAACGAAGACTTCGTCACCTTCCTTAACAGATGGAGGGATAAAGCTGCACAAATGATTAACAGGCCGTCTCAGGAGGATCAAGTCCGACTGGTGATCCGTAACCTGCAGCCGAAGTATGGGGATCATATCAAATTTCAACCCATAGAGTCTTTCACGAAGCTCTATAAGGTAGGCCTGCTGATTGAGGAAGAGGTACAAGCGAACAAGAACAAGGGTAACAACAACAACTCTTTCAAGAAGAGTAACAATAACCCTTCTAGCTCCACAAGCAATGAGGTTAATGTCATAGCTACTGAAAAGAGAGGTTATCAAAAGCCTCAAAGAACATTCACACCTTTAAGCATGTCATTAGAAGAAGCCTTCACTAGACTTCATGCAAAGGGAGCACTTCAGCCAATTGGCCCTACTCCAGGCCCTGCTCCCGAAAATAGATCCAAGAGGTGGGATCCTAATGCCTACTGCAAGTACCGCTAAGGGAATGGACACCCAACATCTGCGTATTGGACCTTAAAGAATCACCTGTAGGATATAGTTGAAGAACGGTAGATTGCCAATTCCGCCTGCAGCAAAGTCAAAAAAAAAAAAAACTGGACAACCCTTTGGGTAGCACCTAAATAACGTCGGGGCTTAGTCATTTAACGATAGTTTTCTAGGTTGAGTCGGGAGAGTCCCTCCCCTAGCTCCTTCATTTCCTTTCTTGTCGAGTCTATGGCATTTAGGTTTTTATTTCTAAGAAGCCTTGTTCTATTTATTTCTGATTAATAAAAGAATTTCATTTTCATTTTCATTAGCCTTCCATCATTTTATTTATGCTTCTAATTCAATGATGAAACTCGAATCACCTAATGAACTTGACTAATAAAAAAAAGAGATCTAAAAAAAAAAAGAGGACATACTTTGGATTAAGAGTTATATCCCTCTTCCCTCTATCATTCCAATAAACCATCATCCATAAACCATCTCATGCAACCAAAATAATAAAAAAATCCCTTAGCCAAATAATCCCTCCATTAACCAAAGCTCCACAAATATCCTTCAAGCCTTCCAATACCCTAAACTAAACTTGTGTGCAAGCCTTATTATATAAAAAGTCAATGCCAGGCAAAATGAAAAAAAAGTGAAAGAAATTCAAAGTGCGAAAAAAAAGCAAAAGCAAAAGAAAACGCACAAGACAAAAAGAAAAAAATGCAAAAAAGAAAAAGCCAAAGGCAAAGAAATGAAAAGTCAAGCTAGGGGGCTTGCACACAAGTTCTACCCCTCATTCAAAATCTTCAATCCATCAAAACTTTAGTCTATATAATCCGAATCCATGATCCTATGTTCGCCAAACCAATTAAACATTCATCGAAACCTCAACCCTTAAACCTTTCAACCTTTCATATTCAACCTTAACTCCTTTTTCAAGGTATGTCCAAGCCCGCTAGGTTAAAAACCCAAAAGGGCGGCCTAGGCAAAAGTTAGGGCACAAAAAATAATTAATAAAAAAAAAATCATATCCAGAACTACGAATGGTCTGATTCCGCAAGGATACGTAGGAATCCTCATCTCGAGGTCCGATCGCTTCAATAAAAAATAAATTAGTCACGGTCTAATGATTTGATTTTCTAGAGTTCAGGAGCATGTTCTTTCTAGATCAAGACATAGAGTCGAGTCTGAACCTAGCCTTGTCAAAGCCTTTTCCTACCTATATTTATTTAAGTCTCAAATTCAAACCTTTTATTTTTCAATCCAAACTCTCCTTTTCCCCGAAGGACTCTCCGACAATTCCATGGTTTCTGGCGATATTTGACTTTGCCTATGTCAACTTCCCAAAGAAGAATCCCAATGCAATCCCTAGTGAAAACTCTCAATGCTCAAGACATAGCAACTACATTTCAATATCAGATCAACTACATTGCAATATCAGATCAAGTACATTTCGATCAAGGCTCAAGCCTAATTCAGGCAAGCTCACCCAAAGTGGGGGCTTCTTATATGAGTGGTGGTTCCTCCAAATCAAACTCCCGAAGAGTTATAACTCGCGGACCTCGTTTACGGACCCCGATCATTTGCAAAAAAAAAAACGATTTTCGAAAATCATTCTATCGTTCTACATATCCAGATCATCCTAGCCTTGCAAAATCCCGACCTTGCATTGCAGCTTTGCAAAACCAGGCCTGACCTTGCATTGCATTTCATACATTCTAGTATTGCATAACCCTGACCTTGCATGACGTGTCAATCCTTAGCTTTGCATAACCATAATCCTTGCATTGCGTCTCGTGCATCCTTAGAGAGTCTAAGTTTGCCTTTTTGCATCATTATGTGATTTATGTGAGTTGTTTGCACCTATCTGCTAGCATCTTTTTCTGCAGGTAATCAGATTGCTTGTAGTTATTGTCCTTCATACTAACTTTGTTTTGCAGAGACCGGCGTATATAGATCAGTTCTAAACTGCAGAGCGTTTAGAATCGTTCTCTGTCCCGACACCGTATACTTTGACTTTCGGTTTCCTGAACCTCAGTCAAAGTGGGGGCTTCTGTAGACACATAATCGTGTCTCCCCATTTAAGGATCCCATGATGAAACATACCGCGGCATTAGTTGGCGCGACCTAATGGAAGAGCAATCTAAAGAACCAATCCAAAATATGTTTTGAAATGATATTCTAAAGCCCAATTAATTGTCCATGATGATTAATTGTATTTTAAGCCCATAAAATATTTTAAGTCCATTTTAAAAGCCCAATCAAATATTTATTATTTTAATAGATATTTTTCATAAACATTTTTATTATCTTTGATAAATAAATCAGATTTTTAATCCGTAAAATTCCATCTCCGGAATTTTAGGGATAAAAAAAGGTATCTTCGAAAGACGCGCAAACGAATATGCTCGAATATTCCATAATATACGCCGAACGCGGGGCTGCGCTCAGCGCGCCACGTGCGTCCAGCACATTGGCCATATCGCGTCAGGCGCTCATTGGCGCGCCTGACACGTAGATTTTGTGACTCACACAAAGTCCTGCGTCTAACGCAAGTTCTGTGTGAGACGCAACTTTCTTTTCTATCTTTTCAAAACGCGTTTACACGTGCCTATCTGTGATTGGGCTGGATGCGTCAGGCACACCAATGTGCGCCTGACACGTGGCACTGCGCCTGCCACGTCGGACTGCGCCTGGCGCAGGTCTTGCGTGGAGCGCACATCTCATTTTCCCTATAAATATCCGTAATTTCATGAATTTCGGACGACTTTTCATATTATTATTTCACGAATACAAAAACTGACGAATACCTCTACAATACACTTCGAATTCTCAAACACTCAAATACTTTCAATAATTTCAATCAATTCTTAATCATTGCGTTATTGGTTCCACGATTGCTCCGCCTAAAGATCATTGCGCTCCTCAATCTAAGCCGCATAGGTATAATCCTGAGGATCCTTGAATAAATTATTTTTATATTAAAGTTACTAACCATTTATTTTATGATGTAGATCTTTAATATAAAAACACTTTTTATTAATTTTTCATATTATTATTGCCTGATCATTCTATGCATATTATATGATTGTCCTGTTCTAATGTTTTTATCACCCACATGTTATTTTTGCTAATCAAAGACCTAAAGAACTGCTCTAATATTAATCAGATTAATTTGGACAACCTGTTAGGTTCCCTGTAATATTTATTGCATAATAACATGTCACTAAAATTAGTCTTTTTATGTGTTTCCTGAACCTACTTAGACTAAATATTTTTAGGGTGTTTAAAACGTTATATGATTATTCTCTGGCATAAAATCTGTAATGAATCGATATTTAGTAGAGGCCAACTCTAGGCGAATGTGGTTCATTATGACTATATTCATACCCTCACCCCCGAACTCAATCTTTGGTTCATTTAGACCATCTATGGAGTCAGGACGGGGAAATCTACATTGGATAATTTGTCCCTACGGTTTCCCATATCCAATTAGGTTTATGATTCTTCCTAAAAAGAATTGTTGGCGACTTATTTCAAAACAATTTTCAATAAAACCTTCACAGTGGGGTAGTCAAATACAAATACGCGCTCACGCCGCGTAGGCGAAATAAAAACACGCATACATGTTGACATATAAGTAAAGTTAATGTTGTATTGTATACTACCTCCGTTTCTCAATATATGCATCATTCTTCATTTTGAAATATTTCATAATACATGCACCCTTTCTCATTTTAGTAAAGTTTCATAATATAATAGTACTAATAAATAATACTACCCCTCCTTTAACTACGTACATAGTCACATGGGTTAAAAAAACAATTAACAATTGCACTCTCTCTCCTCATTCTTGGTTCTTATTCCCAAAAGAAATGGTGCGTACAACGTATGTAGTATATATATTCTATATGGAATAAAAGATTTATCTCTAATTTAATGATATAATGTTTGTATGGATTGGATTTGTAGTTGATTTAGCATGTAAGAGTGAATGTAAGATACAAGATCATCAAAATCAAATTGGGATGGTGGAATTTGATTTAAGCATTTTGGTATTATATTTTACTCATGAGTTGGCTCATCATAAATTGATATCGGCCTACAAGTATATCACTTTATGTACTCTATTATGGGCGCATATTGTGCACATATGATAGCAAAGTTTTAGATACTCTCAATTTATAAAATAAATTTTATATAGGAGTTTATTTTTTGGCAGTTATATAGGAGTTATCAATATTCATATTTCCTTAAACTAATAGAAAACAATAGCTTATTAACTTTGGTCTGAAATATTAATTACTCATATTAATTAAGGAGGACAGTTGTTTGACCAATGAATAAAAGTACTAATAATAAATTTGATGTTTTGCATCATCTGGAGCCCTAGCTAGCTCCTTTTAAAGGAGAAGAGTATGGTGGCCAAATGGTTACTCATAAGTTATGACTTATGATGAGTGATAGAAGTATATATGCAGAAGATAAGAGTTTACTTTTTATGGCATATGACTTAGTTTCCCCTAAAAAAAATTATTAAGGCAGTTATATAAAACATCTTTATGAGATACATACATTTTCATAATTTGCAATAATTTTCCTTGGTAAAAGACTAAAAGTGACCTGGTGATGCTTACTTTATTTACTAACTTTATTTATTTGCTCTTTCCATCACATCCCTTAGCTTTATCAAGAAAGATGCCCTTCTACAAAGCATTAATATCTCATGACCCTATTCTTTGCTGACAACCCCACAAATTTTTGCATTAAGAGAGGTTCCTGGAGCCTTGGCCATTAAAAATTACTTCCTCCTATGTTTGAAGCTTCGCATCCCTAAACTTTATGTATTCTATGGACTATCCCTATATATATATATACTAGGGGGAAAAACTTTTTTTTAACGGGAGCAATATATTAAAATTAAAATTCTACACAAACAAGTTAGCTAGTATAGCTAGCATACGGAGCTATTGTCCCTTCATTACAACAAAGGCATAAGTGTTCAAAACTAATGTCATTTAGGTTAATGCCTAATTTCACCCATGAAGCTGTGCAAAATTGGCGAAATATATTAACCTCTCCACTTCCCTAACGAACTGTTCTAGCCAAGATGTCAGCCTCGAGAACTTGAGCCCTTTCCACTTTCTGAAGCTGAATTTACCTCCCCTCCTTCAACAACTCCCTGCACATAGTAGTATAGTGGTTATATCGATCTTTGATCCTTGTGCTTCCATTTACACTATCCACAGCAATCAGGGAGTCCGAAAGAATGAGGCAGTTTGACCACTGCTTCGATTTTTATCCACATCAAAGTTTCAGTAATTGCTAGTATCTCCGAAAGATTAGCTTTATTACTCACGAGATTCTCACATATCCCTTCCATCCAATGACCTGTTTTACTCCTACATATAGCTCCCATACCTGCATGAAGGTTAGAAGTACTGAAGGAAGCATCCACTATAATAGTAAAATCATGGTTTTGGGAAATCTGGAGAGCTTGCAGGGGGTTTTGGTTTAAAGATAGTCTAGGTCTTGAGCAAGCATATTCAGTGGCTAGAAAGACTGACTGGTGCCAGAAATGTTCTACCAAAAAAACTTTATCTACCAATTAATCGAATAATCTACCCACATGAAATAAATTTCAACGTTTATAGTGGATTATTACAACTCAACAAGAACAATACTCCCTTCGTTCTATAATATAACTCTTGATTCTTTCGGCACAGTCTCCAAGACGTACATTTGACCTTTATCTTCAATTCCGTATTAATAAAATATATAAAAAGTTGTGTTGGAGTACAAGGTGACATTCAAGAAGGAGGGGGGGGGTTGAGTTGAGTGACAAAATCTAATTGATTTTCGCAAAAACAAAACTATAGCACTGTGCCTTACACTGTGTTAAACACTCGCAGATTCGTTTTTAATGTTTTTGCTCAAACGAACTCGTATCAAAACTAAAAGCAATGAAATCAAATAACAAAACACAGGAATTTAACATGGTTAAATCTCACCTCTGAGATCTACATCCACACTACCTACTCTTTTATTATTTGAATCTTAAAATATCAATCTTTTGATACAATACGATTCCCCCACTACTAACTCTAGACTCTAGTAGTGCTCCCCAACACCTAACTCTAGGTATTGCTCCTCTCTATAATAATGAAATTACTGAAAGATTAAGTCCTCACAAGTGTGCTTCTTAGATAAGCAAATCGAGGAATGTTACAATCGTTATAAAGAACTTTTAACTCACTGGAACTCTGTGCTATGGGGATACATTTTCAGCTCTCAAAAACTTATCAAAACTAAATCTGAAAACGTGTATTCTTCTTCTGGTCTTAATCCCTTATATAGATTATCAACTGAATATGAATTATTCTCAAAGATATGATAATCGTCTTGAATAATTTTTATTCCTAAAATTAAGGGATAAAAATCTTTTCTTTTTCAAAATCAAAGATTATTTTTTATTTAATAAAAACTGATTTTTTCTTTCTTTAAAAAATAAAGATTCCTCCTTATCTTTTGCCAACTAAAAATCAGATTTTTCAAATCAATTTTTCCGAAAATCTTTATTAAAATTGTTTACTTAAAAATCAGTTTTTACAAATCATTTTTTTTTCGAAAATCTTTAAAAAAATGTTTTAACAGTTTATTTCGAAAATCTTGTTTTATAAGAACTCCCCTTTTTATTCTTCCAATATAAAAACATGAAATTAATATAATTACCTATTTTCCTAACTCTAAGAAAATAGTTAATCATCCTAATTTCATATTTCTAGCTTAGCACAAAATTCTAATAAGTTAATTACATTGCATAAACATGACTAAGAATATAGATAGACCTAAACTTCCATTTCTTCAAGTTCATGAGCTTTCATGAACATCCAAGCTTGATAACTTTCTTAGATCACTATTACATACATCACATGTTATAGCACAAAGTGTTTCTCATCATCAAAATAAATTCAGACGAATCTAACAAGATCCCACAACAAGTTGATATTATGAAAGTACATATTAAGACGAATCTAACAAGATCCCACATAAGTATGTCTTTTTATATATATCAATTAGAATATTTGGTCAAAGATTTGACTCCCAAAAAAGAAACAAGAGTTATATTATGAGACAGAAGGGGTAATATTTAATTGTTTATCTCACATGGGTAATCAAGCCATTATAGTAGAGCTTTATCCATTTTAGGAGTAATTAAGTCTATATAGCTGTAGTGAGTGGAGTATTTTTCAAGTTCAATAATCTCATAAATTTCTCAAGTTTTTTTGATTTGAACTTAAAGTCTCCAATTAATTTTCCAAAGTTTTAGTAATAAGTCAAATAAACTGAACAAATAACTATCATAGAGGTTGTAACTTTTGGAGATAAATATATATATTTTTTGTTTATAAATTCAATAACTAATATAGTTTCATTTATACAACTTAAGAAATTATTAACTAACCATTTTATACTAATAATATAAGCACACTATCATGATTCTTGAACAAACCCATAAAGCAAGATAATCTCCTCTAGGAAGAGAGAAAAGGCTTATCAAAAGACTACAATCACACAGCTTGTAAATAGCTAGAGGCTTTTCCTAGCTAATTAACTAGCATTCTAGCTGTAGTGTAGCGTTGAATATAAACTTTCTTCAAAAGCATAATATCGTCATTAGTGCTTAATAACATAAATAAAGAAATTATAATGACCATAACTAAGACTAATAATGACGCCTATCATATAATCCGTCAACTAAATTTTGCAATTGTGGTAGTATAAAGTCCACAAGTATCATTATGAACTCATCATCAAAATTAGAATGATAAATTGACTATAGATTTGATAATAATCTAGACGTTGAATAATCTTCAAGACGGGTGCTAAACAAGGTAAGAATTGTATATCTACACAAAATATATCATTTAGGTGTATTAGTTGCATATATAAATGGTCGTTGCTTTAATTTACACTGTATAGAAGAAGTACTTTTGAGAGATTTAATATTGTCTATATAAGGTTGTTCTTTTATCCATTCAAACAATCTTTGGTTGATTTTAGTAAATGTAATTTCTTAAATATTGACTTTTTAGAAGTGTAAGCAAATCTTGGATGTATAGAACATTTTCAAATAGATTATTATTTGGTGCGAATTTTCAAATAGATTATTGCTAGACATTAAAAGTTACTTATAAATTAAGTCTACTTATAGATAAAATAAGACACCTCTAGCTACAATAAGTTTTGTAATTAAGTTTCTTTATCCAATCAAATGACTATTGTATAGTTATCTAACTATATACTAACTCTATGATAATACTCTGAATTCTGATACACTCTTGGAAACTATAGGAAATAATATCAAGAATATCACTTGATATTATTCACGATACTGTTAGCAAGATATTATTGTGAATATCTCTGTATATCTTTTTCATTATCTTGTATATCTCTTATATTATCTCTTGCCTTGTATACTTTATTTTGATCCTAGTTTTAGCTAGATTCCTGTATTATATAACTGATGTATTACGTTTACTTCAATATAATTTGATCTCACTTTCTCATGGTATCAGAGCTGGTATAATTTACCTCTCACATTTTTTATTTTTATTTTCTCGGCTTCCCCACCTTTGCTTCCATGGCTTCAAACACTATCCCTAATGATGTTGATCCTCAAACTCCTCTCATTATTGTTAATCTCACCAACATCATCAAACTCACAAATCTAAATTACCTCTCTTGGAAACTACAGCTTGAAGCTATTCTTATTGGTCATGGTTTATTCAAGTTTTTGGATGGCACTCACACACCTCCTTCTCCCACCACAGCTTCTGCCACTGATCCTGCTTCTACCAGTACTAACCCAGCGTACTCTACATGGGTTCGTCAGGATAAATTACTCTTTGGAGCCCTAATTGGCACTCTTGATCCTAATATTGTTCCTTTGGTCTCTCGTGCCACGACCGCTCAACAAGCATGGGATATCTTGGCTCACACTTTCGCTCGTCACACTCGCGGGCATGCTAAACTTGTGAAGGCTAAACTGAAATCCATCACCAAAGGTACTCAACCTATCTCTGATTATGTTAATGACATCCGTATTTGCGCCGACCAACTTGCAGTACTTGATGACCCTCTCAAACCGGAAGATCTCATTGAACGTGTACTTGAAGGTTTGGTTCATACTGATTTTCAATCTATAGTTGATCATGTTAATGAGCGTGATACTCTAATTACTTTTGATGAATTGCATGAAAAGCTTTTGCTCAAGGAGGGTAAATTGCTTCAACCTACACCAACGCCTCCTGCCACCATGCCTACTTTGTCACCACACTTCCCCGCTCACGCCCATGCTACAGCCACCCGCACCTCCCACACTCCATCTCATTCCTCTTCTGTCAACAACAATTCTCGTCCCTCTTATAACTCTTCCAAATTTTCCACCTCTCACAAACCTTCTCACTCTTATGACAAAACTAAATCCTCTGGCTACAAGGGAAAGTGTCAATGGTGTCATGAAATAGGGCACTCTCTTTACCGCTGTCCCTCCTTTCAACAAAAGTTTCCTCAAGCTAAGCCTACACTCCCTCCCACTGGTTCTTCTACCTCACCATATGCCAACGTTGCCACGGCCAACATCTCACCGCCAACCTCCTCTTGGCTTTTAGACACGGGCGCTTCGCACCATGTCACACATGATCTCTCCACTTTATCTCTACATCATCCTTATGATGGTACGGAAGAAATCGTCATAGGTAATGGTTCCGGGGTCCCGATTACTCATACGGGTTCCCTCACTCTTTTCTCTACTCCTTCTAAGTCTATTCCTCTTTCTAACGTTTTATGTGCTCCTAATATGAATCGCAACATCATATCTATTTCTCAATTATGTCTTGATAATGACCTTGTTGTTGAATTCTCATCCTCTTCCTTTTCTTTGAAGGATCGCCTAACGGGGGCACTCATTCTCATGGGTCAAACTAAACATGGTGTCTATGAATGGTCTTCAACTTCCAATCCTATCTTAGCTTTATCTACCGTCAAAGCTCCAGCAATAAATTGGCATCACAGACTTGGCCATCCCTCTTTAGCTATTTTTAAGTATATCATTTCGGATTTTAATCTTCAAGTTTCAAGTTCCTTATCTTTTGATTGTAATGCTTGTTATTGCAATAAAAGTCACAAACTCTCTTTCGGTCAATCAACTTTGGTTTCTCATTCCCCTCTTGATATTGTTTACACTGATCTTTGGACATCTCCTGTTTACTCTATTGATGGTTTCAAATACTATGTTATCTTTGTTGATCATCACACTAAATATATATGGTTTTATCCGCTCAAAAAGAAATCTGACACCCGTGATGTTTTTATTCGCTACAAAGCCCTTGTTGAAAAATACTTTAACACTTCCATTATATTCGTGTTCTATATTCGGATAATGGAGGTGAATATGAAGCTCTTGCTTCTTTTTTTACCATTAATGGTATTTCTCATCTTACCACCCCTCCTCACACTCCTGAACACAATGGTTTTGCTGAACGATGACACCGCCATATTGTTGAAACTGGTCTCTCCTTACTCACTCATGCCCAATTACCCCTTGAATATTGGTCCTACACCTTCTCCACTTCTTCTTATCTCATCAATCGTCTCCCCACTCCTACTCTCTCTCATAAATCGCCTTATCATTGTTTGTTCCAATCGCCTCCTAATTATCTCAAACTTCGTAGCTTTGGATGTCTTTGCTACCCTTGGTTAAAACCTTATACCGCCCACAAATTAGACTCCAAATCTTGTCCTTGCATTTTTATAGGCTATTCCAAAACTCAAAGTGCTTATCATTGTCTTGATCTTCCTACTCAACGTATTTACACTTCTAGGCATGTGCGGTTTGTGGAACATGAATTTCCATATCCCACACTTGTTACTCGGCCCATATCTTCTTCTCCTCCTCCAGATTCATGGTGCTCTCTTTTTCTTCCCATTCTTGAAAATCCAGTCCACCAACCTCAAACAGAACGCCCAGACACTTTTATCTCTAGCCCATTACTTTCACCCTCCTCTTCCGTGCCTTCTACCTTGGGTTCACCCAATTCCCAACCCACTCCTGACTCCCCTCCCCCTTCCTCTTCAGCGTCTCCCTTATTGGGCCCCTCTCAGCCCACTACTCCCGCTGCCCTCACTTATCACTCACCCTCCCTTCCTCTTCCTCCCCAGCCCAGCCCATCTCCTGTTTCTCCTACTCCATCGAACCACTCCCCTGCCCAGCCCAACACTACACCGAACTCCCCCACTGCCCAGCCCCTCTCTACCCCGAACTCCACCCCACGACCACCCACTCTTCCCCTGCTGCCAGTTCAGTTCACCCTCCCCCTGGAATGATTACTCGGTCCAAAAATAATGTATTTAAACCCAACCCCAAATATGTTCACTCTACCACCACAAACTCCAAACTTCCCGTTCCAAAAACTGTCACCCAAGCCCTCAAGGACCCTCTTTGGCGCAAAGCTATGGAAGAGGAACTTCATTCTCTTCATTCTCTTGGTACATGGGATTTGCAACCTCCTACTATAGCTCGTAATGTGGTTAAGTGTAAATGGGTCTTTCGGGTTAAATACACTCAACATGGTACTATTGATCGCTACAAAGCTCGCTTGGTTGCGAAAGGATTCCAACAACGTCCTGGCATTGACTACACTGAAACTTTCAGTCCCGTTGTTAAACCTGCTACTATTCGGACTCTCCTCAGTCTTGCTGTCACTCAGAAATGGCCTTTAAGACAACTTGATATTAACAATGCATTTTTGCAGGGTACCTTATATGAAGAAGTTTTTATGGTCCAACCTCCCGGGTTCATTGACTCTACTTTTCCCTCTTATGTTTGCAAGTTAAAGAAAGCCATTTATGGCCTTAAACAAGCCCCCCGGGCATGGTATACTGAACTTGCTACTTATCTTGTTGGACAAGGTTTTAAGCGTTGTGTTTCCGACACATCTCTTTTTATACTTCACCATGCTACTACTCCTATTTATCTCATCGTTTATGTTGATGATATTATTGTTACCGGACCTAGTCCCTCTCATCTTGATTTCTTTATCAAGTCTCTTGCTCACAGGTTTTCCTTGAAGGACCTTGGCTCTCTTTCTTATTTCCTTGGAGTTGAGGTAATGCCTACTCCCAATGGTATTTTTCTCAGTCAACATCGATACTTCCTTGATCTTCTTGAGAAAATGGGTATGATTGATACCAAACCCGTGCCCACGTCAATGCTTACTAATCACATATTAACCGCCAGCTCTGGTGTTCCTCTTGCTGAACCGAAAGATTATAGAGCTGTCGTGGGCAGCCTCCAATATTTGACACTCACACGGCCTGATGTTGCTTATGCCGTCAACAAGCTCTCGCAATACATGCATTGTCCTACTTCTGATCATTGGGCTGCACTCAAGAGGTTACTAAGGTATTTAAATGGTACTCTTGACAAGGGTATTAATATTTTCCAAGAGTCTCCCTCCACTCTTCACGCCTTCTCGGATGCCGATTGGGCTGGATATCGTGATGATTTTACATCCACTATGGGTCACGTCATCTTTCTTGGTCGCAACCCAGTAACTTGGTGCTCCAAAAAGCAACGTTCCATTGCTAAATCCTCCACCGAAGTCGAATACCGGGCTGTTTCTTCTACTGCCAGTGAACTAATCTGGGTACAAAATTTACTTCTTGAAATGGGTGTTCGACTACTTACTCCACCAGTTATCTTTTGTGACAATCTTGGTGCCACATACCTTAGTGCTAATCCAGTGTTTCATTCCAAAATGAAACATCTTGCTATTGCTTTTTATTACATCCGTGAGCAGGTTCAGAATGGCACACTTCGGGTCACTCATGTCCCAACCGGTGATCAGCTTGCCGACTTCCTTACCAAACCGCTCTCTCGTCCACGGTTGGATGGTTTACTTCTCAAGATTGGACTTTCCGATTCCCCGTCCATCTTGCGGGGGCATATAGGAAATAATATCAAGAATATCACTTGATATTATTCACGATACTGTTAGCAAGATATTATTGTGAATATCTCTGTATATCTTTTTCATTATCTTGTATATCTCTTATATTATCTCTTACCTTGTATACTTTATTTTGATCCTAGTTTTAGCTAGATTCCTGTATTATATAACTGCTGTATTACGTTTACTTCAATATAATTTGATCTCACTTTCTCAGAAACTCCATTAGAGTGTTACACATAACAGTAGCTCGGAACCTCAAACTCAGCAACTTTGATTAATTTAGATAACAATTACCACAAGAATCAGAATTTGACCTATAAAAAGTTGGTTATTCAAGAAGAATAGAATTAAGATGATGCACCAAACACAAGACCTCCATGAATTTTTGCGTATAAACGCTTGCTAAAAGCTTGCTCTTTCACTACTTTTAGTGTCGTGTAGCTGTTACTGTTATTCATGCTTTTGCCTGAAAAGCAACATGTATGTGCTCGGTGCAGTGAAACTTCTTTTTGGTAACAACATTACCATCGATTTAAACAGTAAAAGAGATTAGAAAAGCAAACCGTGGAGTTTTCCTTTCTTAATATGCATGCTTAAATATTGACAAGTTTTGGGGTGCTGAATTGTAATCTCTCTTTTCACGATACTTTACTTAATTGCCCTTTTTTCCAATACATATCTATAAGACTCTAATTTACTAGCAAATTATGCACGCGATGCGTGCCTGATTTTTTTTATTTTTTCAAACATAAATTCTAACCTTTTTGGGCATAAACAGGGGTAAATATTTGAACATTAGATATTTTTTTGGCTAAATTTCGTAGGTTACGCCTCTATCACTTAACCTTTCTTTTATTAATTTTATTTACTTATTCTTTATTTTAGATTTTGAAAATTAAACTTGATGAATGATAAAAAGAATGTTAAGTGAATTTATTAAGGATTTCTTATGTTGTATTAACATAGTCTTTTGTGTTAAATAAATCATTTCACTTTGTTAATTGATTGAATTTTCCGTTTTGATTTAATACTTGATTGTATTTGTGAATTGATTGATATGATATTTGATTGATGTAATATTCCTTTTTACTTTTTTTCAGCATTAATGTACTAAATCTTATAGTTAATGTTTTTTTTTTTGGTGGCTCAATTATAACTTGATTACCTTCGACATTTGAGTTAATTTTTTAATGTTATATTTGAGTTTGACTTTATTTTCCCCTTTTTTGATAGTAGTTGATTTACTAATGGGCAGTTAAGTAAATTTATAGGGGGACACCATAGCTCCCCCCTCCCTTATATGATAAAGATAGTACTAACATTTAACAAAAAATATTCTTGATAATATAAATGTTGTATTCCATGTTTTGATAATGCCAAATAATTAGGTCATGTATAGTTATTTATGTTGAAAAATATAAAAACACAAAAATATTGTAATGTTAATTTTCGTATATCTTGTGGAGAAAGATTATTTATTTAATCTAGTCAAGATATTATTATTTATGCACTTTGAATTTTTATCATATGGTATGTTTGATATATCTTTAATTTAGAATCTTTTCATAAAAGATTCGTAAGTTATTAGATTGTTGCTGTTGTTGTTGATTGAAAATAGGTTGAAGTATTTGTGCCTACAAAGAAGGGAAATAGGAGCGAGATTTCCTCAACCACCTGAGCCCACTAACGGATAGTGGAGTTTGTTGATTACCGTTGCAATAAATATGGAGAAAGTGCAGCGCCTTTTGGGCCATGATTTCCATAACTCTACAAACGCACAACATGGAGAAAGTGGAGTGAAAGAAAAATGCAGCAACTACATAAGAGGAAGAATTACCCGAAGAAAACTTATGACTTTCAAGCTCAAAAAGTTTATCTTTACTTAGAAAGTTTTCTTGTAATTTGCCTCTCATATTCAACAACATATTATTGTAATATTCATAGTGTTTGGGTGAGAGAAAAATATGAGAATATCCTTGTAATCAAGAGAGAGAAAGAAAGAGAGAGAAGAGAAGACTTCGAGTGAAGTCAAGTGAGTGTCATCAGTTCAGGGGGAACTGGGTGACTGGGAACAAGTTCCTAGAGGAACAGAGACAGGTCCAGTAATAGGTTGTAAAGAGAGTCTTTTGGCCTATTATATTAAAGAAAGTATTGAGTCAAAATTCCACGGGGTCAAGGTTTTTCTTCCTATTGGGCCTAGGAAGTTTTCCTTGTAAAAATCTTGTGTGCTTTTTCTCTTTCGTTTTTAAGTTATTTCAATTCCGCATTTTAAATTCGAAAATTTCTCCTCAACTACAATTCACCCCCCTCTTGTAGTTGGTCTAGTGTTCATACTAGAATAACAATAAACATACACATTAAGACAATTTAGTAAAATCTAATATAATAATATTTTTCCATATATATTGATAAAGAAATATGATATTTGATAATTTTATATATATAAAAAAACAAATGTGTAAAGTATTGGAATAAGAGGGAGTAAATTATACTCTCACTCCCTTAACATAATAATAATCACATATAAAAGTAATACTCCTATATAATCTATTAGGATACTTCGAATAATTGTCAAAATTATCCAATGGGCGCTCCCTTTGTCTTAAAATAATAATAGTTATACATTTATTCTAGTTCATTTTAATATGATAAGCCACTTTCTAAATATACAAGTTAAATTATAATATTTAGCGATATCCTTAAAAGAATTCCAAAAATATATATATGTATGGTGCATATGTACAAATTTTAAATGGCGATCAATAGTTGTAATATCTTAGCTATATTGCTTCAAAATGGCCCTTAATTAAATATGCCATCTTATTAAGAGACGGGGAAATGATCAATAAACAACAAGATTTTTTGTTAAATTGTTTGTGTTTTTTTTTAATGAAGAAGCCTCTAAAATAAGTTTAAAATAAGTCTAATAAGCGAAAATAAGATAAATTAAAGTTGGATATAATACACCCTAATACTCCCTCTGTTTTTTTTATCTTTCTCACTTGGAATCTTGAAACTATTCATACTTAGAGAGAATCTTCTCAATTTTTTTCAATTTATAAGAAAAAATATAGTCATGTGGGGTCTTGTTTGATTCGTCTCAATTAGTACTTTATTAATATTCAATCGTTATAATTTTAACTAATATATAATGAAAGATATTTAAGTTCAAAGATGTGTATTGGGAGACGCGCACAGGAAAGTGAGAAGGATAAAAAAACAGAGGGAGTACTTTTTGTATATAGAAAATAACACACTGACATTGATTGTAGAGCTCTATACAAATGTATAAATATGTGTTCTTAAGCAAACATGTACACCACGTGGCACTGTCCCTTTAGTTGTTTCGTTCCATGTCATCTACATACATAAAAAATTAGAAACATGCTCCGTATAAGATTCGACCACATGACCTCAAGTTAATAAAGTAAAGTTCTAACCAATGAAACTATGCAACATTAGATGCTACTCTTTTAACATGAAAATATTAATAACCCCGAACATGACCGGGCGTAAATCGTAATAACCATTTTCTGTTTTTATACAAAGACCTCATGTAAACTTATACAGTTTTTAGTTTGCAACTTTGCATCCACAGTTTATCGTGCAATAAGATGTAGTGATGTAGTAGTAGCAAGGAATTGTAAATTTGTAATTCACCATACAAAGATCTCCTAGCAACATTGTCGTGTACTCGTAATATAAATATTATCTCAAAATGTGTGTGAAAGAAAGAATCTGTTTGCTTTGTTTACTTTCTTGTAACTCTACTTTAATTTTGTCGCTTGTGTCAGCCAATTCGATTTATTTAGAAAGGATGGTGTGCTCTAAATTTGAATCTTAGAGGCAGTACTAAGAACACAAAGTTAATAGTACTCTATGTTGGAATCAAGGCTTGAAAAGCCTTTGTCTTCTTTTCTTTAGAAGTCCCACATTGCTTATGGGAGGGAATACTTCCTTGTTTTTATATTCCTTTCTTTCTTATTCTCATTGAGTTGGTACTTGAGATGCTTTTGTAGTTGGATATCATGATTTGGTTTGGGCTTGCTATCACACGCGCGCGCCGCCCGGACCGGGCCAGGGCCTTGGGGAATAAACTTAACTATCTTTTTGGACCCAGGCTGATTGCGTAGTACATTATTCTTCAGTTGTATATACAGAAAATCATTCTCTCTCTTCTTCTCTTTTCTTCCTGGGTACGTGCTAATCTCCATAGCCTACTCTGTTAGTGGTGACAGTTTGGGTTGCTGTGTTAACCTTGGGGAGCTTTCCGGCCAGATCGATTACCACCGTTGTCGGGCCGTAATTGCTTTCAAGTCAGTGGTCTCCTACCACGGCACAGCCTTGAAATTAGTTTCTTCCTTGCCATTGCAATTGTCAGGTTCTAACACTCTAGTCTCTAATTCATAAAATGCGTAAATGTTGTTTCGAAGTTGTTAAATTTGAGTAGCACGTTTCTCACAATATTCCTTATTTCCTTTACTAGGTGAGCGGTGTACCGCTGGGTGGGAGTGGAAGTAGTTACAAGTTCCTCAACCTTTTTATATTTGAGGTATCTGATTGGAGTGCTCATGAAAATAGATCAGAAGAGGATAAATAGGGAACTATTCAGCATTCATGCAAGAAGTGAAGAGAATGAGAAGTTCAATTACCATAGCCTATCGAGTTGTTGCTTTACAACTCGAGGATAGGTTGGATCCAACTTCAATTTGTTGATTGTGGTAAAGTGTAATTAAGAAAGTTCCATAAAAATTCTCCTCACACTTCGTAGAATCAAAAAACATGTATCCAATGATGCGGCAAACTCTTATGCAGAGTTGCAAATGTAGGAACGTAAACTGGTAACGAACAAAATAAACTTATCTGACAACCATGGCGTGAATTAAACACTGCCCTAAAGTTGAATTTGCCCCGCTACAACATACGGACTCACAACAATCAACCTCCAGGGATACACGGCTTCTACCTTTCCGGTGTCGACTGAAAAGCAGATTGAGAACGTTCAAGAATATTGCCCAGATGAGAGGAAAATGGAAGAGAAAAGGAAGACGTGGAGGGAAATTAGGAAAAACGGTCACTTAATCTGCTAAAAAAACCGTCATTAAATGCTGATAAGTAATTGACCCAAAAAGATAGTTAAGTTAAGTTTATTCCCCAAGGCCCAAGGTCCGTGGTTACCATACATCACCACATACCCACTAAAAGCATCATTGCTGCTCAATTCAAAGGGTAGAGGAAGAGTAATAGTTATAAACCTTACTCTTCCTTTCTATTCTTTCAATGTGGGACAAAAGGCAAAAGACTTTTCATATTCTTTTGAAGCAAAACTTATGAGTTTCTACTATAAAATCCAACAGCAAATTAATGAGAAAGTATTGGCGTCTCATCATGAGAGGCCAAAATGACCTCTCACAGGGACATTTTGGTATTTTCGCACAAAAAGACAAAAAATTGACCATGAACTTTAGTACCAACTTATAACAAAGTTCAGTAAAATTGGTACCAATATCAAAATAACTCTTACTTTGGTATCCAAGTGTAAATGAACTTTGGTATCAACTTTGAGCTTTGGTACCAGTTATACTTACTTTAGTATCAACTTTGAGCTTTGGTATCAGTAATACCAAAGTAACTCTTACTTTGGTACCTCCAGATACCAAAATTTTGGCTTCTCGAGCTTTGGTACCTCCAGATACCAAAATGAGATGACATTTTGGCCTCTTACGATGAGACGCCTATCCAGCTTTCAAATTAATGCTTATATAGGAGAGACAAAACACCTGCAATGTGACTTCACTCAGGGCATATGACTACCTCTGCTATGCACAGATTTAATACACAGAAACTTGTTTGAGACTGTCTCAGTCATCTATGTGAGTGAGACGTGACTGAGACGACCTTCCTATATCATTTTCTAAAAGCAAAACAATATAGTCAAATAGAGAGATAGACAAGCTTTGAAAATTCTCCTATTTCCCCTGACCACTTGGGAATTGGGATTAAAGTTAAGGACACCTACTATATATTCCGACTTCCTGTAATGTCTCTTCAATTTATCTCTCTTTGTCCACCCATCACCTACCACTAGGGATGACAATGGTCGGGTTTGGGGCGGGTCCATCAACACCAAGACCAAGACTCAAATTTTTAAAAGTGGACCCGGACCCGCCTCAGACCCACTAGGTCTAGAAAAATTCAGGCCCATACCCAAACCCGTTGGGTTTAGCGGGTCGTGGGTCTAAAATGAGTCCTAAATGGGTCTTTAAGATATTTTTTTTGTATCATCCATTGATCCTTCAATATATATATATATATATATATATATATATATATATATATATATATATATATATATATATATATATCGAAGTTTAGTACACAAGATTATAAAATATTCATAATCTCAAACATGCTTAAGTAAGTATCATATACTTCAGTAGATAAGAGAATACTAAACAAATTCTATTTTCTAATTCTCCTTCATTTCATCACTAATTTAATTTTTTTTAGAAAATAGAGACTTATAGTGAGCATGTAAGTTGTGTTTCGCAATTTCAATATATTTATTTTGTGAAAAAAAATTATAAATTGGTCCATTGCTCGTATTTAGGTCCGACATCAAGGGACCCCACCCAAGAACATTTAGATCCAGATCCGACTCATACCCATTGGGTCTAAAAAAATAGGCCCAAACCCTTAATAATAGGTGAGTTCTACAGGGTCGAGTTTTGGACCTACCATCATCCCTACCTACCACTGCATACGTACATCAACGACTTTCTGGCTAATCATCGAAATATATAAATATTTTTTTCCTTTTTTTTAGATATGAATAAATAATAAAGTTGAGCGAAAAGAACTCATAATTTCGACATTTTATCTAGGTTATTCTAACCTATTCACCTAGTGCATAGGTTTAGCTATTTTTTTTAACTTTATTCAACAAAATTGATAAATATGGCATAGTTAAGGAAATTTGCGAGAAACAATCTTTTAATTTTTTTGGCATTTTACAACCTTAACCAAAATTTGTTTTGCGAGATCAGACCTCAAGGTTATTTTCCGACATTAAATTTCGATCAAAAGCGTTGGTCAAGGCATTGAACACCTTTAAGTGCGAGGATTGCACATTGAAAACGCCTTGATCACCGCCTAGAAATGGGAATCAACGTCGGAAAAAAGCCCTGAGGTCTAATCTCACAAAAAAAAAATCGATTAAGGTTGTTAAATGCCAAAAAAAATTAAAATGTTGTTTTCGCAAAAAAAAGCTTTATAAAAAGTTGTTTTACAAATTTTCCCGATGTTAATTAAAGATATTATTCTCATAGATGATCAATTTTGTTAAATAAAGCTCAAAACAAATAGTTAAACCTATGCACTAAGTGCATAGGTTAGAAAAACCGTTTTACGTAACCGGTCATCTCAAATTTTAATAAATCGAGATAAACTCAAATAAGTTTCCAAAGACATAATTGTTCTACCCTAAAGTTACATAACTTGAATGAACTTACCAATCCAAAATCGGGCTTGGACGCTCGGGCTAACCAACCTGAAATTTAACATACTAACAAAAAACTCTTTTTTTTGGGGTGATAAACTAACTGATAATATTTTTTTTTGGTGGAAATAAACTAACTGATATGGAGTAGTAGTTTTGAACATGAATTAAACAAACTTCTTCCAGTTGAACCAGATGATTCAATAAATACTTGTACTTTGCATTGACACCTTTCTTCGTCTGAAACTTCGCCACCTCCTTTATTTTTTTGACATCGGAAGGTTTTAAAGTTTTTGAAAGAAATTTCAACTACTAAGGGAGAGAAAGGCCATATTGGCATAAATGCAGTGGGAACTGCCAACTGTCAAAGTCTTCAAGCAGCCTGACTGGTCAGTGGTCATGATCTATTTTGTCAGTCAGCGTTTGGCCGGCCACTCAATAAACACCAGATTCAAATCATAACCGTGGGATTTCAACTGTTAATCGTCATTAACAAATTTGGGGCAACAGAATTAAGGTGCGTCCTCTTCACCTGAGGGTGTGTTCTTTTCACCTGAATTTATCTGATCTGAACTAATTAGACCTGATTGACCCTTATTAGAATTTATTCATGAGTGTTGTGTTAGACCTGATCAGAACTTATTGGACCTGAAACTTATTTTTTTAAGGTGAAGAGAGCACACCCTGAATAACCCTAAATTGAACTGAACTGAACTGAACTTATTGGACCTGATTCAACTTCTTGGACCTGATCGAACCGGATTGTAACTTATTGGACCTGATTGAAACTTATTGACCTGATTGAAACTTATTAGACCTGATTGGAACTGATTGGAAGACCTGATTGGAACTTATTAGACCTTATTTAACAAAAAAATTGATGAGTAATAACATACTCCATTCGTCCTGGAATACTTCTTTCGACTTTCCTTTTTTCATGCATGCCAAGAATCTTTTCTTTCTCATTTTTGGATATGACCAACTCTAATTTTAATCCTTCAACATTTAAAACGTTGGCCTACACTCTCTCCTCCAAATAAAATAATACCACTCCTATTACATGCCAACTCTAACCATGGCCCACATTCTCTCTCCTTAAAATAAAATAATACTACTTTTACTAACTACTAACTCCTATCACATCTACTTTTCAATAAAATAACAATTGATAACCAAAAAACAACTTATCATCTAAAACTATGTGCCTTGATAAGTGTCAAGAGTATTTTGGGACGGAGGGAGTAAATATTACCCCGAACATAAATATTATCCCTCAAAATTTATTATGACATAATAATTATTAAAATATATCCTTTAAAAAAATAGTAATTATTAATTATCTCTTATGATGTACATTTTAACAAAAAAAATACTATTTATATGTTTGCCTATACACAACTTTCACCACTAATATATATCTAATAGTCTTGCTTTGATTTCATAAAGCACTAGTAGGAAATCAATTAATAACATTTATATCTTTCATTATTATTAGTGACGAAAATATGTTATCTCTTGTTATTTAAATACGAATTGCAAAATATTATAATTATGATGATTATTATTGTTAACCTTATTTAACCATGATTATAATATTTTTTAATAATAACATGATCAGCTAATAGTAATATGAATAATAACATAATAGATAATAATATAAATATAATACTATATAATCATAGGGGTACTTTAATTAATTTTTTTAATAATAACATAATCAGGTAATAGCAATATGAATAAGAAAATAATAGAGAATATTATAAATATAATACTATATAATAATCATAGTGGTACTTTAATTAAAATTTATTGATCATTGAGTATTTGGACCTTATTGAAACTTATTGGACCTGATTAGACCTAATTGGACCTGATTGGAACTTATTGCACCTGATTGTAACTTATTGGACCTGATTGGAACTTATTGCCCTGATTGGACCTGATTGAAACTTATCTGAACTGAACTGAACTGAAATGATTGGACCTGAAACTTAATTTATCAAGGTATGAAGAGAACGCACCCTAAGGGTGCATTCTCTTCACCTTAAAAACCTGAACTGAATTGAACTTATCTAAACTGAACTGAACTTATTGGACCTTATTGGACCTGATTATAACTTATTGGACCTAATTGGAACTTATTGGACCTGATTGAAACTTATTAGACCTGATTGGACCTGATTGAAACTTATTAGACCTTATTGGACCTGATTGAAACTTACTTATCTAAACTGAACTAAACTTATTGGACCTTATTGGACCTGATTGGAACTTATTGGACCTAATTGGAACTTATTGGACCTGATTGAAACTTATTAGACCTGATTGGACCTGATTGAAACTTATTAGACCTTATTGGACCTGATTGAAACTTATTTGACCTTATTCGACAAAAAATTTGATGAGTAATAACATAAATACTACCCCTCAAAATTTTTTATGACATAGTAATTATTAAACTTTACCCTTCGAAAAAATATAGTAATTATTAATCTCTTATGAATAATATTTTAACAAAAAATAGTAATTATTAATATCTAGTTATTAAAAGACAAATTGCAAAATATTATGATTATGATGATTATTATTGTTAATCTTATTTGACCATGATTATAATAATTTTTAAAAAAATAACATAATCAGCTAAAAGTAATATGAATAATAAAATAATAGACAATAATACAAATATAATACTATATAATCATAATGGTACTTTAATTAAAATTTTAATCTTAATTTATTGATCATTGAATATTTGGACCTTATTGGAACTTATTGGATCTAATTAGACCTGATTGGAACTTATTGCACCTGATTGAAACTTATTGGACCTGATTGCAACTTATTGACATGATTGGACCTGGTTGAAACTTATCTGAATTGAACTGAACTGATTGGACCTAAAACTTAATTTTTTAGGTAAAGATAACACACCCTAAAACACCCACACAAGTAGACACAAT
Source organism: Beta corolliflora (assembly GCA_947648045.1). NCBI lineage: Eukaryota > Viridiplantae > Streptophyta > Magnoliopsida > Caryophyllales > Amaranthaceae > Beta > Beta corolliflora. The sequence goes on from CANSZD010001123.1 coordinate 447,145, forward strand.
GGACTCTTTTATAAGCTTCATGGCAGTTGATGAGGGGCAACAAGGGGGGTCGAGTTCGGGTCATGATTTCCGGGTCACTTCGGTTGAGTGGATTCAGTTCGAATTATCTTTGGGTGCGACCATACTCAAGTCTGATTGAATTCGGGTCAGATTATTCGGGTTTCAACTTTATTTCGGCGGATTACTTTTGGGAGGAAAACAGACCTCTGATCGGATAATAGGTAAGAGTTTGTTTTGCCAGCTCTATTTTCTATCCCCTTTAAAACCAAATCCTCCTCTAATTAGAGTTATTCACATTTTAAAGGTAATTTGTTTCACATGAGGTACACACTTGTAATTTACTTCAACAATCACTATTGCATTAACTAATTCTTATTTCTTTAATATGGCCAACTTGATTGTGAGATATCTTTTTGTTTTTGTGCATTTGATGAATTTATATGTTTAATGGGTACTTTGCTTGATTTTGATGGACTTCCTTGCTCATTGACACCTGAGAAACAAGATTGATTGATTGCTAATATTTTTTTTATTATGAATGGATAATTGGTTCGAAGATCAACCCCTCCTAGGCTACTAGCCTGCAGGGCACACCATCTCATAGGTTGAGTACAAGGCTAAACAACCCAAAAGTAAATGCCCAACCTATTGATTGATTGCTAATGAGACTTCATTATTATTTTTATATTTAGTTTAGCACCCGTTTTATATATTGATTCCTTACTTTTAGGATGAAAGTAAGAAACTAATTATGTTCAATACATGTAAGAAAGTGTTTGACCAAATTAAGAAATAGGACTAAAACTTGCTAATAGAAGAAATTGGAAAAAAAAGATGTTAGAGTTTGATCATAATTCATACCCTATTTCGAAGTAAAATTAAATAATTATTTACTACTATTTTTTGAAGAATCATTATTATGATTTATTGGTTATAAACTAAATTTATTTCTGGTAAGGTAAAAAGTAGAAAGATATTAGTTGTTGTCACTTATGGATTCAAAGACTATTGTCAAGGTTTTATTCTTGTTATTATTTTTTAAGGTACCGTCTACTTGTTATACTAGACACAAGTCTTCTCCAAGTCTTATACCCCATATTATTAAGGAAAATTTAATCCATATTGTTAAGGAAGTAAGTACTTCATAATTTACAATTAGGCCAAACCTAAGTTTCTGAATGTTTCCCCTTAAAAAAAAAGTTTCTTAATGTTAATATATTTAATTTGAAAAATTACTCTCAATTTTTTTTTTAAAAAAAAAAACATTGTAAATGCATACCAACTGTCCCTCCTCGATTTGGACCAAACATGCTTCTTTTTTAGAGAATGCAGAAACGCATCTCCTGTCTCTTATCTCACTCACCATCTTTCTGTTTGTCCACTTCAACACTCTCTCTCTAAAGACTAAACAGTACTCTTAAGTCTTACTCAGTGAGAGAGAGAAAAATCAGAGTGGACTGTCCACTGATAAACCCTCCTTTTCTTTTCCTTTTACTATTTGTTTCTACACCAATTTCCATTCCAAAAAACGCATTTAATTGGTTAGTACTTACCAAAACAGAAATTTAAATTTGTTTCTCTCACTGTTTGTGCTTTTAAATCCACATTCCAAATCCAAAACCTCAAAAACTCAAAAAACTCAAAACCAACAACAACAACATAAACACAGTACAATGGCAGCAAAAACACAAACATAGTGATCATCGAGATACCCAAAAAAGAAAAACACAAGTAAAACAAAATCAAAACCTTATTTTTCCTTAAACCCACAAAAAAAAAACCAAGATTTTCATCATGTTGTTGTTGTTCCCTAATTTCCTCACAATAATAATACTCCTCTGTTTTACTTCCTCTGTTTTTTCAGTTTCAAATTCAAACCCAGAAGTCGAATCTCTTCTTAAACTAAAATCTTCACTTGACCCATCAAACACATATCTTTCATCATGGTCTAACAATGGTGACCCATGTGATGGAACCTTTGAAGGTGTGGGTTGTAATGAAAATGGTCAAGTGGCTAACATTTCACTTCAAGGAAAAGGACTTAAGGGTCAACTTTCTTCTGCAATTTCTGGGCTTAAACATTTAACTGGAATTTACTTGCATTATAATTCTCTTTTTGGTGAGATTCCCAAGGAAATTTCTTCTCTATCTCATCTAGTTGATCTTTACCTTGATGTTAATAATCTTTCTGGGGTTATTCCTCCTCAGATTGGCAACATGGAAAACCTTCAAGGTTAGATTTTTCTCCTTTTTCTCTTATATTTTGCTGTTTTTAGCTCATTTTTTGTGGAAAAATTGCTACTTTTGCATCAAAGATACTGGCTTTCTTATTTTTATTTTATTTTTAAATTTAACATATATATTTCTAACATAAATATGTGCAAAGTTGAACTTGGGAACTTCTTTTTTTGCTTCTTTTTCCTTAAGTGATTTTATGGATTATTTGGAATAAAAGATATGATCTTGGGAAGTAATATTAATGCCCTTTGTCTGTATCTATTTCTTGTATATTTGCATGTTTAAAAGGGGTACCTTTAAACACAAAATTTTGTGATATTTCTTTTTGCATAAAAGTTATTTTGGAACTTGGTTTAATCTCCTTTGAGATAGATTTTTTTTTTTTTTTTTTTGGTGCAAGAGAGGGGCAAGCCCCATCTCCTTTAAGGCTTAAAGATATTAAAGTGGAGTTAGGTACACATTAATGAAGTATGTAAAATTTAGAGTTGGTTCTTTAGTTTCTGTTGTACTTTTTTAGGAAGTAGTAGTATTTCATAGTTTTAGATTTAAATTTCAAAATGCAGTATTAATTAACCCTATGTTTCTTTCATAATAATTCCTCTTAGTGAAAATAAAATTATTCTCATGGGTTTTTTTTTGGTTGCAGTTCTGCAGTTATGTTACAACAAGCTGACAGGAAGCATACCTACACAACTGGGTTCTCTCAAGAAGCTCAGTGTTCTTGCATTGCAGTCTAATAATCTCACAGGTGCAATTCCTGCAAGTTTAGGAGAAATAGAAACCCTATTAAGGCTTGATTTGAGTTTCAATCACCTCTTTGGATCGATTCCAACACCAATTGCCGAAGCTCCTTTGCTCGAATCTCTTGACATTCGAAACAACACTCTTTCTGGCAATGTTCCCCCTGGTGAGTTTAGTCTTTGCCCTTAAATTTATCTTTTTGGTCCATGTTTGAGCTTATATCAGAACATCCATGAAAACAACAACATGATATTCAATCCGGCTGTGAGTCCGTGGAGGTTCAGGTGTACGCAGTCTTACATCTTTTTGGTGTAAATCGGTTGAGAGACTATTTCAGGAAAACCCTCATTAAAAATATATTGATGTATAAGTTTGAGCTTAAGAGTGAAATTTAATGAGATGGATTGTGATCAATTTGACATTTTTATCCTGCACTTGATCTTTTGCAGCTCTCTTGAGATTAAATGAAGGGTTTCAGTACGCAAACAATCCAGGATTATGTGGAGTTGGCTTCCTGACTCTGAAAGTCTGTCCTGATTCTGATCACATTGGTCAAATCAGGCCTGAACCTTATGGAGGAGGAGTTGCAACTTCAAATGGGCTTCCCTAGAAAGGAGATCCCCGAAACAGCAAATGTTAAGCTTCCGGATTGCAACCAAACCGGATGTCCCAATAACACTCGAAAGAGTTCCCATAATGCTTCTATTGCTGTAGGAGTTGTCGTGGTGGCACTTGCAATGTCACTCATTAGTGTTTTCATCTTCACCAAATATCGTCGTACAAAACAGAAACTTGGGAGCTCTTTCGAGTTATCTGACACTCGTCTTAGTACGGACCAGCCTCGAGAGTTTGGTAGGAAAAATGGGTCTCCTCTGATTAGTCTAGAGTATCCTAACGGGTGGGACCCATTATCTGATGTTCGGAGTTTCAATGGTTTCTCAAACGATGTGATTCAAGGATTTCGGTTTAATTTAGAGGAAGTAGAATGTGCTACTCAGTACTTCTCACCATCTAACTTGTTGGGTAAGAGTGGTTTGTCGGCTGTGTTTAGAGGCATCTTAAGAGATGGTTCGGTTGTTACTGTCAAGAGGATTAGTAAGAGTAGTTGCAAGTCTGAGGAGGCTGAGTTTCTGAAGGGTTTGAATATTTTAACCTCTTTGACGCATGAAAATCTGGTTAGATTGAGAGGTTTTTGTTGTTCAAGGGGAAGAGGTGAATGCTTTTTGATCTATGACTTTGTTTCCAATGGGAATTTGCTTAGTTACCTTGACCTGAAAGATGGAGATGCGAGTGTTCTTGAATGGTCTACTCGAGTCTGGATCATCCATGGCATTGCCAAAGGTCAGTTCTCTTTCCTGTTCAATCTTTTAGGGGGATTTACTGGAATTACAGATCAAAATTCATGCAAAATATACCATATTGTTTTGGAATTAGCTTTGACACCAATATTTAAACTTTGTTCTTGTCATCTTATATAATAAGTTTCAGGAAAAACAAGTTTAGATTAAGGCCAATACACACAGATAAAGGCCACCAAGTTTATTTCACTACTAAAATAAGTTTAGATAAATCATTAAACACTTGTAGTTTCACAAATATATTAACAATTGATACTAACTTGAAAAGTTGACCATAAATGGTGATTTAGTTTTGGACAATTTGATATACTTGTTATTTAGCAATTAACATAATTTCTGGTGATTCTCCTAAATGCAGGAATACAATATCTGCACAGTTCCAAAGTTAACAAGCCAGCACTAGTTCACCAAAACATTTCAGCTGAGAAGGTTCTCATTGACCAACGATTCAACCCTATGCTGGCGGATAGCGGTCTCTACAAGCTCCTTACCAATGACACTGTGTTCTCAACGCTCAAGGCGAGTGCAGCCATGGGGTATTTAGCTCCTGAGTACACCACAACTGGCAAGTTCACTGAATTAAGTGATGTTTATGCTTTTGGCATGGTGGTATTTCAAGTCCTCTCAGGAAGGAGGAAAATAACCAATTCCATTCGTGTTGGTGCTGAATCATTGCGATCTCAAGAATTTGTCGACCCAAATCTTCATGGAAGGTTCTCGGAGTTTGAGGCAGCTAAGCTTGCTAAGATCGCTTTGAATTGTACCCTTGAATTGCCTAACGAAAGGCCATCGATGGATGCAATTATTCTAGACTTAGGTAGTTGTACTAATTGTTATCGATCTCCTTGACTTCAGGACTGATTGATGCTAATTAAGGGTTAGTCTCTCTTTTAGAATTTTCCGGTCTCCTTTGTCTGAGGAGGAATATATTTGTTTCATGAAGTCAAGATGTGATTTGTAGCCTGTAGGGTACTTGTATTAACTAGTCTTTTTTTCTGGAGAAATGCAATGAGATCTCCTGTTCTTATTTTGTGGTAGTACTCACAATATTTCATGTCATGTACTATGGACTATGGTATTCAATTAGTTCATGTAGGGAAATTTCATCTTCTCTCTTCCAGATTTCAGAACCCAATATTTGATGTCTAGTTGTTGTTCATAATGATTTACTCTTTTAATCAGTATAAGCAATCAGATAGGACTCAGTATCTGTGTAGTTGACATGAATGACATCAAAGTGCATTGAAGTAGCAATTTCTAGGAATTGGAACACTTCGGAGTTTGGTTGACTAAAAAAAGGAAAATTTGACAATAGGTGAACTTTGAGTGATAATTTTTAAAAGGCATGAACTATTAATTAATATGTGTATGTCCCTACTTTAGGGGGTCTTAAGTTTTAGCAGGCCTCTGTGACTTGAAATTGACAATTTTTTAAAAAAAATCTCACTTAGTTTTTCTTCTCTCCTCAATTAACCCTTCTAGTGTAATCTACATTTTACAAGCTATGACCTATTAAACCGGTTTTAAGTCACTAAGTCCCGCTAAAAGTTAAGACACCCTAAAGTTGGGGCCTCGCGGGTTAATCAATAGTTCGAACCTTTTAAAAATTATTCTTGAAAGTTGAGGCACCTTATTGTCAATTTGATTTTCTATTTCTTGCATAAGTCTAAACAACATTTATGCACACACTTCCTCCTTTTTCTTTTAGTGGTACCCAAAGTACTTTGTATATTTGCCAATCAGAACTTTAAACTTAAATATCTCTAATTATACATAAGAAAAAATCATAAAAAGTTGATATCTTGAGAACACATGTTAAGAAAAATCTAACAAGATCCTACATGATTATATTTTTTTCTTACATATAAATAATACAAGAGGATCAAAACAATATTAGTAAATAGAGTCGGAAAGTCAATATGGTACAACTAAAAAGAAACGGAAGAAATACTAAATATGTAATTGACTAAATATGTCATCAATCAATAAGGGATGTTGTTATTGTCTATCATCAAGAAAATAATGGTATATTCTTGCTCATTATATTGGAGTATTATGTTGCTAAGGAGTCTAGTTCGGTATGCCTTATTATATTCCTATACGTAACGTTGTTAGGGATTATAGTTCGGCATGGTTTTACGCTATTAGGTTGTATATAGATATTCTCCAAAGTTTAATGAGAGATTTGAGGAGTTTACTTTATTTGACAAAACCTTAACATTGTATCACAACCACTCTATGTTTAGAGATTTTTTTTTTTTTTCAAAGATTCAATTTTTCCACGTTTGGTTTGCATATCTTCGGCCATGCCTTCTGCCGAGTCCGAAACGCCGACAAAGTCACCACGTTATGAGCCATTCTCGGCTTACTATCTTCACCCAAGTGAAGGCACATGATCTGTTATAAGTCCTATTCTTCTTCTTGGTGATAATTATGAGGGAGTGGTCTAGGTCCCTACGCAATAATCTTCGTGCGAAGAACAAGCTTGGGTTTATTGATGGCCTTATCACCGAGCCTCTCTCGACATCACCCGATTATGCTCAATGGGGCATCGTGAATTCTATGTTGGTGGCGTGGATCTTTAATACATTAGATGTTTCGGTTTGCTCCACCCATGCGGTTTCCCGACCATGTCAAGTCTCTTTAGGATGATTTACTGGGACCGTTATTCCCTTGGTAATGGTCCCCGTATTTTTGAATTGAAGAATCGGATACGCGATTGTAAACAACGCGGTCGTCCGGTTCTTGTCTATTATGGTGAGCTCAGGTCGTTTGCGGGATGAATTCCGAGTTATTGCAAACTACCAACTCCGCACATGCTCGGTTTGCTGCCGCTTATCAAACCTTACAAGAACGCGAGTTCTTTGCATCGGTTACTGTCTTGGCCTCGATTCAAAGAAATTCTCTCTTGTTATTTCGGGTCTTCTTATGCAAGATCCTCTTCCATCCCTTAATATTGCTTATGCGAAGGCGGTGTACGATGAGCGCCAACAAGCCGTGTCGGATGGTCGGGATCAATCCCGCGTCGATCTTTGTTGGTTTCTGCGTCGGGAACCTCGTCCGGTCGGTCAGAGGATGGTCTTTGGGCGTTTGGAGCCTCGCAAGTGTACTCATTGCGGGTGTACATGCCATGAATAGGAAACCTGCTACTCTCTTCATGGTTTTCCCGAGTCACTCCGTGGTCGCGGTGGTCGTACTGGGCGTGGAGGCCGTGGTGGCCGTGATGGTGGTCGTGGTGCCCGAGGTGGGTTCGCTGGTACTGCCTATAACAACCGCTCCGCCGGGTCACCGCTTGTTGGGGATAATGATCGTTCGAGTGTGCCGACTTTGACGGATGATCAATGGTCTCAACTTTTTTCTCTTCTCAAGAGCTCAAAGGTGTCTACAACTTCTGATAAACTTTCGGGTATGTTTAATTATAATGATTGGATCATGGACAGTGGCGCTTATAATCACATGTCGGGTAATCTGGCCTTATTTACTGATTTATCTGATATCTCTTCCCCTGTTGGTTTACCAAACGGGAAATATACTACCGCTACAAAGGAAGGAACAATTGTCTTATCTAATGATCTTGTTCTGCATAATGTCTTATATGTTCCTGCTCTTACCTGTAACTTGTTGTCCGTTTCGCAATTACTCGAACAACATAAATTATTTATTATTTTCACTGACAAGTTTTGTGTCATACAGGACCGCACTTTGAAGAACCTGATTGGAGCGGGGAAGCGGTTTAATGGAGTCTATATTTTCACACTTGTTCGTGCTCGTGGTTTGCAAGCCAATACTGTTCAGGCTCCGGATTTGAGTATACTATGGCATCGGCGTTTAGGTCACCCCTCTACGCAAGTTAAATCTGCTTTTCCTGGTGTAGCTAGTAATAAACATTCTAATTAGGGTTGTTCTCTTGATTGTCACATTTGTTTTAAGGGAAAACAACCGAGAAACAGTTTTCCTATAAGTATTAATAAAGCTACAGAGATTTTTAATTTAGTTCATTGTGATATTTGGGGTCCTAATCGCATTGTATCTACTGGCAATGCTCGTTATTTTCTTACCATTGTTGATGATTATTCCCGTGCTACATGGGTTTATTTGATGATTGGCAAATATGAGGCAAAACAATTGTTGCAAGAATTTTATGCTATGGTTAAAACTCAATTTAATAAGAAAATTAAGGTGATTCAGAGTGATAATGGTCAGGAGTTTTTAAGTCTTGCATCTTTCTTTAACAAGAAAGGTATTATTCATCAGACATCTTGTGTTGATATTGCCCAACAGAATGGTAGGGTGGAGCGTAAACATCGCCACATACTTAATGTAGCTCGTGCTATTAGGTTTCAGGCTAAATTACCTAAATCTTTTTGTGGGGAGTGTATCCTTACAGCCGTTCATCTCATAAATCTTACCCCTACTCTTGTGTTGAAGGGTAAAACACCTTATGAATGTTTGTTTGGTGTTAAACCTTCTTATGATGCGATTCGTGTGTTTGGTTGTCTGTGCTATGCTGTAAATCGTTCTCGTGCAAAGGATAAATTTGATTCTCGATCTCGTCGTTGTTTGTTTCTTGGGTATCCTTTTGGTAAGAAAGGGTGGCGGCTTTATGATCTTGAAACTTCTGAATTTTTTGTGAGTCAGGATGTCACATTTTTTGAGGATCAATTCCCCTATCCTACTGTTCTTTCGGATGTGGAACGAAAACAGTGGGATTTATATTTTTCCCAGCCATCACTTTGGGCAAACGATGTATTTGATGATGGTGGATATGGTACGGACGTTGGTCCGCATATTGGTGATGATGGTGCTGGCGTGGCTGTGGATGACAGAGTCGTTCCTAGCCCACGCTCCACTCGTACTCTTGATGATGATGTTGGTACTTCATCTCCGACTCATGTGCGCATTGGTGATGTGTTGTGCGACACCTCCCCGACTCTTGGTTTGAGGGGGAGTTCATCGTCTTGTGAATTGTTAGGCCGTGGTCATCGCACAAAAGTACAATCTTGTAAGCTTCGGGACTTTGTTACTCATACAGTGGTGTGTGAAAATAATGACTCCAAACCATCTACTGCGTCTCCTTCTCCATCACGTTCTTCAGGTATGCCCTTTGATATAGCTTGTTATGTTGATTATAATAATTTTTCTGTTCGCCATAGATGTTTTCTAGCAGCTGTTAATAAGGGTAAGGAGCCTCAAAGTTTTCAGGAAGCTGTGAAACATCCTGGTTGGCGTAAGGCCATGGAGGAGGAGCTTGCTGCTCTTGAGCATGGCGGTACTTGGAGTTTGGAGGATCTACCTCCAGGTAAGAAAGCTATTAGTAGTGGTTGGGTGTATCGTATTAAATACACTTCAACTGGTGAGGTTGAACGGTTGAAAGGTCGATTGGTTGTCCATGGAAATCGACAGGTAGTCGGTGTTGATTATAATGAAACTTTTGCTCCTGTTGCAAAAATGGGTACTGTTCGTTTATTTTTAGCTGTTGCTGTATCTCTTGATTGGGAATTGCATCAGATGGATGTTCATAATGCTTTCTTACATGGTGATTTACATGAAGAAGTTTATACAGTATGAAACTTCCTCCTGGGTATCGTGGAGCTCCTCCTGGAAAAGTTTGTAGGCTGCGAAAGTATTTATATGGTTTGAAACAGGCTCCTCGACAATGGTTTGCTAAGCTTTCTCAGGCATTAAAGTCATATGGTTTTAAACAGTCTGCTGCAGATTATTCTTTGTTCAGTTTTATTCAGGGACATGTTGCTCTTCATGTTCTTGTTTATGTTGATGATTTAATTATGGAAAAATGGATCAGAATACCCCCAACTTTGGGCGGTCCGCTTTTGATACCCCCAACTTTGGATTATTTTTAAATACCTGACTTTGGGGGTGGTCGTTAAAAATGCACCCGGATGACTTGTAACTCAGTAGCAAGGTAATTTTTTTTTCCATCCTCTACTTCTTCTTCCTCCATTACAACCACCACCTAGCCACCGCCCCACCTCCCACCGCCCCACACTCCATCCCCACCCCGACCACCACCTTTGAACCCCCTCCCCCCGACCCTAGCCACCACCTTTGAACCCCTCCCCCCCCCCAACCTTGACCACCACCTTTGCCCCCCCCCCCCACCCAACGCCCGGCCACCACCTTCGAACCCCTCCCCATGACCCCCTCCTCATCCCCCGCAAACCCTCCCCCTCCCCACAACCCTCCCCACCACCCCCGGACCCGCGGCCTCCCTCCCCCCCCCCCCCCGAATCCTGCATCCCCCCCCCCCCACCCCCTTCGAATCCCATGACCCCCTCCCCGCGCCCCTTCGAATCCGCATCCCCCGCCCCTCCCCCCACCCCTTCGAATCCCGCATCCCCGCCCCTCCCCCCACACCTTCGAATCCCGCATCCCCCACCCCTTCGAATCCCGGCCCACCACCCCCTCCCTCACCCCTTCGAAAAACGAACACGAATTAGTTTAATTCGAATGATTTTCATTTCGAAAAACAAATCCCGCGTAGTTCGATTGATTTCGAGTTTGTTGGAGGTTCGAAGAGTGCGATTTCGCCAGGAAAAGCTTAGGTTTAGGGTTTAGGGAGATGAGTGAGTCGGGTGGGATGGTGAGAAATCGGAGGTGGTTGTTGGTGGGAGTGAAGGTGGTGACGAAGGTGGTAGGGAGGAGAGAGAGAAATGGTGGTGAGGGAAGGTGGTAGTGGGGGGTTGGGGGTGGGGGGATGAGGAGAGGAGAGAAAGATGAGCGAGAGGGGGTGGGGGGTTTTGTTTACCGGTTCAACCAGGTCATAACGGGTAAATGGTGCATTTTTGGCGGACCACCCCCAAAGTTGGGGGTATTTAAAAATAATCCAAAGTTGGGGGTATTAAAAGCGGACCGCCCAAAGTTGGGGGTATTCTGATCCATTTTTCCTTTAATTATTGCAGGCTCATCTCATGATGTTGTTGTTCGCTTTAAGAAATATTTAAGTTCATGTTTTCATATGAAGGATTTGGGTGTATTGAAATATTTCTTAGGCATTGAGGTTGCTAGGAGTAAGGATGGCATTTTTTTGTCCCAATGTAAGTATGCATTGGATGTCTTGACTGAAGCAGGAATGTTGGGATGCAAACCCATTGACACACCTATGGAGCAAAATCATCGTCTCACTTCCGCAGAGGGGTCCCCGTTTGCGCACCCTGATAGGTATCGACGCCTAGTTGACCGATTGGTTTACTTGTCGGTTACTCGTCCTGAGTTAAGTTATGCTGTGCATACTCTATCTCAATTTCTAGTTGCCCTACAGGTTTGTCATTAGGATGCCGCACTTTGTGTTTTGCGTTATTTAAAAGGAAGTCCAGGCCAGGGTATTGTGTTGCGCCCTTTAGGTAATATGCAACTTACTGCTTTTTGTGATAGTGATTGGGCTGCTTGTCCATTGACTCAGCGTTCTGTTACTGGTTATTTGGTGTTCTTGGGTCGTTCTCTTGTCTCCTGGAAGACTAAGAAACAACCTACTGTAGCTCGTTCGTCTGCAGAGGCTGAATATAGGGCTATGGCTGTTACTACTTGTGAGTTAAAGTGGTTGAAGTATTTGTTATTTTCTCTTGGTGTTTTGCATCCTAAGCCTATGCGATTGTTTTCAGATAGTCAATCTGCTATACATATTTCCAAAAATCCTGTTTTTCATGATCGTACGAAGCATATTGAGGTAGATTGTCATTTTGTTCGAGATGAATTGACTTCTGGTAATCTCTCTACCTCCTATGTTCCTACTGGACATCAGTTAGCAGATATTTTGACAAAAGCTTTGGGAAGACGCCATTTGGTTTTCTACTCCGCAAGTTAGGCATTTGTGATATCCATGCTACAACTTGAGGGGAGTATAGGAGTATTATGTTGCTAAGGAATCTAGTTCAGTATGCCTTATTATATTCCTATCTGTAACGTTGTTAGGGATTATAGTTCAGCATGGTTTCTCCTATTAGGTTGTATATAGATATTCTCCAAATTTTAATGAGAGATTTGAGGAGTTTACTTTATTTGACAAAACCTTAACACATCTATATATATATCTAAAACCCAAGACAAACAAATGCCATGCTGCCACATGTACTCTCCCCTCCCCCACACAATCAAATGAGACATTAAACAATAAAAATGTGTGTTTTAAGACTCAAACCCATGACCTCTCATTCATTATGCAAATGCACTAACCAACTACACTACAATACTCATGTATGGTTTTTGTGGGGGAATAAAGCATTTGAAGACAATATAATCTGGGACGTATCGCCCGGGACAAGAACTAGTTATGTACAAAACTCTTAAGAATTATTAATATTTATTATAGCACTCCCGTATTTCAAATAAAAATTGCCCACTTTATAGAGTATAACCCACAACTTATGTTCCGAAAATGGAAGCTATTTTGTGAATAGAGGAAGTATTTTAATTGAGACGTCCTATCAATTATACATGTAACAACATAGTCACACAATTATACTTAAGAACTTGACTACTTCACATTGAAGCAATAGTCCCCAAATAAACCTTGAACACATTATAGATATCAATCATCCATGATTTTGTGTCTTCGATTAATGGACACCAAGTTGACTCGTAATCTTTTTGTCTCTATTTTCATCATTACCATAGAGTGAAATTGCTATTATTTTTCCTCCCACAAAATAAAATAAAATTAGGCAGTAGTCTTTTTCATGCCTTGTAATTTCCTCGACTTTGTCATAACTAATACTAGCATAGTAGCATGGTCCAATTTTTGCAGTCACTAATCTTTTTGCTAATAATAGTCTCATTACAAAATGCCAGATTTTTGGCCCCCTGTACATAGACGTTTCCATGAGAAAGCCAAGAAGGGTTTGAGTTCTCGATATGGACAGAGACACTAGTAGTAATAAGATTGTTGCATACATATTCTTTTTAATATCAATATATTTTTGAGGTGAACTTGTTGCAAAATATTTTCTCTCTTTTTTTTAGGTGAAAAGGTAGGCTAAATACTTCTTCCATTTTCTGTTAAGTGATTGAGAAAGAAATGACACAATTCTTATTAACAAATTTAAAGAGAGAAAGTTGGGGACTACACTTAACAAAGGGAGCAACAATTTTGTGATGGCAGTTTTGTAGTAGAAATGAAGTTATTTTTTACCGAATAAAGAAAATCATTCACTTATTGTGGCAAATCTAAATAAGGAAAGTCAATCACTTTATAAAAAAACAGAGGAAGTAAATCGTAAGCACATACTATAGGCTAAAGAATTTAATATACCATTCAGAAGAAAAATATACTTTTATACCTCATCTTTATGTATTTATAAAAGAAGTAAAAGGAACAACAACTAGCTACAAGTAGACAAGTATTGGAACCCAACCGCTTTTCTCTCTACACCCTCAAAACAAAAAGAAACCCTAGAAACCTCCAAGTCGCGCGCCGCCACCGCAGGCTCGCTGGTGGCCGGCCAGAGCGCGCGCCGCTCCACGGTCGCCGGGCGAGCTGCCCCCTCTGCCCTTGTCCTTTAGTTGTAGCGTTCGTAGTAGGTTTCCCCTTCCCCAATCTCCCCGCCCCGTCCCCGCCGCGTGTACCGCCTTCCCCCATCTTTCGCGAATCCGGCCTACCCGTTTCCCGGGTTTGTCCCTTTCCCCGTTCGTTGGTTTCCCCTCCCCACCCAGCTTTCGTTTCCTTTGAGTTGACGTCGGTTTTCCCCCTCCCAGTAGTTGAGTCGGTCTCCCTTCCCCTTCCCCGTAGTGTGCGTCGGGCTCCCTTTCCCCTCCCCACGGTGTTCGGTTCGAGCTTCCCTTTCCCCTCCCCACGATGTTCGGTTCGGGTTTCCCTTTCCCCCTCCCTCCTAGTGTTCGGTTCAGGCTTCCCCTCCCCCTTCCCCCTGGTTTTTATGGTTCTTAGCTATGTTAAATATACGTCTGCTGGGTTGTAACTTCGTATGCGTGGTCAATATCCAAATAATTAGAGTTAGTTGTGTCTTTCGAGTTGCAGAAGTTGTTCTTCGTGGTTGGTTGTGGAAGTCACAAAGTGTTTGTGAGTTGGTTACAGATGGTACTACCTTAGAATTTAGGTATAAGGAGTGTGAGCGTGGGCAAGGTGATGAAAAATCTTCATGGTTAGGACGTGTGTTTTCCGGTTTCTCAAATCGGAGGTGTGTTCGAGAGCTGAACATGTTTAGCTCTGTTCTTAGCTTGTCATTGATCTTAATGATCTTTGCCTTAAAAAAATCAAATCTGAAGGCCAGTGCGCCAACTCAAATGCGGTTCTCCTACCTAAAGGAGAAACCTGCACTACTCTCGCAAGAGAGTAATGAGTCACCTAGGACCGTGACTCTTCACATACTCATGAGCCAAGAATTCCAAGCGACAGAAGGTTGTAGGGATTGCTCATATGGTGAGATGCGAAGCTCGCCGTTGGTTGCTAGTTGTCCGAATCGTGAACGAGATTCGCTTTTTCCACCACTTCTATCAGTTTTGCCTCAATCATCACAATCATTGAACAACAAGGACCTCCTTATCATGCGACTCTTTATCGGTTTTCCTTGTTTTTATTTTATATGGTTTGTAAGAGCTCATAAAGCTCCTTTAGTTTTGTATGCTTTGTTTTATGTTTGGTTGTAATAGCATTAGGCTGTACTACCTTATTTTTAATTAATGTACGTTTTCTCGATGTCAAAAAAAAATAAATATAAAAGATGTAAAGAAATTAGTAATGCAACATACTAGTATAATGAATGAAGATGAACATATAATAATAATAATAATAAATCAGAAATATAATACATATCATGTTTTCAAGTGTTTGTCATTGGAGATACTTTTTTTTGAAAGTAAAATTAATTCATTAATAAAAAAGCCATACGACATCTACAATAGAAATCTGGACTAACAAATACATAACAATTTTGAACAAATAAAATTCAGAATTTGCAAAACCACGATCGTTGTGTAGTAGATCTAACAATTCTGCATACGCTCTTCCACATCATTGTTTGATACAGCCTTCAACGACGAGGTCTTTCGATATATTGTAGTTTTGAAATAGAATTAAATATGATACCATTGATTGTAACACATAATTCTTCATCAATGATCCAAAATTACAATAATTCATCTAGAAACAAAAGTAGTAAACTAAAGTCTCTCCCAAGGAGAAGAGAATAAACCCTTTCTTTCAAGGGAGAAACGATCCCCTCTTTAAAGGAGGAAGTATTATTCAAACAATAACGACACAAACGAAGCTAAACAATAATGAAAATTAAAATTAAGGTGGGGCTATCCACCGATAAAATCGATGGAAGCCCCTTTGAAATTCACTAATGGAGGCTAGAGTTTAGGAGAGAAGAGAGAGAGAAAGAGAGAGAAGAAAGAGAAAAAGAGAAACCTATGTCTCCTCTTTGTCATTGGAGATACTTGATTTGTTGCAATCCTTGCATTCATATAAATTGAAATTATAATGATATAACTATAAGTAGGCACGTCGTTTTATGCAAAAATAGTAACATAAGGGAAAGAGAAAACACAAAGATATAAGACAAATATATAGTATAGGGTGATTCTTTTGAAACTAGGTTAGCAAGTAGTACCCCACCATGGCCAGCAACAAGTTCTAGGACAATCATGTGACAATCACAATAATATACAAATCCCTAAATTTTTTTGTCCTACTGTTTTTGTCTTCCTTCCTCTTAACCTCTTCTGTTTGTTCACTTTTGCAAACATATTTTTTCGCCAAAATATTAGTAGTATCGATTCAAAATTCTTTTTGAGAACGCCAAGAAGCTAGCCAAATAAAATGAAACCTTCCTTTTATTGGGTGGTGCAGAGCAAGTGCCGTGATTATCTTACGTCAGAACAAGTCTTATTGTCTTAAGTAAAACGGTTTTTACACAAATTTATTGTAAGATAAAAGTAATTTTATAATATTGGAAAGAATTGCCTTTAGAAAAGTCATCTTGATTTCCTATAACTTTCTATACAAATTCTTAATAAGATTTTGTATATGAAGATTTATAATAAGACATTATTCAACGAAACAAATTCAAAAGCTATGCAGCTAAAAACTGAATAATTGCTCGTCAAAAGTTGTAAATTGAACTGATTTAAAGTGTTTGGAACAACTAGTCATTAAAACAAACTAATTATCATGAGCTAAATCGAATCAAATGTTCCCTCCAATTACCTATTATAGCAACTTTTGAGTTAATCACTTGGAAAATACTTGCTATGATTCAGAGTAGATTTTATTATCTTAAATTCTTAAAACATACTTCATCCATTTAGTAATACTCGCAAGATATGAAAATGGTACAACAAGTCAACAACCAAGGAAGAGGAGAGAGTGAAACATGTCGAGTAAGCGGGCCTCTCTTAAAAGTTTTAAGCTCTGACCAAAAAGAAAATGAAACTCTTGAGAGAGGCCCACTAACACGACAGGTAGGTTGGCCGACGCATGGCCCCATTTAAAATGGTGGGCCGGGCCACGCCTGAAAAAAATTGCCCATTAGTCGGGCCGAGCCAGGGCAATTTTCGGGCCAAAAACCTGTTTTTTCGGGCCATAAACAACGGGCTTTTCGGGCCAAATTTCAACTAAAATGTCATTTTTAACTTTCTCAATACCCGTCCGAAATCCAAAAAAATCTGCCCGGGCCCAGAAATTTCCGGGCCAGGGTTAACTTTGATCAACTCTATTGATAACACGATTATTCCTTGGTCAGTGCCTTGCACGACCCAATACGGAATAAGACTCGCTAGTCTGGCATCTGGACCAGCATGCATGGCCTGTGCTCAACTCCAGCTACATCCATTGGTCTAACGAAACTTATGATTTATGTGGAGACTTGGCCCTTCATTTACTTGGGCCTGAAAAGTGAAGATTTCGGGAAACGGTCATTTTGAGGCAACAACTTGCATATTTCTCTCCGGAAGATTACAAGTCCACAACCACTTTAATTTGGGCCGTCCGACACTTTTGGATCGTAAATGTTACTTGTATGCAAAATAGGTGTTCTATTTCGAGATTGTGAGAAAGAGGAGACAAAAGAGAAGTAGGCTAATCAACCATGGAAACAAGGTGTCTCTTTCCCTTGCATAAAGCATAGTGATATCACATTACACACTACTAACTCTTAGAACATACAACATATATATTATATATACAACTCATTACCTTCCAAAGAATGTAATCCAACTACAATTGATTAATTATACGTATGCCATGAACCAATGCAATAAAAACAAGACTTATGGTTCTTCCCGCAGAATTAAACAAACTAATCCCATACTTAATCATCAATTTCCTTCCCATTAGAGCATCTTACTCTGAACACATGTTCTTCTCCTGTATGTTGATCTACTTTAACAACCCAATGACTCTTTCTTCCAAAACTACTACTTCTACCTCGTTCTCTCTTCTCATTAGCACCCGCGATTTTAGTCACCAACAACCCTTCTCCAATAGGCAACAATTGAGTCCTCACCCCGGCCCATTCCCATGAGCTCGAAGAAAATGCGTTACACCCCAAAACCATACCCCCTTTACACTTGTTACCACTACAAGATTGCATTGCTAGAAGTATCGATTCGTGGTTTTTGAGCTTACAATCGTTTAATACAAAATCAGCTTCCTTATAGTCTTGGAGGATTAGTCTTTCAACATCTCCTACGACAAATTCGATAACGTTTATCGTGTCTTGGCTAAGTGATTGTTTGATTGATTGTAATTTATTCAGGCAGTCAAATATACAAATTACGCGTCCTCTAGTTTGGTGTGCTGCGGCTATAAGGGCTAGTAGTGTGGTAGGACTTGTGTCCTCACCACATGCGACTACCATGAGTTGTGCATCATTTCCTGCTGCTATTGCTGAGATAAATTCTGATACATCTGGCTCAGTAGGCCTCTTAACCCCCTGCATTACATCAAAGGAAAAACAAAGTAAGTATTAAGAACAAAATGATAATATAGGAATTGAAGGAAAAAATTGGTTTATCTTGTTGCCTTAAAACTTACCATTTTTAAAGTTTTGAGGTATGCCTTGGTTGCATTTTCAGCTGACCAGTTTGTGAACTTTCCTTCCATTTTTTTTTTAAAGATTGAGATTTTGCTTCCCTTTACACATGCATTGCCTTAAGCTTCGTAGAGAAGTTGGTACGTATATATAGGAGGCAAAGGAAAAATAATAATTAGGATGGTTGTTACATGAAGCACTGACATGCCAACTGGCATTTTTGTTTCTATTTGATTTTGTAACAATGGCAGTAGCAAATCTCATAGGCTAACCAATTTATTTCCTGAAGTCACTTATACAATGATGTCGTCAAAAACAAATTTCTACGTTCTTATAATTGATATGATACAATTAATTACTTACTTCTTAAACAATGGAAATATAATATATAAAATAAGCCTGTGTTTTGTGTGACGCATCGCAAGCTTAAATATTGGTGCATTATTATGAGAAAAATAACTCGATAGAATATAATTATTAGTAACTCCATATACTATGACTTTAGTAATGCTTATGAGTAACCACATATGTTCATCATCAGTATATACAGAAATAACATCTTCTTTTTGGACATGAAACTTGTCCACATTTAGAAAATCTCAAGGAGCTAGACATATGTGTTCCATTTCCGTGCAACTTAATTAGCTTATAGTTCTCCATGTTACACCATCATATATGCATTATCACTCACCTCAATATCACATTATCAAGTAATCATGTGACACGTTGCATATAAAGTCTAATTCTTCTAACTCCTTATTTACAAGACTTGTGAGAGGATTGTATCTCTATTCTCTGGCATTGTGCCATTATTGTATAAGAAAACTTCAGGCAATTCACTATTGTCACTTTCGACGTGCTCAACATCCACCAATTTAAAATAATTGAAGTATAGATTAGGATTATATTATTATAATCCCAAACAATTAGCAACTTGATTTGATTCCTATATATCTTATGAACACGATGATTTCTGACGTTACACCATTTCCGATATTAATTAACCAATATTAGCTGTTATGCTATTCTATAGTTGGACAATCTTGAAATTTAAATCCCACATCATCAGAGACCAAGTGTATAAAATTATAAATCTTCTTGGTCCTGAGAACTGACTAGGAGACACACATTGTATTGGCCAAGTTTAAATCTTTCAAAAAACCTTGCTTCAGCTTGGTGCTAACTTGTTTTTGTAATCTTAATATTGAAGGGTTAGTGATTTAAGTATTACACTAATTAGCCAATGCAAAATTGTGTACTAAATTCCTTGTATGTACTAATAATTCGTACGGTCTGCTTCAAAGAGAGGGTATTATTATGTGCATTGCACTCAATAGTTAATAAGCTGATTAATTACTATATTTAGTTTGTCAAGGGAGATTAATAGATTAAGGCTTGGTAATTATATTATTAAGGATATATGTGTACTACTTGGTATCTTTTTCAAGACATTATATAATAAAGAGGAACTCATAATAATTGATAATTAGGATCAACTAAACAATCCAAATTCCATTATGTTGGATGTACATTGTCAACATTGTAGGAGTGCATACATGCAGTAATACTTGAAAGACTTGTTGGTGATAAGTCTGATAACTGATCATACACAACTATATGCATGATTTTGGTGCATATACCATAGCTTGGATCGTTGCAAACTTGCAACATGTAATTAAAAACAAAATATAGCCTAGTATTCTCCATCAATCCAAGTATGTGATTGTGCTCATTTCATTGTAATGTCAGCAGAAGAAAATACATCACTATATGTAGTGGAGACTGCTCTATAGGATGCTGCCAAGTGTAAAGCAGGATCAACATAGGAAAAAGCAAATAACAGTAATAAAGGACAAAGTATGACATCACAATATATCTAGGTAGTGACATCATATTACAACTGAAAAAGAGAGAGCTGAAGCTAATCAGTGTGGGCTTGAGCTGAGAATGGGCTTGACCATAGTGCTTTCATTCTTTTCACTCCCCCTCAAGCTGAGAGTGGGTGAATGCTTAACTCCCAGCTTGGACAGAATGTGTTGGTGCTGTTGTGTAGTAAGCACTTTAGTAAAGATATCTGCCAGTTGATGAGAAGAGGGCACATAAGTAGGTGAGATGACTCCTTCTTGAGCTGTGTCTCTGATGAAGTGACAGTCTATCTCAACATGTTTTGTTTTCTCATGTTGAACAGGATTAGCAGCTATGGCTATGGCAGCCTGGTTGTCACAGAAGAGAGGTGTTGAACCAAGAGACTTCAAGCCTAGATCTTTTAGGAGATGTTTGAGCCACATTACCTCACAGATGGTAAGAGCCATAGACCTGTATTCAGCTTCTGCAGTGGATCTTGCCACCACTGTTTGTCTTTTTGCTTTCCAAGAAATAGGGGAGTTGCCAAGTAAAATGCAGAATCCAGAGGTGGATCTTCTGGTATTTGGGCACCCTGCCCAATCACTATCACAAAATGCCTTGAGTTCAGCAGCAGATTTAGAAGCTAAGAGTATTCCTTGGTGAGGTGAGTGAGATAGGTATCTTAAGACCCTTTTTACAGCTTGAAAGTGAACAGAAGTGGGTTGATGCATGAACTGACTAAGGACATGAACAGTATAGGCTATGTCAGGCCTGGTTATGGTAAGATATATCAACTTACCTACCAACCTTTGATAGGGTTCAGGATCAGGGAGGAGGGTGCCATTGTTTAGAGTGAGCTTAACATGTGTGTCCATAGGAAGTCTAAGTGGTTTGCAACCATGCATACCATACTGAGTGAGAAGATCTAGAACATACTTTCTTTGTGAAAGAAAGATACCCTGATCAGTTCTGTCAGCCTCTATTCCCAAAAAGTACCTCAGAGGACCCATGTCTTTCATGTGAAATTGTGATGACAGAACAGATTTTGCAGCTGCAATAGCTTCCAAGTTATCACTTGTGATGATAAGATCATCTACATAGCTTAAGATGGCTACAAAACCAAGTTCATCTTGTTTTGTGAACAAGGAATAATCTGTTTTTGACTGAGTGAAGTGATGTTGAATGAGAGCAAAGCTGAGTTTGGCAAACCATTGCCTAGGTGCCTGTTTTAGGCCATAGAGGGATTTTTTTAATTTGCACACTGTAGTAAGTGAGTTAGATGTGTTGTGAGGGTCATAATCAGAACAAAACCTGAAGCCATGTCTTGTATAGCCTGGTGGCATCTTCATGTAGACAGTCTCTTGTAAGTCTCCATGAAGAAAGGCATTTTTTACATCCATCTGATGTACATGCCATTGCTTCATAGCTGCAACAGCTAGAAGGGATCTTACAGTAGCTAGTTTTGCTACAGGTGCAAATGTCTCTAGGTAGTCAATGCCATATTTCTACTTGTGACCTAGAACAACCAGTCTTGCCTTAGCTCTTTCAACTGTGCCATCTTGGTTGTACTTTGTTTTGTACAGCCACTTACAACCAATTGGTTGTTTCCCTACAGGTAATTCAGTGATCACCCAGGTGTGATTCTCCTCCAGAGCTTGCAGTTCCTCATCCATGGCCTTAAGCCATTGAGTGTGTTTTGCAGCTTCTTTAAAGTGAACTGGATCGGGTTGGTGAGAAAGCTTGGCCATAAAGCAGTAGAATTGGGGAGAAGTTGTTGTTTGAGTGGTGTTTTGGATATATGTAGGTTGGTAAGACTTGTGAGAAGTGAGATTAGACACATGATAGTCCGAATGCCATGAAGGAGGCTTATGTGTCCTAGTAGAATGTCTGATAGGAGGGGGTGAGGTGTTTTCAGGTTGGTTTGAAGGGAGTTCATTATCAGAGAGATCATCTTGCCATGAAATGGCTTGTGGATTGTTGTGAGAAGTATCAGGAGAAGATGGTTGAGAAGATGCAGAGTGAAACACATGATAAGGGAATATGTTCTCATGGAACTTGACATCCCTTGAGACAAATGTCTGGTGAGTGAGAAGGTTGAGCAGTTTGTATCCTTTTTTGTTTTGAGGATAGCCTATGAAAATGCATGGGACACCCCTAGCTTGGAATTTATCTTTCACAATACTAGGGTTGGAAGCAATGGTGAGACACCCAAAGGCTTTCAAGTGTTTGTATTCAGGTTGAGTTTTGTAAAGAGCTTCATAAGGTGTGATGTCTCCCAGGACAACAGAGGGGAGCCTATTGGTGATATGAACAGCTGTGTGAACACAATCTCCCCAAAATTGGAGAGGCAAGCCAGCTTGGAATCGAAGTGCTCTAGCCATTTCAAGCACATTTCTGTGCTTTCTCTCAGCTCTGCCATTTTGCTGAGGTCTGTCAACACAGGTGGTCTGATGAATGATTCCAAGTTTGGCAAATAGAGATTTGCACTTTTTATCATCAAATTCTAGTGCATTGTCAGATCGAAGGATCTTGACCTTTTTGTCAAACTGAGTCACAGCCATGTTGACAAACATTTCAATTGCATCAAAAGCATCAGACTTGCATTTCAGCAAGTGTACCCAAGTTACTCTACTATGGTCATCAACCATAGTGAGGAAGTATCTGTAACCAGCCCTGGTGGACACCTTGTAGGGTCCCCAGGTGTCAATATGTATGAGTTCAAAGGGTTGTTTTGCTCTAGATTGACTGATGGTGTAAGGTTGTTTTGTGAATTTAGCTAGGGGACAGGTTAGGCATACTTTAGTGGAGGTTTGTTTTTTGAGATTGAGAGCAGAAATTTTTTCAATTTTTGCTATGGGTGCATGTCCAAGTCTTAAGTGCCAAAGAGAGGTGTTTGAAATTGCAGGAACTTGAGTAAGAGTGGTAGGAATGTTTTTGTGAGATGTTTCAGCAGTCATGGCCTTTTTTGGTGTAAGGATGTGTTTAGGTGAGTTGTTTTGAGGACAAGCTTGATGTTTCAGGTCATGCAAAGTTTTAGAGATAGGTTCATTTGCTAGGTAATACAAACCATGAGCAGTCTTACCTACACCTTTCACACTGCCAGTGCAAGCATCTTGAATTATGCAGAAATTGGTGTGGAAAGTGACTTTACAGTTTGCATCTTGGTTCAGTTTTTTGACAGAGATAAGATTATGTTTAAAGGTGGGAACATGCAAGACATGGTTGAGAATTAGACCATTTTCAAGGTTAATGTTTCCTGTGTGAGATATTATGGAAGTTTACCCAGTAGGAAGGTTAATTTTAGGCTCATTATTGGTAGGAAGTGGGTCAATTAGGGCATCAAATGATCCACACATATGGTCTGTTGCTCCAGAGTCAATTATCCAATCACTAGTGACAGAGTGAGCATAAAAGCATGTAACCATACCTGCATATGACAAGTCCATTTCATCATCTGTGTCAGGAGCTTTTGAAGGTGCAGGGAGGAGCCTTAGGAGCTGTTCCAACTGATGAGCAGTGATGGTAGGGGAAGAATCCACACTCATCTCACTCTGTGTGCTGCTTTGAGCATTTGCAGCCACCTTTGATGTTGGATTGTGCCTAGGCTTGTTCCATCTGAGTGTTGAGTTGGAATTGTTTTTCCATCTACCCTTGTTCTGCAGAGTTTTGTTGTTCCTAGGATGACCTGGTGGATATCCCACAATGGTCCAGCACCTATCCCTTGTGTGTCCCACTTTATTGCAGGCAGTGCACACACTAGAAGTAGAATCTCCCCCTCCTCCTTTATTGAACATAGCTAGAGTCTCCACTTCTTCTTTGACATTAGAGAGTATCTCTCTCTGAGATTGTTCTTGCTCCAGGTAAGCACATGCTATTTCCACAGAGGGGAGAGGTGACATCATGAGTAGTTGGCTTCTTTGAGAGGAGTAGTCTTCATCCAAGCCATTGAGGAAATGAAAGAGCTTTAGTTCATCTTTCTGCTGATTCAAAGCACCAATGAACTCACTCACTTCAGTAGTGACAGTGGTTATAGGTGGCAGAGTATTCAGAGCTTCAAGCTCTTCCCAACAACATCTCATCACAGTGTAATAGTCACTAATGGACTTTCCCTGTTGCTTGGTCTCATAGACCTCTTTGTTCAATTTATACTTTCTCGAACCATTAGTAAGAGAAAATCTTTTTTCAAGTTGTATCCAAATATGGTGAGCATTGTTTACAAACATAATGGATTTTTTAATTGAATCTGTCACAGAGGACAGTATCCAAGAGATGATCATGCTGTTGCATGTATCCCAAGCTTCCTGCTTCACTGCATCTGCAGGATCTCTCTTCACTGCTCTAGTAATGAACCCCAGTTTCCTTTTAGATGCCAGGCCAATTTCCATGGAACGTTTCCATGACCTGTAATTGTTAGTTCCTTGAAGTTTTTCAACAGGAACAAACACTAGAGGAAAAAAGCCCAAGGGTTGCGGTCAAAAGGGGCCCAAGGGCTGCGTATTTTGACCGCAGCAATTAGACTAGCAACCCTTGGTATTTAGGAAGGGCTGCAGTTAACAACCGCAGCCCTTAGCGCGTTAAGGGCTGCGGTCAAGGCAAAAACCGCAGCCCTTGTTTGGTTAAGGGTGCGGTTAAGGGCCAAAACCGCAGCCCTTGGTGGGTTAAGGGGCTGCGGTTTTGGCCCTTAACCGCGACCAACCGCAGCCCCTTATCCCAACAAGGGCTGCGGTTTTTGCCTTGACCGCGACCCTTGTGACCCAAAAAAATAAAAAAATTTTTTTTTTTTGCATTTTTTTGTTCTATAATGTTCCCAAACAGTTATATATATATAAAAGTATCATTTTTCATTGCAAATTATGTTTTTTACACAACTAGTGATTTGCCGCGCGCCGAGATCGGCCAAGTATAGTCCGAACACGATTTCCAACTCGAACAAGAGAGTAACCCGGGAGAAATCCACCTCTTGAGCTTCAATGTGTTTTAAGGAATGTCTCCAACATTTCACTTTGTCCTTGAGTGCCTCCAAGAGCAACCGCAAAACAAAGATTTGACAATTAATTACAACAACCAAAGCAACGTGAAGGATGAAAAGGGGCACCTTCAACAAAAAAAAAAAAAATATAGAGAATGCTACCTATACGTTGAAGTTTTTAAGTTATAGCAACATTTTATGCATTACGACGAGACTTACAAGGTGGCAGAATCCACATTCAACAAAATACATTGCACTAATTACTCAAATCATGTATGAAAGAAATCAATGTAATCTTCGGTAATTTAGAACCTATATGAAACATTAGTTCATTATTTCAAGATGGCACATAACAACCAGCAGCATCATGATCGTCATTAATCAATGTTAATCCAGATCCAATTTTCTCTAGAGAACACAACGCATTGAGTGTTGATCCCTGGCTACTAGAAACAGGGAAAGTACAAAATATATCTCCATAACATGGCAATGAAAAATACACCCGTTTTTTCGAAACTTATAACACAAAGTTTACGAAAAACGGGTGTATACATTTAGGAACAAAAAGCAGATGAAACGGCATAAACGACGTAACAAAACAAACAAAGAACTGCATAACAGAATAGATAAAAGAATGATTTACCTCCCTAAGCATAAAAAAAATCCAGAAAGCTTTGCAATCTCCCCTCAACTTTGGCTTCAAAGTCATTCAAACGACTATTAAACAATCTGTTTTGAGTCTCCACATCTTCTAGCCGTCCTAATAGTGCTTCATTAGCGTTCTCGACTTCTTTCAACTTCCTTTGAAGCTCCGATCGACTTGGTTGAGCTCCCTAATTTCTTTCGGCTTGACGGAGCCACCATAACCAGCCACGTTTCCTTTGTTTTGAGATCCAAAACAAGACTCGATGACGTCAAATATCTCCATCTCCGGATTATCTTCAATAGTCCTCTTAATCATCTCCTAATAAAAATCAATTGGAAATCAATCTTATAATAGATTTACTTAATCTTATAATATGATTAATTTGACAATGATGAATTTGCTCATAACATTGTAACACACTACAAGATTTTTAAATCTACTAACTTAAACTTACGTATTTCTCCTTTGTTTCGGGCTTCCGAAACATTTCCAGATTTGTGTGTATCAAACCAGAACTTCTCAAAACTTGGAGGTTGCCACAATTTGCACCACTGTCAACAAAAGAGGTATTTATGAGAATGGCACCCGATAAAATCATATCATTTAGATTGATGTTTTTTTACCAATGAGACATGAGAAGTCTTGCGTGATAAAAAAAAAATGACGGAAAGAAATCAAGGCAAATGCAAAGGAATAGCAAAGATAGTGAGAAGACAGAAAAGAAGAGATATAAGAGCACATCTATAACATCTTCTATCAAATGCTGCTACACCAATTCATGCTGAAGCTCATTGCTGATACAAGAATCCAAAATTCTGTGAAACACTGTCTTTGTGCCTAAATTCTGTAAAAATGACAAAAGAAGTCAGGCAAACACAATATGTAGATAGCTGTTCAGCATAACCATAATCTTCAGCCCATGTATGATTTGAAAATGGAACTTTTAGCTTTTTCCATGCTTTTTTTCTTTGCTCTAGGAGCGGCTTTAACCCAATTTAGAGATGTTCTTCTCTGCCACTTAAGAAGCGCAAACACAAGAGCTACAAGTCTAAATGATCCAGTAACCAGCCATCCCAATACATCAGGGCCAAAAGAATCTGAGATAGCTAATAGCCTTGAGATTGAAAAATCAAAGTCAAGAATTTTGTATCTACCTTGCAAAAATCAGGCTTTGATTACAAAGTGTATATAAGAAAGTCTCCCATAATAGATTTTGAACATAACCTGAAGAGAACAAATCATAAACCTCATGATTCACATCCCAGACAACACATCTCACAGCTGGAAGTCTTCGTCGATAAGTCAAACAACAAAACAACAGCAGTAAAAAGGACGAGAATTAGAAACCAACCTGGTGACGACATCCGGCAAGGGAGGAAAGCTCCGGCAAGGCTGCGCGACTCCGATGCAGGTGCGGTGAGGTTACTCGAGTGTAGCAGCAGAACGAATCAGAGGAGAGAGCGAAAGAGGCAGGGGCAGCGATTCGACATTTGGGAAAGCAGAGCTCCGACGAGGGAGACGCGATTCGACAGTGCTGCAGGAGGACCGGTGGTGGCAGCAGCGAAACCCAGTGTGGATTCGCTGGCGAACCCTAAACCCTTGCGAACCCTAAACCCTTGCGAGCCCTCGCCGGCGAGCCCTAAACCCTTGCGAACCCTCGACAGAGAACCCTAAACCGCCGGCGAAGAAGGGTGAGAGGGGGGAGAATATGCGGTGAGAGGGGAGAGAATATGAGGTGAGAGGAGGAGAGATGGGTTAATGGGAATTAGGAGAGAGAGAAATGGGTTCAGCGAAGGGAGTAACTCGATTTAGCGGGTTATTTCATTTTTGGGTTGTTTAAGGGTTTGCGGTTAGCCCAAAAAACCGCAGACCCTTAATTTAAGGGCTGCGTTTTTGAATTAACGCGACCCTTTTATCAATAAAGGGCTGCGGTTTTGGGCTAACCGCAGCCCTTCACTATTAAGGGCTGCGTTTTATAATTAACCGCAGCCCTTGCATTGCAGCCCTTGTGTTTTTTTCCACTAGTGAAAGTTGTTTCCATCAGCAGGATGGAGGTATAAGGGGCTGGTAGTCTCTATTTTGGTTGTCATTTTTTAAGAACACAAGAAAGGTGGAGACTTGGATTTAAACAAGGAGAAAAAAAACGGCGGAGTAGGTTTTGTTTAACCTAGCTCTGATACCATAAAAACAAAATATAGCCTAGTATTCTCCATCAATCCAAGTATGTGATTGTGCTCATTTCATTGTAATGTCAGCAGAAGAAAATACATCACTATATGTAGTGGAGGCTGCTCTATAGGATGCTGCCAAGTGTAAAGCAGGATCAACATAGGAAAAAGCAAATAACAGTAATAAAGGACAAAGTATGACATCACAATATATCTAGGTAGTGACATCATATTACAACTGAAAAAGAGAGAGCTGAAGCTAATCAGTGTGGGCTTGAGCTGAGAATGGGCTTGACCATAGTGCTTTCATTCTTTTCAGTAATGGTAAGACATTATAGATTTATGGTAGTTAAAATGATGTCTTTTTCTTCTAGGAACTCATAGTTTTATCTTGCCATCTCAAGGCTCAACAAAACACTCCGATCCTGATTTTCTAATGGTACGGGAATCATATATTTGTATTTGTGCAAATTGCAATAGTACTTCAAATCTATTTTTTGTGGCACATATTTTGGTACTGTATACCTTAGATAGTTGTAGTGAAGAGTACAACTTATATGGTAGTAGGGACTCTTATAGTAATTCTCACGACGCCTATGATTCAACCTATATGCCGTCGTTTACCAATAAATTACAATCGGTATGCATGTTTCACAAAAACTTGTCTAAAACAAAATCAATTCATCCCAAATCAAAAAAAATCCCTTGTACAAAGTTGAATTTATGTGATTTTGAATGATCTGAAACTTGTTGTATAGGAGTACTTGTTGTACAAAGTAGTGAAGAGTACAAAAAAAATCCCTTGTACAAAGTAGTGAAGAGTAAAACTTTTATGCTAGTAGGGACTCTTATAGTAATTCTCTCGACGCACCAAGGATCCTTGGGTCCAATGGTATAGCTTCCTATCTCCCACATGGGAGACCAAGGTTCAAATCTTGGTGGAAGCATAAATTTCAATATTGTTGGGAGGGGGTGGGGGATTGGGGCTTGTTGGGCCTCTGGGTGAGTGACCCTGTGCTAGGGCAGTCCAGAGGAATTCATCTTACCACGGGTTCCCGAAAGAGGGCCGAAAAAAAAAAGAGTAATTCTCTGGACGCATACGATTCAACCTATTTGCCCTCGTTTACCAATAAAGTACAATCAGTATGCATGTTTCACAAAAACTTGTCTAAGACAAAATCAATTCATCCCAAATAAAAAAAAATTCCCTTGTACAAAGTTGAATGTATGTGATTTCTAGTGATTTGAAACTTGTATAGGAGTGTACTATATACCTGACCGATCCTCAAAAGACATACATTTGTTTTCTTAGCCTAATGATAAGCCTAACAAAATAAAAATTCAATGAAACTATAACGAGGATGGCGATTGGTCTCGGTGAGGCAAAGGATGGGGTGTATGTCTTTCGGGATGTGCAGCAACCAATTTCATCTCACGCTACTACGGCGAGAATCGGCGCTCCTTCGCACCGTCGTCGCGGGTCATCCTTCGAGCCAACATCTATCTTATGTTAGTAGTGCTAGTAGGAATAGCAAAATAAAGAAAGAGTTAGACTCTTGTGATGTGTGTTTTTCGTGCCAAACAAACTCGACTGTTTTTTCCTTTAAGTGAGAATAAAGCTGATGATTTATTTAGTTTGATTCATTGTGATTTATGGGGTCCTTATACCAAATCGTCTGCATCTTGTTCTCATTATTTTTTAACAATTGTTGATGATTACTCAAGGACGGTTTGGGTGTATTTAATTAAGGAGAAAAGTGAAGTTCCTAGCTGTTTACGTAACTTTCGTGTTATGGTAAAAACACAATATGACAAGGTTGTGAAAATAATAAGGTCTGACAATGGCACAGAGTTCACCACTACACCTTTGTTACAATTTTATCAAGAAGTGGGAATTTTATTTCAGTCCTCCTGTGTGGGTACCCCACAACAAAATGGGCGAGTTGAACGAAAACACAGGTATATCTTGGAAGTGGCTAGAGCTTTGAGGTTCCAGGCTTCGCTTCCTATTCGTTTTTGGAATGATTGTGTCAAAACGGCAGTTCACCTGATTAATAGAACTCCAACTAAGTTGCTTGATGGAAAGTCACCGTACGAGATTCTATATGGTAAGGCTCCGAATTTGGAATTATTAAGAGTTTTTGGGTGTTTATGCTATGCTCATAACAAACCTCGACACAAGGACAAGTTCGCTCCTCGTGGTCGAAAGTGTGTGTTTTTGGGGTATCCCTTTGGGAAGAAAGGATGGCGAGTGTATGATTTGGAGACAAAGGAATTTTTCGTATCAAGGGATGTTCGATTCATTGAAGATGTGTTCCCTTTTTCTACAGAACCACAGATTGAACCCCCACAAAATTTGTCGACGGAGTTTGCGGACCTGGAATTTGGCCTCTTTAATACATGTAGACACAACACACTGCCTCATCTATGCCGATCGAATCGGCTGCGCCGGAGCACGGACACTGCTCGTGCCCCCATTGTCTACACACGTAGACCGCGCACTAGTCGGCGCCCCAAGCAGCACACGCGAGTCTCGCTAGCAGCCCACTTCGCCGGCACCCATTGTGCGAATGTGTGATGATGAGGCAGTGATGGCAGAGTCTTCGCCTGAGGCACGCAGCACTCCTACCGTGCCTCCTGAGCCCAAGGCCACGACTTCTTGTAATGATGTAACTGTTCCAACGACTCGTCAACACCGTCCTCCCTCTTGGCATACAGACTATATTTGTCACTCAGCTAGACATACACACTCCATCTCCTCTACATCCGAGCCATCGTCTTCCTCAGGTACGCGGTTTCCTATTGCCCATTATGTAACTTATGATAAGTTTAATGCTAGCCATTGTCGATTTGTTCTTTGCTTTAAGTGCTAACAAAGAACCCAGGTCATACAAAGAAGCGTCAGAACATGAATGTTGGCGCAAGACTATGAGGGATGAGATTGATGCCCTAGAGAGAAATCAGACTTGGGAGATTACTGATCTGCCTCCCGGAAAGAAACCAATTGGGTGCCAATGGGTTTTTAAAATTAAGCTACGATCAGATGGTACAGTTGAACGTGAGAAGGCACGATTGGTTGTTCTTGGAAACCACCAAAAGGAGGGTGAAGATTTTACAGAAACTTTTGCCCCCGTGGCAAAGATGGTTCTTGTTCGTACTTTCCTTCTTTATTCTTGTTCTTGTTGCTAGGAAATGGGAAGTACATCAGTTAGATGTTAATAACGCCTTTCTCCATGGTGATTTGAATGAGGAGGTGTATATGCGTCTTCCTCCCGGTTTTTCTGGTGCTTCTCCTGGTAAAGTATGTCGTCTCCGTAAGTCTCTTTATGGCTTACGACAGTCCCCTCGTAATTGGTTTCACAAACTTACTTCCTCCCTCCGACAGTATGGTTTTCGACAATCTCATGCTGATCATACTCTCTTTACATATCGGAGAGGGGGAGATCTTTTGTCCGTCCTGGTATATGTTGACGACATTCTGGTTGCAGGCAATAATCCTACTTTGTGCACATCCTTTAAGCGCTACCTAGATGATTGCTTTCGTCTTAAAGATCTAGGTCCTTTGAAATATTTTCTTGGCATCGAATGTGCGCGCTCTTCAGAAGGAATGTTCCTTAACCAGCGTAAGTATGCATTGGACATACTAGAGGAGGCCGGACTTCTTGCGTGCAAGCCTGTTGAGACGCCTTTGCCGCAAAACCATCAACTTGCAGTGTCAACTAGTCCATTGTTTAAGGACCCAGGGCAGTATCGCCGTTTGGTTGGTCGATTGATTTATCTCACTATCACACGGCCTGATTTGTCATATGCAGTTCACATCTTGTCTCAATTCATGCAAGCTCCGAGGCAAGATCATTTTGATGCTGCCATTCGCGTTTTGCGGTACTTGAAAGGTCATCCGGGTCAAGGTTTAATGTTACATGCTGATTGCGACTTGCAACTTTATGCTTATTGTGATTCGGATTGGGCTAGTTGTCCCATTTCTCGTCGTTCGGTTAGTGGATATTTTGTGACTTTGGGTCATTCTCCGATTTCTTGGAAGACAAAGAAACAATCCACCGTTTCCCGTTCGTCGGCAGAAGCCGAATATCGTGCCATGGCTCATGCGTGCGCGGGTTAAATGGTTGCGTGTTTTTTGGCCTCCTTGGCGTTCAACATTGCCAACCTGTTCGTCTATTCTGTGATAGTCAAGCTGCAATTCACATAGCTTCCAACCCAGTCTTTCATGAGCGCTCGAAGCATATAGACATTGATTGTCATTTCGTGCGTGAGTTGTTGCTACGTGGAGTGATTTCTATGTCGCATGTTGGTACTAAATTTCAGTTGGCGGATGTTTTCACCAAGGCACTTGGTGTTCCAGCATTCTCTTTTCTACTGTCTAAGTTGGGCGTTCGTGACCTTTACGCTCCCACTTGAGGGGGAGTATTGTGGATATATTTTAGGAGTGTTTTATGTAATATGGAAACAAGTGTTTGTTTCCTAATACTGGTCATTCTTTTGCCTAATTTGGGTGCAATTAGGTTTCTTGTACAGCTCAACTTCTCAGAGCTATATATATTGTAATGCTTCCGCAAAATCAATCAATTGACAAGTTTTCATAAGTTTCTCAGAAACACAATGTAGCGGGCTAATAGCAGTTCATTTACAGAATGTCAGAAAATTTTACAGCTTTTATATCCTGCCCTTAACCTTCACCAAGCAGCTATTAGCTAGAGTACACATAAAGTATACATTGCCAGAGAAATAAATGAATGAGTGCTTCTTGTCAATCTTGTGTTTCAGTTTTGTTCATTTGGAACTGGAACATTCACTTACAAACAGATAAGATAACTTGAGCCATGCATCCTACATGTTAAGAACCAACCAAAGCAAAGAGTTACTATCAGATGTGAAAGTTTCCAACTATCCCATGCATTTCCCATACTTTATTTGTTTCTTTATTATCTTACAGTTCATCTTCTAGTTTCTTCCCCCCTTTCTCTATTACTAACATCTCTTTAAGAGATTTCTGACAATATTATCACCACTTCCAACTCTGCCATTCCTGCCATTTTACTATATGATAATGTCCCCCCCCCCAAAAAAAAGTCTATTCATTTTTTCTGAACCCTCCTTCTATCTTCCAACCACCTTCCTTCCAAAAAAATAGGGTTCCCTTGGCAGAATTCAGTCTTCGCGTTGCCTCCCAAACACACCACAGAGATCTGTTCCTGCTAGCATTGCCTCCTCCAGTCCTCCTCGTCATGACACATTATTTAATCGTTGGTCTCGCTGTCCCTCTTGCAATATTAAACGCAAAATTCTTGTATCAAACGGTCTGATCCAGTAAGTCAGTTCACTATTAGTTAAACAAAAAACAATACTACAACAACAAAATAAGAGGATTGGGTCCGCTGCATGAGTCAAGAAGAGGCACGAGTCTATCTTCGGTGGTTGTCTATATAGATTCTCTGCTCTATTATCTTTATGTCGAGTGTTATATCTTTCTTATGACCTTTATCTTTTAGTACTTCTCTATTGAGGTTACCGTTGACCTTTGGACTATTTCTAAAATCTCCATATATAATCCCAACTCTCCACCACCCTTTATTTACCAACAAAAGTTTAACATTATAGACATACAATTATTTTATTCACCAAGATACCAAATTTTAGTGATCTAACTGAGTCAATGATATAACAAGAAACTAGCTCAAACTTTTTCCCTAAAAAGAACTTCCAACATGGATTTTAATTTCTTTGCATTTGCCTACATTTCTTGTGATTATTCTCTCCCCTTCAATGAATTTGTGCTCCTCGATGAGATGCATTGAATTTAATATTGTCTATTATTTCGGATATACAGATAAGACTTTCATGGGACCAAAGGCCACCATTGTTGAATTTAGAAAAAAGAAAAAGACTAGACCTATTCATTGAACAAAAATTATGTGGTCCTACGTATACACTCGTGCATCTTCCTGTATTTAGATTCTCTTCCATGTCAGAACTATTTATTTTATATATATATTTGAAATTATTTTAATTATCTGATATGGTGTAATTACTTGTAGTTATTGGCCAGCACATTATGATCATATGATAAGAAAATAATTTAAGTTGGAGGGGAGAATATCATTTGAACTGTCAAAGGCAACTTGTTTCTTCTGTTGTTAATAATCAGTAATCACATGAGCCAGAATGTATTTATTTGCGTTTTAATTGTTTATTAAGAATCGCAGAGAAAGTAGAATGGAAAATTTCATTGATCAAATATAACAAAGTCTTATAAAGCTGATAATTATAAAAGCCAGATCTATCTCCTAACTGATGTATCTATGTCAGAGCATCCATGAGAGTGCGCAAGGCACAACATGTTCACTGTCTAGTACAAGTTGGCATAGGTGACTATGTACATGTTACTTTATGTATGGTAGTACATCCTTGGAGTTGTCAATTCTTCAATGCATTACAAAGCTAGCTAAACTGTATTGTTTATCATAAGTCATAACAAGGTTCGTTGAGATCCCACGAGTAACCACATGTGATGTGATTGTAAGTGTTGTCCCACATTGAACATGAGGAGAGGATTAAACAACTTAATAAATTTGAGGAGTTAATCCCTTACTATCTAGGTGGTTTTAGGGTGGAACCTCTTTTGGTCTTGTAAGTGGTCCAACTCTCCTCCATTCACAGATGCTATCTAGTCCCATTTAACGTTTGATTTTTATTGAAATCAATTTTTAAAGTTCTTTTTTTCCTTTTTTTTTCCTGTTCAATTCATTTCCTTAAGTTAGAAAGAATCAGAGGGGGTGATGGAAGGAATGAGATGAAAGGAAGAGGAGGAAGGTAAAAGATGGAAAGGTATGTGTGGCAGCATATTTTCTTTAAACAAGGAATAAAAATTTCCATTGCTTGGAAATCTCTTTTTAACCAGAGAAAATTATACTCAGTCCTCACAACCCAACAAGGTAAAATAAGTGCTCGTTTGGTATACATGGGAATTTAGTTCCTGTAGGAAGTTTCATTTCCTAGGAAATTACTTCCCTTATGTAATTACTAGGAAATGGCCTAAATATGTTTGGTTGACATCAAAGAATTTGCAATTCATGTGGGAATTCTGATTGACCAAGGGGGGAGTGGGTAATTAAATTCCCACATTTTGTGGGAATTTCAATTTCCCAGGGAATTTCCATTGCACCCATTTTCTCAATTTTCTGTCAACCAAACAACTTCCCAAATGAGAAAATCATGGGAATTTTCATTGCCTACATAAATTCCTGTCAACCAAACTAGCACTAAGAAAACTCGTTTTCTAGATTCCCTCCAACCAAACATAGGCAAAATTTAAAGGCAAACAAACCAAGCCTTATGATGTTCCTTAATTTGTATATATGTAAAGTCAAACTGGGAATCTTAGCATAAAATAAGCAATCCGTAGATGTTGGTATGAGGTGTAGGATGAGCATCCTACACCAGCTCCAAAACGCAAGGCAAGAAGAATAAAACGCACCAATGAACATGCAAAAAGTAATTGATTTGACACCAATGTACATTCCCTTACTTCAGGTGTACATGTCGAAAATTCAAAAAGTAATCGATTTGGCGATTCTTGTTTCACCATTTAATAACTGATTTGATGACTTCTTATTATTTACATTGTTGTACATTAAGTGAAATTGATTGTACATTACTGGGATGTTTGTTTGTACATTACTGGGATGTTTGTTTGTACATTCTTGTTATTTACATTGTTGTAACTAGGATGCCAAATGAATACTTTTATTCTATTATGTTTCTTTGTACATTCTTGGCTTCGTGGTTGTTCATTAACAAAATCAAAATGTACAATGACAGAAATTCAATATGTACAATTCAATATGAAATGCAACTATAGGTAGAGCTAGTAATCAAAAAAAGGTACAACAACCAACGCAATAAGGATAAATCACAATGTACATTGATGGTCATTACTTTGATCACTGAAAAAATACAAAATGTACACTCGTATATTATTGTACAACAAACCATATGCATTTGTACATCAAAAATATTCTTCGGCCCACTTTCAAAAATGGGAGCTGGCCCACTTTCAAAATACTGCCAAAAGTCAGCCAAATTTTTGGCTCTCCTAAAACTAATAAAACGACGTCACTTAGGGGAAGGTGTAGGATGCTCATCCTACTCCCCATTCCAGGATCTAATTTTCATCTACCTTCAATTTTAGTGATAATTCTATACAAATATATTAAAAGACGTTCCTATCAAAGGAGCGGTACCACGTGACACTCTTCTCAATTTTCTAATACACATGTTTATGATCTCATAAAATATTAACAATGTGTAGCTACTAGGAATTGAACACATGACCTTTGAAATGAAATGTGAGACTTTAACCACCAATCCACTACAATTTCAATGTTTAATGTTTCAAACTAAAACATAATAAAGTCTTATAATTATATGTAACTATAAAGACATAGTCAAACTTTTTGATCTCTAACACTTTTTATTAAGGTAATTACATACTCTTACCCCAATTCCATTGACATTGTTATTTTTATCCCAATCCCTTAGGAAGTTTTGTAAAAAAAACTTATCATGATATAACATTCATTTTTCAATTTTCGCACTAAAGAGAAAATTACGAAAAGCTAATAAAATCAATTATGAAACTTATGAATAATAACATATTTGATTTGTAGCTAAAAGACGCCTCAGGACCAAAAATACTAGTTTACTAATAAAAGGGAAGAAAGTGATCTTGCTGATCATAGTTTTATTCCATAGAATTCCTCAAAATACTGAAGTAGTACAAAAACAACTACTGCTTTCATAAATTTCGTTTAGTGAATCTAATCTTCACAAAAGGCACATGTACTAGATAGCTACCAAGCTCAATCCAATTGATCCCATTAAGACTTTTGAATGTTAGAAATTGATAATTAATATTCATTAATAAATTAATATATAATTTTTTTTCATCATCAAGACTACAATTTTAATTTCTTGATTTCTATTTATAGTTTTGACAAACTTGGTAAAATTGAACCATACTTGAGTACCCTAATACCCAAGCACCAATCCGGATCAAACCTTGAAATCATATGACCCAATTTGGACTAGAATTATAATTTTCCCATTTTAATTCGACCCGGTCGAATTATGTGAGGTGAGTGATGTAGATCAAACTATAATAATAAGTTATTTAACAATAAACTAATTTGATTTGAATCGACTCAAATTAATTGATAAATCTAACTCGAAAATGATTCTAACACGAATTGATCCAAACTGAACCCGATCTCATGATAAACTCATTTGAGCACTTGCTTCAGATCTTGAATATCATCTTAGTTTCATTGATTATATACATTTTATAAATCCTACATATGAAAAAGTGGAATATATATAATTAACCACTTGAAAAGAATTACCAAAACTTCTGCCTAATAATAAATTTTACTATAATTTAAACCTATAAAACAGCAGCAACCTTCCTTTGAGGTGATCTTACTCTAAAAACATGTTCTTCACCAGTACATTTATCAACCTTAACAATCCAATTACTCTTCCTAACACCTTTTTCACCTCTAATAACATCTCCACCATTATTATTTCCACCAATTCTAGTGACCAACAAACCTTCACCAATAGGCAACAAATGTGTCCTTAGACCACTCCATTGCCATGATGATCCTTTGCAAAATGCATTATAGCCTAAAATCACACCATTCTTCACCCTCCTCGTCGCGTGCAATCCTTTCATGACTCCTTCGTAGTCCTTGAAATTACAATCAATAAGAAAGAAATCCGCCTCTTTGTACTCATTGAGAAGCATATCTTTAGCATCACCCACAACAAAGTTTACAAATTTTGCATCAGACCTAAGGGCACGTTTGGATGATTGTAGTTCTTCACGTGTAGGGAAAATGCAGGTTACATGACCTCCTGTTTGTTGTGCTGCAGAAACTAAGGCTAACAAGTTTGGTGTAGCCATTTTTTGGGCACATGCTGCAACCATTACTTGTGCATTGTTTCCTGCTGCTAGGGCTGATATAAATTCTGCCGCATTTGGTTCTTTTTCTTGTCTTTCCTGTTAACAACATTACACAAAATCACATATATCAGATTTTAATGTCAAGGACTTGAAAACAACTGCGGAATTTTAATGTCAAGGACGTGAAAACAATTAAGGAATGTGTAAAATGGAACCAAAAAAAAAAGAACTTACCATTTTGAGAGTTCTGATGTAAGCCTTGGTAGCATTTTCAGGTGACCAACAAGCCAATTTTTTTTGTTATAAACTTTTTCTTTTCTTGAGAGAGAGAGATTGTATTGAATGTGATGTGAAGAAATGAAGTGATATTTAAAAGTATGGCCAAATTGCAGATATATATATAGAGTGGCTGAAAGGATGGTTTATGGGACAAGCTTAAGTCATTACAGCTGGCCTGTCTGAGAAGTAGATGGTGATATCTTAAAATTTCAGATTTTATTTTAACATTTTAGAGAAAAAGAAGTTGTGGAGTGGGAATATGTGGATTTTGAAGCCTAATTCAGATTGATAAATATCTTGTACTTTTGAGAAGATCCTACCTAACAATATATATTTGGAAATTGAGTGATTATTTGAACCGTAAAAGTATGTCATATAATTGTATATCCTAAACTCTCATCATTTAGGCATGGTGAAACTTTAATGAAATAGTTTACTTTTTCTTTTCAGTAGATAATTTACTCTATGTATTATGTGATGACCTTTAAAGGAATCAAGTTGTAAAATACAAAAAGAGAAGGAGATAATACAAAAAAAAATAGATTAATCAATTTGGTGAAAAAAATCATTTGCATAAGTTGTTTCTATACGGTTAATGTAATTTGTGGATTCATACTTTATTAGGTTAATATGAACATATATAAATGAGAAGGACTTAATCAACATATTTATACTTCATAAATCATTATATTGATCAATTGCCAATTGGGATAGTGTCTTAGTTCAATAATTTGGTTTGTTTCCAACCTCTGTCTAATTGAGTTTCTAGTATCATCTAGGTTTAGTTATTCAGGGTCTTTATAATGTCTTCTTAGGAGGTTTATAAGAATTTTAAGGGGGAGATTAATCGACTCCTCACTGAAGGAGAGGATTTAATGGATGAAGGTGAATTCCTTATTGATTTAATCTCAAGTTCAAAAAATTCAGAGTGTATTGTTCTTGGGTTTGCAAAAGAGTTAAAGGAGGAAGGTAATTTATTTTTTTAAACAAACGAAAATTGATGATGCCCTAGAGAAATATGGCTATGTAGGGATCAGTCTGGCTCGATATGAATTTGTAGAAGAAAAGGATATGGTTGAATGTTTTTTAGCAACAAAAATGAGTTTGAGCAGGCCAGGTAGGTTGAATTTGTTTAATCGTCTTATATTTCAAACCAAATAGTGTGAAAGCTTTGTTTATAAGAGTCATGGCTGCAATAGAGCTAGGGAAAAGAGACTGGGCTTATTGGGACTTGTTGATGGTTGCGAAGTTAGAAACTGGAAATCAGGAGGTATCTATGACACTTTGGGAGATCAAAAACTCTCTATGCAACAAATAAAAATGCACCTTCCGGGTGATATCCCAACAGGATTAGGCCTTGGACTTTCTTCTCCAAACAAAAAGGTAAAAGTGTATCTAGAGAAGAACGATAGTTTTGAGCCGGGACGGTTACAAGAGAAGGACTATTCTTTGGGTTTGAATGATAGGAATTGAGCTCATGGTGTATGTGGTATAAAAGACATGGGATTACATAATTGTCCAAATACAAAAGGGAATTAAAATACTTCTACTGAGGTGAGGGAATAAGTGAGGGAAGAGAGGATGGAGGATGGTGAGAACAGTCTCATCAATCTTGAAAATTCTAATATGGCAGAGCCCAAGTATCGGTTTGCTAACCGAAGGAGGTCGGACTCTTTTATTTCCATCTCAAGGAAAGATTATCAAATGTTAATGAAGGAAAAGTCTATTCATTGCTTTAATTCTAGATCTAGT
This sequence comes from Beta corolliflora, assembly GCA_947648045.1. Taxonomy (NCBI): domain Eukaryota; kingdom Viridiplantae; phylum Streptophyta; class Magnoliopsida; order Caryophyllales; family Amaranthaceae; genus Beta; species Beta corolliflora. The sequence continues at coordinate 487,123 of CANSZD010001123.1, forward strand.
TCTATGATTACTATCAGGGTAGTCATGTCTTCAAATTAATGTTGGTGCCAAGAGCAAGGTGGCATTTCAAAAAAAAAAAAAAAAAAGAATGTGGCTGGTTCGACCATGTTTGGGAGTTTAAAACAAAATGAAGAGGTAAGTGATTTCAATATGGAGTCGGAAGACTAAAGTAAAGAGGATTCTGCAATATATATAATGGAGGCTTCGTATTGGTCCATGAATGGGGATGAGGATAATGGAGTAAGGAGTAGTATTACAAATAGCTTGTGCATGATACCATGATCAAGAAGAAAATTGAGGCCTCATCCTAGTGTGCTCGAAGTTCACGAGGGAAGCATCATTCAAGGCTTTCTATTTCAGCAAGGAGAATGAAGACACACTCCCGATCACATGTGAAGTATGGTGGCACAAGGGAAAGTTCTAAGAGTAAGACCACTATATGTTCATCATCTAAGCGTATACGGATACGGGTTGCAGCGGTAGGAAAAGAAATGATTTCATCCATTATTCATCATGCTTCTACTATTTTCCAAGGAAAAAGTGTCAGTTAAGTAATGGTTGCCATGTTCGTAGTACTAAGTCTAGTATTGGTTACTCTAATAATGTTTTACTTTATACTAATAGATTTGTCCCTGGTCTTGTATCCATGGGCGGATCTATGAAGTAATGAGGGTAGCATATGCTACCCCTTAAAAAAATTAAAAAAATTGACTGGGAAAAAAAAATTAGGAAGCTGATATATAACAAACAACTAGTAATGTATACTGATGATTCCGCGTGTTGGAGTGGTTGAATGTCTTTTAATGAAATTCCCACCACCCAAGTTCGATTCCCGCTAAGATACCATGTTAGTTTTTGTTGTTATTTTTTTTGTTTCTTCTTTTTTTTTCCCTTTTTCACCTTTTTTTTTCCTCATATCTTTCCCATCTTCATCAAAGTCTCAAACTAGAGATGGCCAATAGTGCGGGCCAATCCAGCCCATCCGGTCCAGCCCGCCTCTTGGGTCGTGTGGTGAGCCCCTGAAAGCGGTCCGGCCCGGCTCGAAGCCGTGTGAAATTGGTGGGTGGGCACGTGGTGGGCTAGATTTTTTGAGCCCAACCCACGAAAGCCCGCTACTAAACCGCCCGGCCCGGTCCACGAATTCGGTCCAGCCCAACCCATGAACCAGGACCATTGACCCAAGTAATTATTCAACCAAATTGTGTATATTTTAATCAAATTGTATATATTTTAATGAAATTTCATATATTATAATTCAATCAAATTCAAAAATAATGAAATTATTCATTAATATTAATAATTGTATATATTTTAATTAATTTTGAAGGTTTTATGTAACAATAATAAATGATTCTAATGATTAAATAATTTTGAAAAAAAAAATTCTCATGCCGGACCGCAAGCCCAGTAGGCCCACAAACCGCCAAAACATTTGTTCGAGCAGTGAAAGCCGTGTGAGGCAGGTGTGGGCCAAGATTTCTCGGTCACGTGGACCGGCCCGCCCAAACCAGTGAATTTCACGGTCCAGGTCTGGCGTAGTGAAATCTCAGCCCGGCCCACTAGGGCCCGCGGACCAGCCCACCCAGCCCGCACCAGTGGCCATCTCTATCTCAAACACACTTGTAAATTTTAAGTAGCATATTACACCAAATATTGTCCTCTTACATAAAGTTGTTGAAATATGTAAAACTCCCTCTTTCTACTAATAAAAAAAAAACTTTTTACATTTGTCGATACACAATTTTAACTATTAATGTATCTAAAAATATACTAGTAAGTGTTTTGAAAATTTGATACTTTATTGAAGTTAGTAACATAAGAGCACATTTCCTTACCATCAGTAGTACAAATTCCACCACTTTCTATACCAATCGAACACCACCAGTTGTAAATGGACCGAATTCAAGTCATGGGAAATGATTTCCTATAATAATATCATACCATATTTTTAAAAAAGGGTTATAAGTGTTTAACGTGAGTTATATTTAAGTATTATGATTTATGAACCGCTAATGTGTAGTTTTTTTATGCTACCCCTGATTGAGAATCCTGGCTCCGCCCCTGCTTGTATCGCCTTTGGCCATGAGTAGTGGGTTTGTGTTGTTCTTTACTTGTATGTATTTGTTGCCAAAAAAAAATTTAGTAGGAATAAAAATTGATGAAGATAATCCTAGATGCACCGTACATTAACTTTTTATAAAAATAAATGTCAATAATGGGTGTTGCTGAGGGAAACTATAAAAATTAATGATGCATAATCTAGGCATTAATCTTTATTCGTTTAAGGATTTGCTTCCTGGATCCTTCCTTTGATATCAAACTCTTTTAATCACATATGATCTCTAGCAGAAGAAAAACAAAAAAAGATCGGATGAGTTGTAATGTCTTTATATTGTGGAGCATCATAAGATTGAAATGCCGAGTGGCTCGACAAATCAATATTTTTATTTAATTTATTTGTAGATGGAAGACAAATCATTTAATTCATCGATAGGAACAAGCAAAGGACAATACATTCATGTGCACCATTCATGTGGACCAATTTATCTATGTTTTCCTTAGGTCAATTGTCTACACAAAATTATGCTATAGGGGAAAATAATACATTATTACATGCAAGGTGAAATATAATACTAGGTACCAATACCATAATTGTACCTCTAGTTTGGAAACCAAAGGAAGGAATCCATGTGTATTTGGTTTACAATCTAATGAAAGATTTTAGCGTATACTTTTTAATTGGATGAAGCAAACAACAAGAAGGATTGTTTTGGCTCATTATCACTATTTTTTTTTCCAAAATAAATTTATACATTTTATTTTTATCCTTCTAATTGAAGAAAAAAACAACAACAAAATTCTCCTCATCACTATATGACAGTGGAAGAATCATTGGGTAAGTGTATAGTCCTAAAATAAAATTTTAATTAACTTATATTCATCTTAAAAACATTGACATTTAGGCGCATTCTTTTGAACTTATTTTGCTAAAGCGAAATTAAATTAATTGAACTTAACTGAAATTAAATTAATTGCCCTGAAATTAAATCAATTGAATTGAAATTAAATTAACTGAACTGAAATTAAATTAACTAAATTGAAATTAAATTAACAGAATGAAATTAACTGAAATGAGAGAAACTAAACTGAATTGTATATTTAATTTTCTAAAATAATAATAATCTATAATAATCAATAAGTATTACATACATAAGTGCTATGAAAGGCTAAATACAGCAAAAAAGAGTAAAAGACTAACATACCCCTCATGGGAGGGTCATGATCATACTAAACATGGTAGGGGGTCATCCATGATAAATGACCGCCCTGCAGAGGGGTGTCATCCATGATAAATGACCCTCATTGGGGGGTCAATTGTATGACAAATGACCTGCAGAGGAGTCATTTATGATAAATGACCCCCTCGTAGGGGAATCATATAGGACAAATGACGACCCCCTAATTCGGAAAAGAAAAAGAAATGACCTCCTACTATACTTTGAATAGTCTGACAATAAATTTGAAATTACACAATTGAGTACTCATCGAACTGCTGTTATTATTTTTATTGTAATCCGGAAAAAAAAAAAAAAAAAGATGACTGCCTAATATTGTAATACGCTATGATCTGTTGATGATCTTAAGTACTACTATTATACTACAATGGGTAGTTAGGTACAGCAAATAAATAAGAAGTTATAAAAGAATCTCATGTTTTTTTATCTATAAAAAAGGTAAAATTAACCATGGTTAAATTCTATAAAATATTAGGTGCTGTATTTAGCACACCCCTTAACATATTGATATTATTATTATTATTAAATAATAATAATAATAATATTTATTATAATAATAATAATAATAATAATTAGATTTATAATAATAATAATATTTATAATAATAATAATTAATAATAATTAGATTTAAAATAATAATAATATTTATAATAATAATAATAATAATAATAATAATTAATAATAATATTTATTATAATAATAATTATATATTATAATAATGATAATAATATTTAGTATTATAATAATAATTAATAATAATAATAATTAATAATAATTAGATTTATAATAATAATAATAATATTTATAATAATAATAATAATAGTAACAATAATAAAAAATAATAATAACAATAATAATAACGAACTGAACTGAAATTAACTGAATTGAAATTAAATTAACTAAAATTAACTGAACTGAACTGAACAAAAATTAACTGAACTGAACTGAAATTAACTGAAAATAAGTCCAAAAGAACAGGGCCTTAGCAATGAGCATGGTAGCATTATCAGCTATATTTAAGATTTGAATATATTACCGCCTGAATTTTTTTTTCTTAAACTTCTATTGATGCTCTTAAGCTAAAAATAAGTCAAGTTATGTTTTAATTTAGTTTAATTTAGCTTTTAGATAATATCTTCTTAAAACTTCTATTGATGCTCTTAAACTAAAAATAAGTCAAGTTATGTTATAATTTAGTTTAATTTAGCTTTTAGATAATATCTTCTTAAACTCTCCAACTTATATTGATTTGTCTTCCACAATGGAGCACTTTAAGCAAATCCAAATAGTAACTTTAATGTATGTTTGGTTACGTATTATGTAAGTATTTTTTTGACAGTATTATGTAGGTATTGAGGAACATAAATTGTTATTATTTTAAGAGTCACTAATAAACATATATATCTGTGATTATGTGCTTAACATTATCATTAACAACTAAATATGTTTCCCTCCCTTCAAAAAAAAAAAATGTTTCCCTTAAGGCTACATATAAACATTAAATACATTTCCTGAAATAGTATTATTTGAGGAATTAATGACTCGATCACACGTCAATTGACAATCTATATAATTAATCTTTATTTATTCTTAATATTTTCATTTTTATTTTTTTTATATGTAGGCTCCCAGATCTGCATATATCATTTCCCTTAAATTTAACTTATTAGGATGAGAATGGACCACATGTTAAGAAATTAGAGGTAGAAATACACTTATAATTGTGTATTATAAACAAGGGTTGCTTCTTTTAACACCCAATTGATACCTAGACATTAAGGAAACATAGACTACATTGAATTGATTGAATTTCTTTTCAATGTTGTGGGAGACAAACAAACAATTTAGAGCTATATTTTTTTATGCTTCATAATTAGCAGCCCAATGATACAATTCTCCCGCCCTTACTTTGTTCCGTTGTTCCATCATGTTTTGGGGGGTATCCCTCATCCGTACAAGTAGAGAAACATAAGAAAATTCCTAGCTTAGCTAAATTAAAGTTAATTGAATTTTATAAATAAGAGATGATTGGCGGGATCCACTTTAAGAAAACCCGTATAAAGAGCGAGGCTTGGTAAAACTTCATATATTTGACCATATCCTATTTTTATTATATAGTATTTACCTTTTATAATTGTCAATGCATATATTGAATATTAAGATAAATCCAATAACATTTTTAGTGGTATTAGATTTGTTACACTTATATTAGTCAAAAACATGTAACCAAAGATAATATGTGAATGATGTAAAAAGTTAAAATGTTGCAATATATAAAAAGTAGAAGAATTATGGATAATAAACACTTATATATGATCTTATAAAATTACAAAATTTCCTCTAAAATCTATTTGTTCTTCCTATTTGAAATCTTTTTGTAAAGACAAATTGATCAAAGTGATAACTTTTTGAAATGGATAGAGTATTACTCACTCCACTTTTTTTATTTGCTACATTATTTTGCACGGTTTTCAAGAAGTTTTTTAACCTTTAATATGTCTTATGCATTTTAATTATAAATTATAAAGATTTGATATTATAAATCTACACATCGAGACGAATCTAACAAGACAACACATGATATATTTTTACTTATAAAAAAATCAAAATAATTGGTCAAAATTGATGGCAAAATTTCCGAAATTAGAAATGTAGCAAATAAAAAAGATGAGGTATCAAGTAAAACTGTTGAATTATTGTCTTACATATTACGTACAAAAAAAACAAGCTTGTTTGATGGAGGTGGTGGGGAACTCACCTTGTGGCCCATGAGGCCACAACTCACAAGTTGAAGTTTCACTACCTACTTGTCTTGGGAGTAGGGATTCCCTTTATCGCCTCTTTCTCAGTAGCGTTGACTTGTGTAGTTCCGAGTGGGATGGATAATGTACTTTCATCGGGAAAACCGGACAAGTGATCTTAAATATGTAAGGCGGTGCATGAATTTAATTAAGGTTATAAGCTTTAAGACAAAGTGATGGAAGACTCAATTAGCGTGTCCAGAGGATACGTGAAATCGAGGAGATGAATTGGGAATCTTTAGGTCCAAAGAATTCGCAATTCAATTTTAACAAGTTTTTCAACATGTTCCATGAGTTTATATAAATTATTATAACCTTTGAAATAGAATTTTGTCGAGTTGATGTTAGATTTGGTGTCACAAGTAACAACGAATTCGAAACATTAATCATCAAATCAGCTATCATCTATGTAAGTTTGTTGGACCCCTATAATAAATGTAAGTTTTGTTGGATGATCTAATGAGAATTTCTTTGCATTTGGTTAAGGGTCTGTTCTCCCCAGCTTATTTTCAGTTCAGTTCAGTTCAGTTCCTAAATGATAATCATTACTATTAATTAGTTATAATTTAATTCAGTTCAGTTCAGTTCAGTTCAATTCAGTTCAGTTCAGTAGTTTTATGCCGAAGAGAACAGGCCCTAAAGGTCTTGTAATGTAATGGAATGGATTTGAGGTCATTAATGATGAAAAAAAAAGAGTTGATTGAGGTAACTTGGATATAGAACATCATACCCATCACCCTTAGGGATTGAGATGCGATATTTCCCTCTTGTTTATGGATTCTAAATCCATACTTTTGTGTGAAACAACAAAGAACTAAAAAAAAATTATTATCAGATTGAATTCATACCCATGAGGTTGTCATTCTCATCACATACCTTCACAGACTTTTTTGGATGATACTCCCTTGGTCAGTAATTAAAAGTCATCTAACATAAGAATGTTGAAAAAAGTTGCTTGAGTTTATGAATAATAGCTAATGTTAGAGTTTTGGACAAAGAAATTGCTACTAGGATGGGCTTTCTTATGTCAACTTATGAGTCTCATATGATACACTTCTGTCTTTAATTTACGCACACATGACTGATGACTCTCTTCTTTTCTTTCTTTTCAACTACCTATGTCTCTCATTCTTGGTTTTTGTACGGGCTTCCACCGGCTTTATCAGTGGTAAGCCTTTTTTTGTTAGTTTTATTGCCTTAGATCGTTTGTCCTATGGTTTTATCATGTTTCAATGATTCTCTTTTACTTTGCGAGTCTTTTCTCCCATCATTAAGATGTTTTACATTCTCTGTTCTGAAAGTTTTGCGTCTATTTAATCTTTAAGATTGATTCACTATACTGGTTGTGCGAATATTCACTCACTGTACTAGTTCTTAAAGTTTCTTAACATACGTCTATTTAGTCTT